>JAVIAB010000160.1:58890420-58892920 GCA_032433765.1 Megaustenia siamemsis | reverse complement strand
AACATCACACACCAAATTAGTGATCATTCATAACTTGAATTTGTGTGATTCCTCTACCTCCTATTCTCCATCTTCAACACTTCATGTCAAGAGTGTTGATGCGACCTGGTGCTATCCATGCCAAGTCACAACGGCCGCCATTGTTGAAAACTCCATGTTGTTTTTGTTTCTTCTCATATCTTCTGTACTTCCTGCACGGATCTTGTTCTCAATGTGTGAAGATCTAAATGACATGAAGATAATTCCAGTTGCTACTCCACAAAGCTCTCTCAACACTTACAAGATGACAAACTGACCGCTGTCCTTCTCGAATCTGCTAGTCAGTTATCACTGTTCATCAAAGTCATTACTCTGAAGACTTCTATCAGAATCTGATGCGGCCCTTTTTGTTCCCAATTTCTTCCTCTTGAGCTCTGCTCCTGGCTGGTTATGTCCGTCAATGTTGGCCCAACACCTTGAAATCTTTCTATTGCTTCTGGACCCATTCGACAAATGTGTAAAGGTGGACTCTCTAGTGGGTTCCCATCTAACGTTGATGATGTATATCTGTTCACACACACACAAAAAAAAAGAATTATATTTGATGAGTATATTTACAATGCATTACCTGCTACTAATGAAAACATAAGAAATGAAGAGACAATGAAAGAATGATGATATAAGAAAACTGTCTGGGAGTAAGCCTTCTGTCTGGGCGTAAGCCTTCTGTTCTGGGCGTAAGTCTTCTGTCTGTATTGGTTGTAAGTCTTCTGTTTTGGCGTAAGTCTTCTGTCTGTATTGGTGTAAGTCTTCTGTCTGGGCGTAAGTCTTCTGTCTGTATTGGCGTAAGTCTTCTGTCTGTATTGGTGTAAGTCTTCTGTCTTGCGTAAGCCTTCTGTCTATTTCGTATGTCTTCTGTCTGGGCGTAAGTCCTCTGTCTGTATGGTGTAAGTCTTCTGTCTTGGCGTAAGTCTTCTGTCTGTATTGGTGTAAGCCTTCTGTATGGGCGTAAGTCTTCTGTCTGTATTGGTGTAAGTCTTCTGTCTGTATTGGTGTAAGTCTTCTGTCTGGGCGTAAGTCTTCTGTCTGTCTTGGTGTAAGTCTTCTGTCTGTATTGGCGTAAGCCTTCTGTCTGTATTGGTGTAAGTCTTCTGTCTTGGCGTAAGTCTTCTGTCTGTATTGGTGTACGTCTTCTGTCTGTATTGGTGTAAGTCTTCTGTCTGTATTGGTGTAAGTCTTCTGTCTGGGCGTAAGTCTTCTGTCTGTATTGGTGTAAGTCTCTGTATGGGCGTAAGTCTTCTGTCTGTATTGGTGTAAGTCTTCTGTCTTGGAGTAAGCCTTCTGTCTATCTTCGTATAAGTCTTCTGTCTTGGCGTAAGCCTTCTGTCTGTATTGGTGTAAGTCTTCTGTCTTGGCGTAAGCCTTCTGTCTGTCTTGGTGTAAGTCTTCTGTCTTGGCGTAAGTCTTCTGTCAGGGTGTAAGTCTTCTGTCTGGGCCTAAGTCATCTTTATGTCTTGGTGTAAGTCTTCTGTCTGGGTGTATACCTTATGTCTGTCTGGGCGTAAGTCTTCTATCGGTCTGGTGTGTAAGTCTTTTGTCTGTCTTAACATAAACCTTTGGTCTAGGTGTAAGTCTTCTGTCTGGGCGCAAGCCTTCTGTCTGTCTGGGCATAAGTCTTCTGTCTGGGTGTAAGCCTTCTGTCTGTCTGGGCGTAAGTCTTCTGTATGGGTGTAAGCCTCTATACCTGTTTGGGCGTAAGCCTTCTGTCTGTCTTGGTGTAAGTCTTCTGTCTGGGCACAAGCCTTTTGTCTGTCTGGGCGTAAGCTTATACCTGTTTAGGCGTAAGCCTTCTGTCTGTCTTGGTGTAAGTCTTCTGTCTGAGCACAAGCTTTTGTCTGTCTCTGTCTGGGCGTAAGTTTTCTGTCTGTCTGGGCGTAAGTCTTCTGTCTTGGCGTAAGCCTTCTGTCTGTCTTGGTGTAAGTCTTCTGTCTGGGCACAAGTCTTTTGTCTGTCTGGGCATAAGCCTTCTGTCTGTATTGGTGTAAGTCTTCTGTATGGGCGTAAGTCTTCTGTCGTATGGTGTAAGTCTTCTGTCTTGGCGTAAGCCTTCTGTCTGTAATTGGTGTAAGTCTTCTGTCTGGGCATAAGTCTAGTGTCTGTATTGGTGTAAAGTTTTCTGTCTTGGCGTAAGCCTTCTGTCTGTATTGGTGTAAATCTTCTGTCTTGGCGTAAGTCTTCTGTCTGTATTGGTGTAAGTCTTCTGTCTTGGCGTAAGCCTTCTGTCTGTATTGGTTGTAAGTCTTCTGTCTTGGCGTAAGCCTTCTGTCTGTATTGGTGTAAGTCTTCTGTTTGGCGTAAGTCTTCTGTCTGTATTGGTGTAAGTCTTCTGTCTTGGCATAAGTCTTCTGTCTGTATTGGTGTAAGTCTTCGTCTGGGCGTAAGTCTTCTGTCTGTATTGGTGTAAGCCTTCTGTATGGGCGTAAGTCTTCTGTCTGTATTGGTGTAAGTCTTCTGTCTGTAT
>JAVIAB010000160.1:58552258-58887258 GCA_032433765.1 Megaustenia siamemsis | reverse complement strand
ATGAGACGGTGTAACTTGTGACAAATAATACAAACACATTACAACAAAGTGAAGCACTTTAAAATATCATATTAACATTACAAAGTAATCATTTTTGTGATATATTATATAGATCATAATTATAATGTTTTTTTTTATTTTGATCCAATAATATGTAATAATATCTTAGAATTTAATTAATGTCAGTCACTCACACGAAAGAAAATTCCTCTGTGTCATGATAGGTGTTTGGGGACTATGGTGTTAGAGTGGTGTTTGGGACAATGGTGTTTGAGTGGTATTTGGTGACTGGTGTTAGAGTGGTGTTTGAGAACTATGTATTAGAGTCATAATTAGGATTATGTATTAAAGTGGTGTTTGATGACCATGGTTTTAGAGTAGTGTTTGGAGACTGGTGTTAGAGCAGTATTTGGGGACTGATGTTAGAGTGGTGTTTTGGGACTATGGTGTTAGAGTAGTGTTTGGTGACTGATGTTAGAGGGTGTTTTGAGAACTATGTATTAGTCATAATAATGATTATGTATTAAAGTGGTGTTTGATGACTATGGTGTTAGAGTGGTTTTTGGAGACTGGTGTTAGAGCAGTATTTGGGGACTGATGTTAGAGTGGTGTTTGGGGACTATGGTGTTCGAGTGGTGTTTGGGGGACTGGTGTTAGAGTGATGTTGGAGGACTGGTGTTAGAGTGGTGTTTGGGGACTGGTTAGAGTGGTGTTTTGGGGACTGGTGTTATAGTGGTGTTTGGCCACTATGGTGTTAGAGTGCTTGGAGACTATGGTGTTAGAGTTGTGTTTGGGGACTGGTGTGTTACGGTGGTTGTGGGGACTGGTGTTAGAGTGGTGTTTGGGAACTGGTGTTAGAGTTGTTTTTGGGGATTATGGTGTTAGAGTGGTGTTTGGGGACTATTCTGTTAGAGTGGTGTTTAGGGGAGTATGTATTAGAGTGGTATTTGGGAGACTATGGTGTTAGTGATGTTTGGGAACTGGTGTTAGAGTGGTGTTTGGGGACTAATGTGTTAGAGTGGTGTTTGGGACTATAGTGTTAGAATGGTGTTTGGGGACTGATGTTATTTACCATCCGTCCATCTATCTTTCATTCGCATGAATTGTCTATATCTGCAATGCTGTTTCTTGTATAAACTTTTCTGTATTTAGTAGTTATAACAATGGTGACCATATTTTCTCTGGCCGTCGCACACTTCCAGGTTGTGCTGTTGATGCTGCCTTTACATCACTGATAAATCTCTGAGCTGTGCTAGACTATTTGATTATATCATTTGTATAGAGAGCCAATGGTGTCACGGTTAATGCACTCACCTCTCGTCTGTCACGGTTGTGGACATACCCTTTGGCCTGTCATGGTTAGTGGACTCGCCCTCTGACCTGTCATGGTTAGTGGACTCGCCCCTGGCCTGTCATGGTTAGTGGACTCGCCCTCTGACCTGTCATGGTTAGTGGACTCGCCCTCTGACCTGTCATAGTTAGTGGACTCGCCCCCTGGCCTGTCATGGTTAGTGGACTCGCCCTCTGGCCTGTCATGGTTAGTGGACTCGCCCTCTGGCCTGTCATGGTTAGTGGACTCGCCCTCTGGCCTGTCATGGTTAGTGGACTCGCCCTCTGGCCGTCATGGTTAGTGGACTCGCCCTCTGGCCTGTCATGGTTAGTGGACTCGCCCTCTGACCTGTCATAGTTAGTGGACTCGCCCCCTGGCCTGTCATGGTTAGTGGACTCGCCCTCTGCCTGTCATGGTTAGTGGACTCGCCCTCTGGCCTGTCATGGTTAGTGGACTCGCCCTCTGGCCTGTCATGGTTAGTGGACTCGCCCTCTGGCCGGTCATGGTTAGTGGACTCGCCCTCTGGCCTGTCATGGTTAGTGGACTCGCCCTCTGGCCTGTCATGTTTAGAGCACTCGTCTTCTGACCTGTCATGGTTAGTGGACTCGCCCTCTGGCCTGTCATGTTTAGAGCACTCGTCTTCTGACCTGTCATGGTTAGTGGACTCGCCCTCTGGTCTGTCATGTTTAGAGCACTCGTCTTCTGACCTGTCATGGTTAGTGGACTCGCCCTCTGGCCTGTCATGGTTAGTGGACTCGCCCTCGCCGGTCATGGTTAGTGGACTCGCCCTCTGGCCGGTCATGGTTAGTGGACTCGCCCTCTGGCCTGTCATGGTTAGTGGACTCGCCCTCTGGCCTGTCATGTTTAGAGCACTCGTCTTCTGACCTGTCATGGTTAGTGGACTCGCCCTCTGGCCTGTCATGTTTAGAGCACTCGCGTTCTGACCTGTCATTGTTAGTGGACTCGCCCTCTGGCCTGTCATGTTTAGAGCACTCGCCTTCTGACCTGTCATTGTTAGTGGACTCGCCCTCTGGCCTGTCATGTTTAGAGCACTCGCCTTCTGACCTGTCATTGTTAGTGGACTTGCCCTCTGACTGTCATGTTTAGTGCACTCGCCCTCTGACCTGTCATGGTTAGGGGACTTGCCCTCTGACCTGTCATGTTTAGTGCACTCGCCCTCTGACCTGTCATGGTTAGTGGACTTGCCCTCTGACCTGTCATGTTTAGTACACTCGCCCTCTGACCTGTCATGGTTAGTGGACTTGCCCTCTGACCTGTCATGTTTAGTGGACTCGCCCTCTGACCTGTCATGGTTAGTGGACTTGCCCTCTGACCTGTCATGTTTAGTGCACTCGCCCTCTGACCTGTCATGGTTAGTGGACTTGCTCTCTGACCTGTCATGTTTAGTACACTCGCCTCTGACCTGTCATGGTTAGTGGACTTGCCCTCTGACCTGTCATGGTTAGTGGACTTGCCCTCTGACCTGTCATGTTTAGTACACTCGCCCTCTGACCTGTCATGTTTAGTACACTCGCCCTCTGACCTGTCATGGTTAGTGGACTTGCCCTCTGACCTGTCATGTTTAGTGCACTCGCCCTCTGACCTGTCATGGTTAGTGGACTCGCCCTCTGGCCTGTCATGTTTAGTACACTCGCCCTCTGACCTGTCATGGTTAGTGGACTCGCCCTCTGACCTTTCATAGTTAGTGGACTCGCCCTCTGGCCTGTCATGGTTAGTGGACTCGCCCCCTGCCTGTCATGTTTAGTACACTCGCCCTCTGACCTGTCATGGTTAGTGGACTTGCCCTCTGACCTGTCATGTTTAGTGCACTCGCCCTCTGACCTGTCATGGTTAGTGGACTCGCCCTCTGACCTGTCATGGTTAGTGGACTCGCCCTCTGACCTGTCATGGTTAGTGGACTCGCCCTCTGGCCTGTCATGGTTAGTGGACTCGCCCTCTGGCCTGTCATGTTTAGTACACTCGCCCTCTGACCTGTCATGGTTAGTGGACTCGCCCTCTGACCTGTCATGGTTAGTGGACTCGCCCTCTGGCCTGTCATGTTTAGTACACTCGCCCTCTGACCTGTCATGGTTAGTGGACTCGCCCTCTGACCTGTCATGGTTAGTGGACTCGCCCTCTGGCCTGTCATGGTTAGTGGACTCGCCCTCTGACCTGTCATGGTTATGGACTCGCCCTCTGGCCTGTCATGTGTAGAGCACACGCCCTCTGTTCAGAAATTTGAGAGCTCAAATGTCAGTGGAACCAACATTTTTTTTTCAATAAAAAAGGCTTGTGGGGTCCACCAAACCTCTTTAATTGGTAACTGAGATACTATCTGAGAATGAAAGATAGCAAACAAAAAAGGTAACTGATACTATCTGAGAAGGAAAAATAGCAAGGAAGGTAACCGAGGTACTCTCTGAGAGTGACAGATAGCAAAATATTAAAATATAAACATGTGTACTTTGCTAACTTCTAGTCAAATATAAATATATGTACTTTGCTAACTTCCTGTAAAATATAAACATATGTAATTTTATTAACTTCTTGTAAAAATATTTTAACAAATAAACATATATACTTTGCTAACTTCTTTTAAAAATATAAATATATGTACTTTGCTAACTTCCTGTAAAATATAAATATCTGTATTTTGCTAACTTTCTCTAAAAATATAAACAAAGTGATTAGTTTTCTTGTGATAGAACTAAAATCACACAATTGTTTTGTTTTTTAATGAAAAAAATGTGTTGTGCAATTATCCTATTACGAGTATCAGTGTAGATAATCGACAACTATAGTGACACACACACACACACACACACACACACACACACACACACACTGACATACCCACGCACGCACGCACGCACATAAACACACAAACAGATAATGATGTCTAACATCACACACCAAATTAGTGATCATTCATAACTTGAATTTGTGTGATTCCTCTACCTCCTATTCTCCATCTTCAACACTTCATGTCAAGAGTGTTGATGCGACCTGGTGCTATCCATGCCAAGTCACAACGGCCGCCATTGTTGAAAACTCCATGTTGTTTTTGTTTCTTCTCATATCTTCTGTACTTCCTGCACGGATCTTGTTCTTCAATGTGTGAAGATCTAAATGACATGAAGATAATTCCAGTTGCTACTCCACAAAGCTCTCTCAACACTTACAAGATGACAAACTGACCGCTGTCCTTCTCGAATCTGCTAGTCAGTTATCACTGTTCATCAAAGTCATTACTCTGAAGACTTCTATCAGAATCTGATGCGGCCCTTTTTGTTCCCAATTTCTTCCTCTTGAGCTCTGCTCCTGGCTGGTTATGTCCGTCAATGTTTGGCCCAACACCTTGAAATCTTTCTATTGCTTCTGGACCCATTCGACAAATGTGTAAAGGTGGACTCTCTAGTGGGTTCCCATCTAACGTTGATGATGTATATCTGTTCACACACACACACAAAAAAGAATTATATTTGATGAGTATATTTACAATGCATTACCTGCTACTAATGAAAACATAAGAAATGAAGAGACAATGAAAGAATGATGATATAAGAAAACTGTCTGGGAGTAAGCCTTCTGTCTGGGCGTAAGCCTTCTGTCTGGGCGTAAGTCTTCTGTCTGTATTGGTGTAAGTCTTCTGTTTGGCGTAAGTCTTCTGTCTGTATTGGTGTAAGTCTTCTGTCTGGGCGTAAGTCTTCTGTCTGTATTGGCGTAAGTCTTCTGTCTGTATTGGTGTAAGTCTTCTGTCTTGGCGTAAGCCTTCTGTCTATCTTCGTATGTCTTCTGTCTGGGCGTAAGTCCTCTGTCTGTATTGGTGTAAGTCTTCTGTCTTGGCGTAAGTCTTCTGTCTGTATTGGTGTAAGCCTTCTGTATGGGCGTAAGTCTTCTGTCTGTATTGGTGTAAGTCTTCTGTCTGTATTGGTGTAAGTCTTCTGTCTGGGCGTAAGTCTTCTGTCTGTCTTGGTGTAAGTCTTCTGTCTGTATTGGCGTAAGCCTTCTGTCTGTATTGGTGTAAGTCTTCTGTCTTGGCGTAAGTCTTCTGTCTGTATTGGTGTACGTCTTCTGTCTGTATTGGTGTAAGTCTTCTGTCTGTATTGGTGTAAGTCTTCTGTCTGGGCGTAAGTCTTCTGTCTGTATTGGTGTAAGTCTTCTGTATGGGCGTAAGTCTTCTGTCTGTATTGGTGTAAGTCTTCTGTCTTGGAGTAAGCCTTCTGTCTATCTTCGTATAAGTCTTCTGTCTTGGCGTAAGCCTTCTGTCTGTATTGGTGTAAGTCTTCTGTCTTGGCGTAAGCCTTCTGTCTGTCTTGGTGTAAGTCTTCTGTCTTGGCGTAAGTCTTTTGTCAGGGTGTAAGTCTTCTGTCTGGGCCTAAGTCATCTTTATGTCTTGGTGTAAGTCTTCTGTCTGGGTGTATACCTTATGTCTGTCTGGGCGTAAGTCTTCTATCGGTCTTGGTGTAAGTCTTTTGTCTGTCTTAACATAAACCTTTGGTCTAGGTGTAAGTCTTCTGTCTGGGCGCAAGCCTTCTGTCTGTCTGGGCATAAGTCTTCTGTCTGGGTGTAAGCCTTCTGTCTGTCTGGGCGTAAGTCTTCTGTATGGGTGTAAGCCTTATACCTGTTTGGGCGTAAGCCTTCTGTCTGTCTTGGTGTAAGTCTTCTGTCTGGGCACAAGCCTTTTGTCTGTCTGGGCGTAAGCCTTATACCTGTTTAGGCGTAAGCCTTCTGTCTGTCTTGGTGTAAGTCTTCTGTCTGAGCACAAGCCTTTTGTCTGTCTGGGCGTAAGTTTTCTGTCTGTCTGGGCGTAAGTCTTCTGTCTGGGCGTAAGCCTTCTGTCTGTCTTGGTGTAAGTCATCTGTCTGGGCACAAGCCTTTTGTCTTTCTTGGTGTAAGTCATCTGTCTGGGCGTAAGTCTTCTGTCTGTCTTGGTGTAAGTCTTCTGTCTGGGCACAAGCCTTTTGTCTGTCTGGGCATAAGCCTTCTGTCTGTATTGGTGTAAGTCTTCTGTATGGGCGTAAGTCTTCTGTCTGTATTGGTGTAAGTCTTCTGTCTTGGCGTAAGCCTTCTGTCTGTATTGGTGTAAGTCTTCTGTCTGGGCATAAGTCTAGTGTCTGTATTGGTGTAAGTTTCTGTCTTGGCGTAAGCCTTCTGTCTGTATTGGTGTAAATCTTCTGTCTTGGCGTAAGTCTTCTGTCTGTATTGGTGTAAGTCTTCTGTCTTGGCGTAAGCCTTCTGTCTGTATTGGTGTAAGTCTTCTGTCTTGGCGTAAGCCTTCTGTCTGTATTGGTGTAAGTCTTCTGTCTTGGCGTAAGCCTTCTGTCTGTATTGGTGTAAGTCTTCTGTCTTGGCATAAGTCTTCTGTCTGTATTGGTGTAAGTCTTCTGTCTGGGCGTAAGTCTTCTGTCTGTATTGGTGTAAGTCTTCTGTCTTGGCGTAAGTCTTCTGTCTGGGTGTAAGTCTTCTGTCTGGGCGTAAGTCTTCTGTCTGAGCCTGAGTCATCTGTCTGTCTTGGTGTAAGTCTTCTATCTGGTGTAAGTCTTCTATCTGTCTTGGTGTAAGTCTTTTGTCTGTCTTAACATAAACCTTTGGTCTAGGTGTAAGTCTTCTGTCTGGGCGCAAGCCTTCTGTCTGTCTGGGCGTAAGCCTTCTATCTGTCTGGGTGTAAGCCTTCTGTCTGGGCGTAAGCTTTCTGTCTGTCTGGGCGTAAGCTTTCTGTCTGTCTGGGCGTAAGCCTTCTGTCTGTCTGGGCGTAAGTCTTCTGTCTGGGCGTAAGCCTTCTGTCTGTCTGGGCGTAAGTCTTCTGTCTGGGCGTAAGCCTTATATCTGTTTGGGCGTAAGCCTTCTGTCTGTCTTGGTGTAAGTCTTCTGTCTGTCTGGGCACAAGCCTTTTGTTTGTCTGGGCGTAAGCCTTCTGTCTGGGCACAAGCCTTTTGTCTGTCTGGGCGTAAGCCTTATACCTGTTTGGGCGTAAGCCTTCTGTCTGTCTTGGTGTAAGTCTTCTGTCTGTCTGGGCACAAGCCTTTTGTCTGTCTGGGCGTAAGCCTTCTGTCTGTCTGGGCGTAAGCCTTCTGTCTGTCTGGGCGTAAGTCTTCTGTCTGGGCGTAAGCCTTCTGTCTGTCTTGGTGTAAGTCATCTGTCTGGGCGTAAGCCTTATGTCTTTCTTGGTGTAAGTCATCTGTCTGGGCGTAAGCCTTCTGTCTGTCTTGGTGTAAGTCATCTGTCTAGGTGTAAGCCTTATGTCTTTCTTAGTGTAAGTCATCTGTCAGGGCGTAAACCTTCTGTCTGCCTTGGTGTAAGTCATCTGTCAGGGCGTAAGCCTTCTGTCTGCCTTGGTGTAAGTCATCTGTCAGGGCGTAAGCCTTCTGTCAGCCTTGGTGTATGCCTTCTGTCTGCCTTGGTGTAAGCCTTCTATCTGCCTTGGTGTATGCCTTCTATCTGCCTTGGTGTATATCTTCTGTCTGCCTGAGTGTAAGCCTTCTATCTGCCTTGGTGTATATCTTCTGTCTGCCTTGGTGTAAGCCTTCTATCTGCCTTGGTGTATGCCTTCTATCTGCCTTGGTGTATATCTTCTGTCTGCCTTGGCGTAAGCCTACTGTCTGCCTTGGCGTAAGCCTTCTGTCTGCCTTGGTGTATGCCTTCTATCTGCCTTGGTGTATATCTTCTGCCTGCCTTGGCGTAAGCCTACTGTCTGCCTAGACATATGCCCTTCTGATAGCCTTGCTACGACTGAAACTGCTTTACAGGTTACAGGGGCACTCAAGTTCATATCAGAGAACTTGTTACTTGTAATATTTTTCTAAGACATTTCATGTATTAATGATCTTTCTTTTGTTGTTTTTTTGCAGTGCCCATGTCTGCCATTGAAGGTACAATGATAACAAAAAAAAAAAAAAAAAAACAGCGTATCTTGTATATTTGAACAAATAATAATAATTTTATTTCTGATCATTGATGTCACACTCATAATAAATTTATATTTTATATATCGGCGTCACACTCATCATGTAAAATAACTTTATAAAATAACTTTATAAAAAAACTTTATAAAATAACAGTATATTATCTTGTAAACCTGTTATGTGCCTCCTTACTGTACACGACACAATTGTGAAAAACATATCTTACATTGTAAAACACTTCTAACTTCTTCTCGTGTGATCTGTATAGTTCAGTTTATTCTCACAATATTAATAAAAGATAAACTGTCATAATCCTCTCATGTATCATTTCTCACAACTCTCGTGCTGGTAAATAGTCTAGCAGTTAATATAAGCATATAATGTCACCTTTTAAGAATATCTAATGTCACAATTCACAAGTGGTATACAAGGTCACAATTCTAAGACGTACGTACTGACTTGCCTGACAGCAGGTATAGCATGTCGCACTGATTCCCTTCCGGGTAATTGTCTGAACTTTCTTCTGAGTGTTTCATATTATCTTAGTGCCCTTCCTGTATCTATCTAAGCTTCTGAGTGTTCCATATTAGCTTAGTACCCTTCCTGTATCTATCTAAGCTTCTGAGTGTTCCATATTAGCTTAGTACCCTTCTGTATCTATCTAAGCTTCTGAGTGTTCCATATTAGCTTAGTACCCTTCCTGTATCTATCTAAGCTTCTGAGTGTTCCATATTAGCTTAGTACCCTTCCTGTATCTATCTAAGCTTCTGAGTGTTCCATATTAGCTTAGTACCCTTCCTGTATCTATCTAAGCTTCTGAGTGTTCCATATTAGCTTAGTACCCTTCCTGTATCTATCTAAGCTTCTGAGTGTTCCATATTAGCTTAGTACCCTTCCTGTATCTATCTAAGCTTCTGAGTGTTCCATATTAGCTTAGTACCCTTCCTGCATCTATCTAAGCTTCTGAGTGTTCCATATTAGCTTAGTACCCTTCCTGTATCTATCTAAGCTTCTGAGTGTTCCATATTAGCTTAGTACCCTTCCTGTATCTATCTAAGCTTCTGAGTGTTCCATATTAGCTTAGTACCCTTCCTGTATCTATCTAAGCTTCTGTGAGTGTTCCATATTAGCTTAGTACCCTTCCTGCATCTATCTAAGCTTCTGTGAGTGTTCCATATTAGCTTAGTACCCTTCCTGCATCTATCTAAGCTTCTGTGAGTGTTCATATTAGCTTAGTACCCTTCCTGCATCTATGTAAGCTTCTGAGTGTTCCATATTAGCTTAGTACCCTTCCTGTATCTATCTAAGCTTCTGTGAGTGTTCCATATTAGCTTAGTACCCTTCCTGCATCTATCTAAGCTTCTGTGAGTGTTCCATATTAGCTTAGTACCCTTCCTGCATCTATCTAAGCTTCTGAGTGTTTCATATTAGCTTAGTACCCTTCCTGCATCTATCTAAGATTCTGTGTGTTCCATATTAGCTTAGTACCCTTCCTGCATCTATGTAAGCTTCTGTGTGTTTCATATTAGCTTAGTACCCTTCCTGCATCTATCTAAGCTTCTGTGAGTGTTCCATATTAGCTTAGTACCCTTCCTGTATCTATCTAAGCTTCTGAGTGTTCCATATTAGCTTAGTACCCTTCCTGTATCTATCTAAGCTTCTGTGAGTGTTCCATATTAGCTTAGTACCCTTCCTGCATCTATCTAAGCTTCTGAGTGTTCCATATTAGCTTAGTACCCTTCCTGTATCTATGTACGCTTCTGAGTGTTCCATATTAGCTTAGTACCCTTCCTGTATCTATCTAAGCTTCTGAGTGTTCCATATTAGCTTAGTACCCTTCCGACATCTATCTAAGCTTCTGTGTGTTCCATATTAGCTTAGTACCCTTCCGACATCTATCTAAGCTTCTGTGTGTTCCATATTAGCTTAGTACCCTTCCTGTATCTATCTAAGCTTCTGTGAGTGTTCCATATTAGCTTAGTACCCTTCCTGTATCTATCTAAGCTTCTGTGAGTGTTCCATATTAGCTTAGTACCCTTCCTGTATCTATCTAAGCTTCTGTGAGTGTTCCATATTAGCTTAGTACCCTTCCTGTATCTATCTAAGCTTCTGTGAGTGTTCCCTATTAGCTTAGTACCCTTCCTGCATCTATCTAAGCTTCTGAGTGTTCCATATTAGCTTAGTACCCTTCCTGTATCTATCTAAGCTTCTGTGTGTTCCAAATTAGCTTAGTACCCTTCCTGCATCTATCTAAGCTTCTGAGTGTTCCATATTAGCTTAGTACCCTTCCTGCATCTATCTAAGCTTCTGAGTGGTCCATATTAGCTTAGTACCCTTCCTGCATCTATCTAAGCTTCTGTGTGTTCCATATTAGCTTAGTACCCTTCCTGTATCTATCTAAGCTTCTGAGTGTTCCATATTAGCTTAGTACCCTTCCTGCATCTATCTAAGCTTCTGAGTGTTCCATATTAGCTTAGTACCCTTCCTGTATCTATCTAAGCTTCTGAGTGTTCCATATTAGCTTAGTACCCTTCCTGTATCTATCTAAGCTTCTGTGAGTGTTCCATATTAGCTTAGTACCCTTCCTGCATCTATCTAAGCTTCTGAGTGTTCCATATTAGCTTAGTACCCTTCCTGCATCTATCTAAGCTTCTGAGTGTTCCATATTAGCTTAGTACCCTTCCTGTATCTATCTAAGCTTCTGAGTCTTCCATATTAGCTTAGTACTCTTCCTGTATCTATCTAAGCTTCTGAGTGTTCCATATTAGCTTAGTACCCTTCCTGCATCTATCTAAGCTTCTGAGTGTTCCATATTAGCTTAGTACCCTTCCTGCATCTATCTAAGCTTCTGAGTGTTCCATATTAGCTTAGTACCCTTCCTGTATCTATCTAAGCTTCTGAGTGTTCCATATTAGCTTAGTACCCTTCCTGTATCTATCTAAGCTTCTGAGTGTTCCATATTAGCTTAGTACCCTTCCTGTATCTATCTAAGCTTCTGAGTGTTCCATATTAGCTTAGTACCCTTCCTGTATCTATCTAAGCTTCTGAGTGTTCCATATTAGCTTAGTACCCTTCCTGCATCTATCTAAGCTTCTGAGTGTTCCATATTAGCTTAGTACCCTTCCTGTATCTATCTAAGCTTCTGAGTGTTCCATATTAGCTTAGTACCCTTCCTGTATCTATCTAAGCTTCTGTGAGTGTTCCATATTAGCTTAGTACCCTTCCTGCATCTATCTAAGCTTCTGAGTGTTCCATATTAGCTTAGTACCCTTCCTGCATCTATCTAAGCTTCTGAGTGTTCCATATTAGCTTAGTACCCTTCCTGTATCTATCTAAGCTTCTGAGTCTTCCATATTAGCTTAGTACTCTTCCTGTATCTATCTAAGCTTCTGAGTGTTCCATATTAGCTTAGTACCCTTCCTGCATCTATCTAAGCTTCTGAGTGTTCCATATTAGCTTAGTACCCTTCCTGCATCTATCTAAGCTTCTGAGTGTTCCATATTAGCTTAGTACCCTTCCTGTATCTATCTAAGCTTCTGAGTGTTCCATATTAGCTTAGTACCCTTCCTGTATCTATCTAAGCTTCTGAGTGTTCCATATTAGCTTAGTACCCTTCCTGTATCTATCTAAGCTTCTGAGTGTTCCATATTAGCTTAGTACCCTTCCTGCATCTATCTAAGCTTCTGAGTGTTCCATATTAGCTTAGTACCCTTCCTGCATCTATCTAAGCTTCTGAGTGTTCCATATTAGCTTAGTACCCTTCCTGTATCTATCTAAGCTTCTGAGTGTTCCATATTAGCTTAGTACCCTTCCTGTATCTATCTAAGCTTCTGAGTGTTCCATATTAGCTTAGTACCCTTCCTGTATCTATCTAAGCTTCTGAGTGTTCCATATTAGCTTAGTACCCTTCCTGCATCTATCTAAGCTTCTGAGTGTTCCATATTAGCTTAGTACCCTTCCTGTATCTATCTAAGCTTCTGAGTGTTCCATATTAGCTTAGTACCCTTCCTGTATCTATCTAAGCTTCTGAGTGTTCCATATTAGCTTAGTACCCTTCCTGTATCTATCTAAGCTTCTGAGTGTTCCATATTAGCTTAGTACCCTTCCTGTATCTATCTAAGCTTCTGAGTGTTCCATATTAGCTTAGTACCCTTCCTGTATCTATCTAAGCTTCTGAGTGTTCCATATTAGCTTAGTACCCTTCCTGTATCTATCTAAGCTTCTGAGTGTTCCATATTAGCTTAGTACCCTTCCTGTATCTATCTAAGTTTCTGAGTGTTCCATATTAGCTTAGTACCCTTCCTGCATCTATGTAAGCTTCTGAGTGTTCCATATTAGCTTAGTACCCTTCCTGTATCTATCTAAGTTTCTGAGTGTTCCATATTAGCTTAGTACCCTTCCTGTATCTATCTAAGCTTCTGAGTGTTCCATATTAGCTTAGTACCCTTCCTGTATCTATCTAAGCTTCTGAGTGTTCCATATTAGCTTAGTACCCTTCCTGTATCTATCTAAGCTTCTGTGAGTGTTCCATATTAGCTTAGTACCCTTCCTGTATCTATCTAAGTTTCTGAGTGTTCCATATTAGCTTAGTACCCTTCCTGTATCTATCTAAGTTTATGAGTGTTCCATATTAGCTTAGTACCCTTCCTGTATCTATCTAAGCTTCTGAGTGTTCCATATTAGCTTAGTACCCTTCCTGTATCTATCTAAGCTTCTGAGTGTTCCATATTAGCTTAGTACCCTTCCTGTATCTATCTAAGCTTCTGAGTGTTCCATATTAGTTAGTACCCTTCCTGTATCTATCTAAGCTTCTGAGTGTTCCATATTAGCTTAGTACCCTTCCTGTATCTATCTAAGCTTCTGAGTGTTCCATATTAGCTTAGTACCCTTCCTGTATCTATCTAAGTTTCTGAGTGTTCCATATTAGCTTAGTACCCTTCCTGCATCTATCTAAGCTTCTGTGAGTGTTCCATATTAGCTTAGTACCCTTCCTGCATCTATCTAAGCTTCTGAGTGTTCCATATTAGCTTAGTACCCTTCCTGTATCTATCTAAGCATCTGTGTGTTCCATATTAGCTTAGTACCCTTCCGACATCTATCTAAGCTTCTGAGTGTTCCATATTAGCTTAGTACCCTTCCTGTATCTATCTAAGCTTCTGAGTGTTCCATATTAGCTTAGTACCCTTCCTGCATCTATCTAAGCTTCTGAGTGTTCCATATTAGCTTAGTACCCTTCCTGCATCTATCTAAGCTTCTGAGTGTTCCATATTAGCTTAGTACCCTTCCTGCATCTATCTAAGCTTCTGAGTGTTCCATATTAGCTTAGTACCCTTCCTGCATCTATCTAAGCTTCTGAGTGTTCCATATTAGCTTAGTACCCTTCCTGCATCTATCTAAGCTTCTGAGTGTTCCATATTAGCTTAGTACCCTTCCTGCATCTATCTAAGCTTCTGAGTGTTCCATATTAGCTTAGTACCCTTCCTGCATCTATCTAAGCTTCTGAGTGTTCCATATTAGCTTAGTACCCTTCCTGCATTTATCTAAGCTTCTGAGTGTTCCATATTAGCTTAGTACCCTTACTGCATCTATCTAAGCTTCTGTGTGTTCCGACTCTGATTGACTTCTTATTGTCTGAGCATTCCGCTCACTTTATGTCTGCGTGACTGTCTCTTAGCCTTTGAAATAGTGGTAGTAGTAGGATCAGTCTCTTTTTCAGTAATAGTAGTAGCGGTAGTAGTAGTGGCATTAGTAGTAGTAGTAGTGGCAGTAGTAGTAGTGGCAGTAGTAGTAGTAATAGCAGTAGTAGTAGTGGCAGTAGTAGTAGTAATAGCAGTAGTAGTAGTGGCAGTAGTAGTAGTAATAGCAGTAGTAATAGTGGCAGTAGTAGTAGTAATAGCAGTAGTAGTAGTGGCAGTAGTAGTAGTAATAGCAGTAGTAGTAGTGGCAGTAGTAGTAGTAATAGCAGTGGTAGTAGTGGCAGTAGTAGTAGTAATAGCAGTAGTAGTAGTGGCAGTAATAGCGCCATCTATGGCCCTTCTCTCCCCTCTATTGGTTATAGCAGTCCTGTAGCAACGACAGTCCTCTCCTCTAATCGCATGCTTTGTCTGTGCACAAGTTTAAATACCCCTTTGCACAACCAATCCAAATTCACCACGTTGATTTAATCTTTGACCCTTATCTCGCACTCCCATAAACAAGACGTCATAGCTCAACTCTACCCAACCTTCGAAGTTTCTAGATCACCCTACTTTTCTCTCGACATTGACCTTTAGTCTGTCTGCCGATATTTTTAAACAAATCAGCCACTCATCTATCTCTTAAATATGCGTTGTTATGTTCTTTCCTGGTCTTGACATCGTTACTTTCCGTTGTTCTCTTTTTCTACTCTTGTCTGCCCACTCTAACCCCATTCTTTACACTGATCTTCCCTCCATGAGTGGCATTGCCAGTTTGGTCAGTCTAGCGATATTTTTAACTGTATTGGTCACTCATCAACCTTACAAATACACTAATATGTTTCTGTTCCCCTTTACAATCAGAAGTCGATATATTTATATACTGGTGTCACACTCATCATCAGAAGTCTATATATTTATATACTGGTGTCACGCTCATCATCAGAAGTCGATATATTTATATACTGGTGTCACACTCATCAGAAGTCGATATATTTATATACTGGTGTCACACTCATCATCAGAGGTCGATATATTTATATACTGGTGTCACACTCATCATCAGAAATCTATATATTTATATATTGGTGTCACACTCATCATCAGAGGTCGATATATTTATATACTGGTGTCACACTCATCATCAGAAGTCTATATATTTATATACTGGTGTCACACTCATCATCAGAGGTCGATATATTTATATACTGGTGTCACGCTCATCATCAGAAGTCTATATATTTATATACTGGTGTCACACTCATCATCAGAAGTCTATATATTTATATATTGGTGTCACACTCATCATCAGAGGTCGATATATTTATATACTGGTGTCACACTCATCATCAGAGGTCGATATATTTATATACTGGTGTCACACTCATCATCAGAGGTCGATATATTTATATACTGGTGTCACACTCATCATCAGAGGTCGATATATTTATATATTGGTGTCACACTCATCATCAGAGGTCGATATATTTATATACTGGTGTCACACTCATCATCAGAGGTCGATATATTTATATACTGGTGTCACACTCATCATCAGAGGTCGATATATTTATATACTGGTGTCACACTCATCATCAGAGGTCGATATATTTATCGAGTTTTTCTTTATTTCTTGCAATCTTCTGATGACTGAATGATAAAAAAAAAAAACTCACCATCGTCCACGCTAGACAGGACGTTCAGTTGGTGTCGATGCACTGTGTTGTGGTTTACAGCAAGCTGTGATATTTGTGTCTTTTGGCCCAAAAATCCAACTTCAGCGCAGCAGTTTGTCGTCCTTCCTGCTCACTTGATCTGATTGATTGCTCTTGTTCTTGAGCACGCGATGATGTGAAATTGTGCCTGGTTAGTTTTGGTTGGCTTATCCGGCCGTCGGAGTGGCACGTACAACTTGTATATGCCTGCTTACGTTCGTCCGATGACTAAAGGAGTACACCTCTTCATCATCTGCCCTTAAAAGGACGTTAAGTGGGCGTGTCTGCGTTGTGTTGTGGTTTGCAGAATAACTGTGATATTTGCGCCTTTCGGCCCAACACACATTCGACTTCAGCACAACATTTTTGGATACCGGGTTATCTTCCCTCTTCGATCCTTATTCGCTTGGCCAGACCAGACAGGTTAGTCTGTCACAAGAGGTACCACGGAGAGGTGGAGTAGGGTCTGGATGGTTTCGGTTAACCGATCCTGACGCAAGCCATCAGCTGTGGAACGCTGACAACTTCCAGCTGTGCTGCTGGGAGGTGCGCCTTCGCCTCCCAACTTGTATATGAACTGCGAACATAGTATCAGAGAATTTCTCATTTATTTTGAACAAAGAAAATACCTGTCTTTCCAGTCGAGTTTTGTTAGATATCCAAAGCCAGCGGGCAAGGCACAAATGTGGTTATTTCCCAACCACAGACAGCGCAGCTCTGTCATGTGAACTATGCTGTCCGGGAGCGCGGTCAGCTCATTGATGAATAGCAGGAGGCTCTCAAGATTCTTCAGTTTACTGACGCTGGCTGGTAACGCCTAGCAAATGAAACACAGACACCTGTCGTTTCTATATTCTATTAATAACAAACAGAGACCTGTTATTCAATATTCTGTTTATAACAAACAGAGACCTGTTATTCAATATTCTGTTTATAACAAACAGAGACCTGTTATTCAATATTCTATTAATAACAAACAGAGACCTGTTATTCAATATTTTAATAATAACAAACAGAGACCTGTTATTCAATATTCTATTAATAACAAACAGAGACCTGTTATTCAATATTCTGTTTATAACAAACAGATACCTGTTATTCAATATTCTATTAATAACAAACAGAGACCTGTTATTCAATATTTTAATAATAACAAACAGAGACCTGTTATTCAACATTCTATTAATAACAAACAGAGACCTGTTATTCAATATTCTGTTAATAACAAACAGAGACCTGTTATTAAATATTCTATTAATAACAAACAGAGACTTGTTATTCAATATTCTGTTAATAACAAACAGAGTCCTGTTATTCAATATTCTGTTAATAACAAAAGAGACTTGTTATTAAATATTCTATTAATAACAAACAGAGTCCTGTTATTCAATATTCTGTTAGTAACAAATTCTGTTAATAACAAACAGAGTCCTGTCATTCAATATTCTATTAATAACAAACAGAGTCCTGTTATTCAATATTCTGTTAGTGACAAACAGAGACTTGTTATTCAATATTCTGTTAATAACAAACAGAGACCTGTTATTAAATATTCTATTAATAACAAACAGAGACCTGTTATTCAATATTCTGTTAGTAACAAACAGAGACTTGTTATTCAATATTCTGTTAATAACAAACAGAGTCCTGTCATTCAATATTCTATTAATTCAAACAAAGACTTGTTATTCAATATTCTGTTAATAACAAACAGAGACTTGTTATTCAATATTCTGTTAATAACAAACAGCGTCCTGTCATTCAATATTCTATTAATTCAAACAAAGACTTGTTATTCAATATTCTATTAATAACAAACAGAGACCTGTCATTTAATATGCTGTTAATATAAAACTCTCTTTCTCACGCCCCACAGGCAGATAACTCCTTTTTCGAAGGTACTCATAATTTGTTTCCATCGATGAGTAATTTGAGAAGCGAGTGGCTGTACACCGACATTTGAGAAGCGAGTGGCTGTACACCGACATTTGAGAAGCGAGTGGCTGTACACCGACATTTGAGAAGCGAGTGGCTGTACACCGACATCCACAGTTGCGCTGGCTGGAAAGCCGGCTACGGTGTTCGGAATCCCAGTAGACAGAAATGATTTTGTTTATAGCGGGGTGAAATAAAAATCCCGAGTCTCAAACGTCGTGGCGACTGTTGCGACCTCTACTTCCCTGGTCCAGTCGTGAGGCCTCCGACATACACCAGCAATGGGGCTATGTGTTGTAGGATAGCTCATTTCCAATATTAGGAAGAAACAGTCATCATTTTTTGGCCATGTAATGAGAAGAGAACAACTGGAATATATTGTAACAACTGGGAAAATTGAGGGACGAAGAGATAGAGGGAAGCAAAGAGAAAAAATACCAGACACTTTAAGAGAATGACTTTGCAGAAGGTCAACAACAGAAAAGATAAATAACTGTCGGGATCGAAAGTTGTGGAGAGACATGATCACCTACGCCAGCAGGCTCGGTACTTGATGATGATGATGAGGATAGATGAGTAACTAACGTTTCAATCCGGGCCTCGCAGCTGAGACCAGGGGTGGTTGTCGCAGAGAGAAATCACAAATAAAAATCCCAACTGGTGCAGCTGTGATTTGAACTCACAACCTCTCCGTCTCGAGATCGGCGCCTTGCCTCGAGACCAAGCTGTCCCACCTAATCGGTTTCAATGGCGTGAAGCTCAAAGTGATTGCATTTTTGCTGATAAGAACATGGCTTCCTTATAAACATAGCTAACGGTTTACAGCCGCACAAGCCTCACAATTAATTCAACCATGGATTACTGTATCAAGGACTACTGTATAATGAATTACCGTATCATGAATTACTGTATCATGGATTACTAATAAAAATGTTAAAGATATATTTATCCACCACATGGATAGAAGTTCTGATGTTTCATTGAGAGGTAATATTGATCATCGGAACATACATGGGTACCTGAGATAAGGGGACGTTGCTCATTCATTCTTCCTAGAAATAGCAGGTCAGTTGTGTTTAAATCCTTTCTAACAAAAATAATTTTTGTTTATATTAACACTTTTTACATCTTATCTCTCTATTATTTTTCAGCCCTACCTCTGCAAACAGGGAGCAGCTATAGCTCAGTGGTTAGTGAACTGGACTATAACAGACAAGAGGTAGGGTTCGATCCCAACCGACGGCTTCCAGGTCCACCCAGCCTTAAATGGGCACCGGATTTTTTTCCGGGAAAGTAAAGCGGCACGGGCGTAATACCGACCACATTACCCCAAAAATCATGTGCTGAAGGTCTGTAAAATTTATGGTCACTAACACCATATTCCCTATACGTCACTTGGCGTGACGGTGGCTCTTTACTTTACTTTTTTACCTCTGCAAACACATCCAAAGAAGATTCCTTAAGCCAACAATGAAAGATATCACACTAAGCAACCTGTGATTAGAAAGCAGAGCATTAAATGCAACACAACAAATGTTTAAAAGTTGTACCATTTCCGTTACCTCAAGTGAATTGTCACTGGCATCAAGGAACACAAGTGATGTCATCTCACACACTTCCATGGGAAAGGCCCTAAACTTGTTGTTGGCCATGTGTAGACTCGTCAACTTGTGCAATCGTCTGATCCCACTTGGTAGTTGTGAGAGATGGTTGTTGCTTAGCACCAGTCTCTCTAGGTTTGTTAGCAGAGTTATCTCCACTGGGACCTGGAAGAAAGTACAAGTAAAGTACCTCCGTCACGCCAAGTGGCGTATAGGGAATATGGTGTTAGTGACCATAAATGTTACAGACCTTCGGCACATGATTTTTTGGGGCAATGTGGTCGGTATTACGCCCGTTCCGCTTTACTTTCTCAGAAAAAAAAATCTGGTAACCATTTAAGGCTGGATGAACCCGGAAGCCGTCGGTTGTTATCGAACCCTACCTCTTGCCCTTTGTAGGGACCTGGAAGAGCCGACAAACTAATTAATCTCGTTGAGTTATTGAGTTATTTGCGGGTCATTATCATTGCATTCCGAACATGTCCATAGGTGCTCAGATCCCATCCTCAGCAAGCCCCGCAGCGTCTTGCGGCTGACGACTCCAGTTCTGTGTTGGTTGATAAGTCTTCTTACACGCCCACTAAGTTTCTCATTTCTGGCTGTGCCTATGTTAACTCCCATCTCTTTCGTCCGAAGGAGTGACGTGGACGCATGATTATCGAAGTTCTCTCCCCTTCTCATATCTCGGAAGGCATTGATGTTTGCCCAATCCATTGGCTGACCGTCCTCAACGATAGCGCAGCTGGTCAACCTGTCCGCTCTTTCATTTCCCCTTATACCCGCATGTTCTGGGACGTAGACAAAGGTGACCTTACGTATTTTTAACTTCTGCAATGACTCTATCCATTGTATGTGTACAGAGATCGCGTCCCCTTTTTTAAATTTTTTTATCATGCTCATCGAATCACCCAGTATGCAGGCGTATAACAGAGTTATCTCCACTGGGACCTGGAAGAAAGTAAAAGTAAAGTGCCCCCGTCACGCCAAGTGACGCATGGGGAATATGGTGTTAGTGGCCATAATTTTACAGACCTTCGGCACATGATTTTTTGGGGCGATGGAATCGGTATTACGCCGTGCCGCTTTACTTTCCCAGAAAAAAATTCGGTACCCATTAAAGGCCTGGTGAACCGGAAGCCGTCGGATGGAATCGAACCCTACCTCTTGTCCTTTATAGTCCAGTTCACTAACCACTGAGCTATCGCGGCTCTGTGGTTTGCTGTATAACTGTGATATTTGCGCCTTTCGGCCCAACACATCCGACTTCAGCACGTGCTAAACGAGAGGTCTCTCCTGATGGACCACACGTTTTTGAATGTGTCAACTGCTTGTAGCTTGTGTGCATTTAATTGTATTTTTCCACCAAGGTTGATGGTTAGGTTAAGGTTATTCCTAACCAAGGGGTCTTCTTACAGATTACAGAACGGCCGAATAAATGGCAGGGCAACAAGGGGACGTTACTTCGAGTAGGAAGACGCTATACTAGGACGTTACCAAACAAATTTATTTGCATATGCGTTTAATGGTTTTGTTGTACACCCAAGTCATCTCTTGCGCTTATGTTTTTTCTGTGATTTTTTTATAATTTTGACAAATAATTTACAGTACTTTTTTTTGTTTGTGAGACACATATATAAAGCCATGCTTTAAGATTAGGTTGTTGTATGCTTTGAGATAAGGCCGCTGTAATCACATATAGAAAGTCATGCTTTGAGATAAGGCCGCTGTAATCACATATAGAAAGTCATGCTTTGAGATAAGGCCGCTGTAATCACATATAGAAAGTCATGCTTTGAGATAAGGCCGCTGTAATCACATATATAAAGTCATGCTTTGAGATAAGGTTGTTGAAAACACATATAGAGAGTCATGCTTTGAGATAAGGCCGCTGTAATCACAAATAGAAAGTCGTGCTTTGAGATAAGGCCGTTGTAATCACATATAGAAAGTCATGCTTTGAGATAAGGCCGCTGTAATCACAAATAGAAAGTCATGCTTTGAGATAAGGCCATTGTAATCACATATAGAAAGTCATAATTTGATATAAGGCCGTTGTAATCACATATATAAAGTCATGCTTTGAGATAAGGCCGCTGTAAACACAAATAGAAAGTCATGCTTTGAGATAAGGCCGTCGTAATCACATATAGAAAGTCATAATTTGAGATAAGGCCGTTGTAATCACATATAGAAAGTCATGCTTTGAGATTTAGTTTATTAGCCGCTGTAATCACAAATAGAAAGTCATGCTTTGAGATAAGGCCGCTGTAATCACAAATAGAAAGTCATGCTTGGAGATAAGGCCGCTGTAATCACAAATAGAAAGTCATGCTTTGAGATAAGGCCGCTGTAATCACAAATAGAAAGTCATGCTTTGAGATAAGGCCGCTGTAAACACATATAGAAAGTCATAATTTGAGATAAGGCCGTTGTAATCACATATAGAAAGTCATGCTTTGAGATAAGGCCGCTGTAATCACAAATAGAAAGTCATGCTTTGAGATAAGGCCGCTGTAATCACAAATAGAAAGTCATGCCTTGTGATAAGGCCGTTCTGTACAGAAGATGCAGAGTTGGTGTCAATATTCGCGACATGGAAACGGCTTTGTCATGTCAGGACATTTGGATACAATTACAACAAAATACAACGCAGATACAATTACAACAAAATACAACGCAGATACAATTACAACAAAATACAACGCAGATACAATTACAACAAAATACAACGCAGATACAATTACAACAAAATACAACGCAGATACAATTACAACAAAATACAACGCAGATACAATTACAACAAAATACAACGCAGATACAATTACCACAAAATACAACGCAGATACAATTACAACAAAATACAACGCAGATACAATTCACCTGCAAAGATGTCAATGCTAAGGAAGAAAGAAGAAGAGGAGGTAATGATGAACATGAAGAAAACGAATGAGGAGAAAGAAAAAGATGAAGTTAAATAAGTAGAAAAGCTATCCAACTAAGACAAGACGAAGTAAATGTACAGTGGGTGAGCTCATATCTTTGTTTAAAGTCACGTAGTCAACGATAGGGAAATTGTAACCAGATCACTTTCATGTAAGGTGCTTTTGCTGTTGCAAGTCATTATGTAAGGTACTGTTGCTGTTGCATGTCATGATGTAAGGTACTGTTGCTGTTGAAAGTAATGATGTAAGGTACTGTTATTGTTGCAAGTCATGATGTAAGATACTGTTGCTGTTGCAAGTTATGATGTAAGGTACTGTCGCTGTTGCAAGTTGTGATGTAAGGTACTATTGCTGTTGCAAGTCATGATGTAAGATACTGTTGCAAGTTATGATGCAAGGTACTGTTGCAAGTTGTGAAGTAAGGTGCTGTTGCAAGTCATGATGTAAGATACTGTTGCAAGTTATGATGTAAAGTACTGTTGCAAGTTATGATGTAAAGTACTGTTGCAAGTTGTGATGTAAGGTACTGTTGCAAGTCATGATGTAAGATACTGTTGCAAGTTGTGATGTAAGGTACTGTTGCTGTTGCAAGTCATGATGTAAGATACTGTTGCAAGTTATGATGTAAGAAACTGTTGCTGTTGCAAGTCATGATGTAAGATACTGTTGCAAGTTATGATGTAAAGTACTGTTGCAAGTTGTGATGTAAGGTACTGTTGCAAGTCATGATGTAAGATACTGTTGCAAGTTGTGATGTAAGGTACTGTTGCTGTTGCAAGTCATGATGTAAGATACTGTTGCAAGTTTTGATGTAAGAAACTGTTGCTGTTGCAAGTCATGATGTAAGGTACTGTTATTGTTGCAAATCATGATGTAATGCACTGTTGCTGTTGCAAGTCATGATGTAAGGTACTGTTGCAAGTCATGATGTTGATGGTACCTCTAGTAGATCGTTGGTGTCCAGAATGAGAACAGTCAGGTTGAGAAGCTTGCCAATCTCTGCAGGCACTGTTGTCAGCTTGTAATCGAGGCATGCCTCTCTCTCGGGACTGAGGTCCAAAACCTGCACACACAAAATGACTCAATTCAGAGGAAGAGATATGTTTACAGCACTCGAAAAAATTGACAAATAATCAACAACAGAAAGAAAAAATGGACCAAAGCAGGATCGAACGAAAAGCCAAACGCTAGGGAACACTGCCACTTAGCTAACTAAAAAATTAGCTTCCTAGGAAATGTCTTTCTCGCAGGTCTTCTCATGACTATAGCATAAGGCTGCGATCACAGCTCGGAAATACATAGTGTATCTGTATTTTTTCCTGTTAAGACTAGTATCTCCCGGATAGGGTAGGGCTGAATTATCGCCTCGGAAGTTTCCCTCTATAATAATATTCATTTATTATTATTTGTCTCCAACCACAAAGTGATATATGACAACCACTTTTATTGTGAATGTGTTCATTTTTTTCATATTCATTCATCGTGGCTTGCTATATATTTGCTGATAGTGACGTACTTCAATATAGTGATGCCGTTATGTTTATATTAATGGATTGAATGTGATTGTTGAGTGTTGGGTTGACTGACGAGTGTTGGGTTGACTGTTGATTGTTGGGTTGACTGTTGATTGTTGGGTTGACTGTTGAGTATTGTGTTGACTGTTGATTGTTGGGTTGACTGTTGATTGTTGGATTGACTGTTGATTGTTGGGTTGACTGTTGTGTGTTGGGTTCACTGTTGATTGTTGGGTTGACTGTTGAGTGTTGTGTTGACTGTTGATTGTTGGATTGACTATTGATTGTTGGGTTGACTGTTGTGTGGTGTGTTGACTGTTGATTGTTGGGTTGACTGTTGAGTGTTGTATTGACTGTTGATTGTTGGGTTGACTATTGATTGTTGGGTTGACTGTTGTGTTGACTGTTGATTGTTGGGTTGACTATTGATTGTTGGGTTGACTGTTGATTGTTGGATTGACTATTGATTGTTGGGTTGACTGTTGTGTGGTGTGTTGACTGTTGATTGTTGGGTTGAGTGTTGTGTGTTGGGTTGACTGTTGACTGTTGGGTTGACTGTTGATTTTCGGGTTGACTATTGATTGTTGGGTTGACTGTTGTGTTGACTGTTGTGTTGACTATTGATTGTTGGGTTGACTATTGATTGTTGGGTTGACTGTTGATTGTTGGGTTGACTGTTGTGTGGTGTGTTGACTGTTGATTGTTGGGTTGACTGTTGAGTGTTGTATTGACTGTTGATTGTTGGGTTGACTATTGATTGTTGGGTTGACTGTTGTGTTCACTGTTGGGTTGAGTGTTGTGTGTTGGGTTGACTGTTGACTGTTGGGTTGACTGTTGATTTTCGGGTTGACTATTGATTGTTGGGTTGACTGTTGTGTTGACTGTTGTGTTGACTGTTGATTGTTGGGTTGACTATTGATTGTTGGGTTGATTGTTGGGTTGACTGTTGTGTGGTGTGTTGACTGTTGATTGTTGGGTTGACTGTTGAGTGTTGTATTGACTGTTGATTGTTGGGTTGACTATTGATTGTTGGGTTGACTGTTGTGTTCACTGTTGTGTTGACTGTTGATTGTTGGGTTGACTATTGATTGTTGGGTTGACTGTTGATTGTTGGATTGACTATTGATTGTTGGGTTGACTGTTGCGTGGTGTGTTGACTGTTGATTGTTGGGTTGAGTGTTGTGTGTTGTGTTGACTGTTGACTGTTGGGTTGACTGTTGATTTTCGGGTTGACTATTGATTGTTGGGTTGACTGTTGTGTTGACTGTTGTGTTGACTGTTGATTGTTGGGTTGACTATTGATTGTTGGGTTGACTGTTGATTGTTGGGTTGACTGTTGAGTGTTGGGTTGACTGTTTATTTTGTGGGTTGACTATTGATTGTTGGGTTGACTGTTGTGTTGACTGTTGATTGTTGGGTTGACTGTTGTGTTGATTGTTGGGTTGACTGTTGAGTGTTGGGTTGACTATTGATTGTTGGGTTGACTGTTGATTGTTGGGTTGACTGTTGTGTGGTGTGTTGACTGTTGATTGTTGGGTTGACTGTTGAGTGTTGTATTGACTGTTGATTGTTGGGTTGACTATTGATTGTTGGGTTGACTGTTGTGTTCACTGTTGGGTTGAGTGTTGTGTGTTGGGTTGACTGTTGACTGTTGGGTTGACTGTTGATTTTCGGGTTGACTATTGATTGTTGGGTTGACTGTTGTGTTGACTGTTGTGTTGACTATTGATTGTTGGGTTGACTATTGATTGTTGGGTTGATTGTTGGGTTGACTGTTGTGTGGTGTGTTGACTGTTGATTGTTGGGTTGACTGTTGAGTGTTGTATTGACTGTTGATTGTTGGGTTGACTATTGATTGTTGGGTTGACTGTTGTGTTCACTGTTGTGTTGACTGTTGATTGTTGGGTTGACTATTGATTGTTGGGTTGACTGTTGATTGTTGGATTGACTATTGATTGTTGGGTTGACTGTTGCGTGGTGTGTTGACTGTTGATTGTTGGGTTGAGTGTTGTGTGTTGTGTTGACTGTTGACTGTTGGGTTGACTGTTGATTTTCGGGTTGACTATTGATTGTTGGGTTGACTGTTGTGTTGACTGTTGTGTTGACTGTTGATTGTTGGGTTGACTATTGATTGTTGGGTTGACTGTTGATTGTTGGGTTGACTGTTGAGTGTTGGGTTGACTGTTTATTTTGTGGGTTGACTATTGATTGTTGGGTTGACTGTTGTGTTGACTGTTGTGTTGACTATTGATTGTTGGGTTGACTATTGATTGTTGGGTTGACTGTTGATTGTTGGGTTGACTGTTGTGTGGTGTGTTGACTGTTGATTGTTGGGTTGACTGTTGAGTGTTGTATTGACTGTTGATTGTTGGGTTGACTATTGATTGTTGGGTTGACTGTTGTGTTCACTGTTGGGTTGAGTGTTGTGTGTTGGGTTGACTGTTGACTGTTGGGTTGACTGTTGATTTTCGGGTTGACTATTGATTGTTGGGTTGACTGTTGTGTTGACTGTTGTGTTGACTGTTGATTGTTGGGTTGACTATTGATTGTTGGGTTGATTGTTGGGTTGACTGTTGTGTGGTGTGTTGACTGTTGATTGTTGGGTTGACTGTTGAGTGTTGTATTGACTGTTGATTGTTGGGTTGACTATTGATTGTTGGGTTGACTGTTGTGTTCACTGTTGTGTTGACTGTTGATTGTTGGGTTGACTATTGATTGTTGGGTTGACTGTTGATTGTTGGATTGACTATTGATTGTTGGGTTGACTGTTGCGTGGTGTGTTGACTGTTGATTGTTGGGTTGAGTGTTGTGTGTTGTGTTGACTGTTGACTGTTGGGTTGACTGTTGATTTTCGGGTTGACTATTGATTGTTGGGTTGACTGTTGTGTTGACTGTTGTGTTGACTGTTGATTGTTGGGTTGACTATTGATTGTTGGGTTGACTGTTGATTGTTGGGTTGACTGTTGAGTGTTGGGTTGACTGTTTATTTTGTGGGTTGACTATTGATTGTTGGGTTGACTGTTGTGTTGACTGTTGATTGTTGGGTTGACTGTTGTGTTGATTGTTGGGTTGACTGTTGAGTGTTGGGTTGACTGTTTATTTTGTGGGTTGACAATTGAGTGTTGGGATGATTGAAATATGCCAGGGACCGAGATATCACATAGTCAGCAACTTCCGGCGTTAGGTAACCAGAATAATGAATCGTGCCCTCATGGTTTGCTCTAGAAACGACCAACCCCAGCCTGGTGAAGCGAATAGAGACCAAAGAGGAATGGCAACCAATGATGCCGTGCTAAAATCGGATGCGTTTGATTGAAAGGAGCAACTGTGGCCACGGAGTGGAGTAACTGTCGAGCTAACGCGACAGAAGAAGCGAATTGTACCAATGATACGTCTTGAGGTGCCGACAACAAGCTTTTATCAATTTGGAGTAAAAGAATGTTAACAAAATGATAATAGTTCGTTTATTAGTTCGTTTATTAGTTTGTTTACTAGTTCGTTTATTAGTTTGTTTACTAGTTTGTTTATTAGTTCGTTTACTAGTTTGTTTATTAGTTTGTTTACTAGTTTGTTTACTAGTTCGTTTATTAGTTTGTTTACTAGTTACCTTATTAGTTCCTTTATTAGTTTGTTTACTAGTTCGTTTATTAATCCGTTTATTAGGAAGTGAATTGGGCCCCTTTTGTTAGTATCACCATTCAGAATATAACACTCTATTCTATTCTATTCTATTCTATTCATGGGATCAGTTTCACTGATGTCGGGGCATTCCCATATCCGCTTCACCGACCGTCCCAGCATTTCTCGAAGCGTATACAGACTGATTGTTCATGTTAGATTTTTATTATAGATACATCTTTTTTCACTAAGCACACCGGATCGACCAGACCTATTTCCCACATTTAGAATCCCCAGTTTCTCAATATATACACCATCGTCCCACCCATTCTCCTCCTTTCCTCTTAAGGAACTAACATCAAACTTGGCGATGTCCTCTTTCTCGAGGCTCTTTCATTGCCTTGTACACCAGCGTGCCCTGGGCAGTACACCCATGTTAACGCGCTCACTTCAGAGTCATCCAAGAGCTACATCCACTCCTGCCGCAGACACTGTCTGTCAGTCTTCTGTAGCCTACTTTGTGAGTCATTTACCAAGACTGTGTGATCCACGTTCTGTGTAACCAACCATGTTATCGCCGCCGTTTCTGCTTCTATATCCCCCATTCTCATGCTGGACGCCGTAATGTCACACTTGCCAGATCACCTAGCCACTTCACTGCCATGCTGGCATGCCAAAGACCCCAGCCACTGCTCTGTCCGTAGGATACATAACCACCCGCGTAGATGATCGGATCCTGAGGTGAGGGCACGTTTTCGATGGATTCCCTTATAACGACCTCGGTAGATCCATAGGCCCAATTGCGACACTCCCTGCCGAGCTGAATGATTACTTTGGTTAGCTTCTTTTTTCCCGCTGTTACTTCTACCCAATCCTTGCCAGCCCTAATGTCACCAGGGCGAACCTCCAACAATCGTTACTATTCTCGCTCATGCAGGCCGTGCTGCTCACAGTACTGGATTATGGTTTGGGTATATTCACTCTCTCATGAAGGCCGTGCTGCTCTCAGTACTGGATTATGGTTTGGGTATGTTCACTCTCTCATGCAGGCCGTGGTGCTCTCAGTACTGGATTATGGTTTGGGTGTGCTCACTCTCTCATGCAGGCCGTGCTGCTCTCTGTACTGGATTATGGTTTGTGTATGCTCACTCTCTCATGCAGGCCGTGGTGCTCTCAGTACTGGATTATGGTTTGGGTATGCTCACTCTCTCATGTAGGTTGTAGTGCTCTCAGTACTGGATTATGGTTTGGGTATGCTCACTCTCCCATGCAGGCCGTATTGCTCTCAGTACTGGATTATGGTTTGGGTATGATCACTCTCTCATGTAGGTTGTAGTGCTCTCTGTACTGGATTATGGTTTGTGTGTGCTCACTCTCCCATGCAGGCCGTATTGCTCTCAGTACTGGATTATGGTTTGTGTGTGCTCACTCTCTCATGCAGGCTGTGCTGCTCTCAGTGCTGGATTATGGTTTGGGTATGTTCACTCTCCCATGCAGGCCGTATTGCTCTCAGTACTGGATTATGGTTTGTGTGTGCTCACTCTCTCATGCAGGCTGTGCTGCTCTCAGTACTGGATTATGGTTTGGGTATGCTCACTCTCCCATGCAGGCCGTATTGCTCTCAGTACTGGATTATGGTTTGTGTGTGCTCACTCTCTCATGCAGGCTGTGGTGCTCTCAGTACTGGATTATGGTTTGTGTGTGCTCACTCTCTCATGCAGGCCGTGGTGCTCTCAGTACTGGATTATGGTTTGTGTGTGCTCACTCTCTCATGTAGGCTGTAGTGCTCTCAGTACTGGATTATGGTTTGGGTATGTTCACTCTCTCATGTAGGTTGTGGTGCTCTCAGTACTGGATTATGGTTTGGGTATGTTCACTCTCTCATGTAGGTTGTGGTGCTCTCAGTACTGGATTATGGTTTGGGTATGTTCACTCTCTCATGCAGGCCGTGGTACTCTCAGTGCTGGATTATGGTTTGGGTATGCTCACTCTCTCATGCAGGCCGTGGTGCTCTCAGTGCTGGATTATGGTTTGGGTATGCTCACTCTCTCATGTAGGCCGTATTGCTCTCAGTACTGGATTATGGTTTGTGTGTGCTCACTCTCTCATGCAGGCCGTGGTGCTCTCAGTGCTGGATTATGGTTTGGGTATGCTCACTCTCTCATGCAGGCTGTGCTGCTCTCAGTACTGGATTATGGTTTGGGTATGCTCACTCTCCCATGCAGGCCGTATTGCTCTCAGTACTGGATTATGGTTTGTGTGTGCTCACTCTCTCATGCAGGCTGTGGTGCTCTCTGTACTGGATTATGGTTTGTGTGTGCTCACTCTCTCATGCAGGCCGTGGTGCTCTCAGTACTGGATTATGGTTTGTGTGTGCTCACTCTTTCATGTAGGCTGTAGTGCTCTCAGTACTGGATTATGGTTTGGGTATGCTCACTCTCCCATGCAGGCCGTATTGCTCTCAGTGCTGGATTATGGTTTGGGTATGTTCACTCTCTCATGTAGGTTGTGGTGCTCTCAGTACTGGATTATGGTTTGGGTATGCTCACTCTCTCATGCAGGCTGTGCTGCCCTCAGTACTGGATTATGGTTTGTGTGTGCTCACTCTCTCATGTAGGTTGTGGTGCTCTCAGTGCTGGATTATGGTTTGTGTATGCTCACTCTCTCATGCAGGCCGTGATGCTCTCAGTACTGGATTATGGTTTATGTATGCTCACTCTCTCATGCAGGCTGTAGTGCTCTCAGTACTGGATTATGGTTTGGGTATGCTCACTCTCTCATGCAGGCCGTGATGCTCTCAGTGCTGGATTATGGTTTGGGTATGCTCGCTCTCTCATGCAGGCCGTGATGCTCTCAGTACTGGATTATGGTTTATGTATGCTCACTCTCTCATGCAGGCTGTAGTGCTCTCAGTACTGGATTATGGTTTGGGTATGCTCACTCTTTCATCAACTCAGATCGCAAGGTTGGAAAGAGTTCAGAAAGGAATAGGGTCTATGGGAAATTTATATATTGTTCTTCGTTTTTTTTCTATTGTTGTTTGTCTGTCAATTTTTCCGAGTGCTAACACACATACTTCTTTGTTCTATTATTCTCTATGGGAAGTTCTCGGATGCACCAGAGAACCTATCCGTTCAATGAGGTACTTACTTAATTTACCCAGTATTAGAGTGTGACATAGATCTGCTTAGGTCCGGGCTTGTTTGAGCGTGGTAAGGAACATAAGGTATACTGATGATACAGTCGTAATCGCTAAGACTGGACATGAGTTACAATAAATGTTAGACACTAGAAAGAAAGCAAAAATAAAGTACGCAGCCTTAATAGCAAAAAGACAGAAGTAATGGTAACAACAAAGAAAAAGACATTACCTCAGTGCAAAATAAAAAGTGAAACAATATAAAAGCAGGTAAATTAATTTAAATATTTGGGAACTTTGTTAACCTCAGACGGAAGATGTACAAAAGTGGTGAGATGCAGAATGGTTCAGGCAAAAGCAGCTTTCCAAAAAATGAGGAAGATACTATGCAATCCATTTTTGACAATCGAAACAAGAAAAAGAGTTCTTAAATGTTATGTAGAGCCAGTCTTAACATATGGATGTGAATCATGGACAATAGGACAACAAACAAGAAAATCACTGGAGTCTGTAGAAATGTGGTTTTACAGAAGAATGTTGAGAATACCATGGATAGCTAAAAAGAGTAATGAAAACGTTCTGAAAGAGGCTAAAGCAAAAAGAGAGCTAATTTCAAATATTAGGAAGAAACAATCATCATTTTTTGGCCATGTAATGAGAAGAGAACAACTGGAATATATTGTAACAACTGGGAAAATTGAGGGACGAAGAGATAGAGGAAAGCAAAGAGAAAAAATACCAGACAGCTTATGAGAATGGCTTGGCAGAAGGTCAACAACAGAAATGATAAATAACTGTCGAGATCGAAAATTGTGGAGAGACATGATCAACTACGCCAGCAGGCCCGGTACTTGATGATAATGAAGGAACATAAACCATCCCTTGCATTGAGACTTGGATACGACCAAGTGTAGGAGCCTCAGGCTTGGAAAGTCATGGATGGCCGAGGCGGAAGAGTCCATAAGGAGAGTATGTGATCTGAAAACTCTTTGCATGCTTACGTAATTGACATATCCTTTTCCAATGATATACTCGTATCAAGATCTCACGGTTTCCAACATCTGTAGTAACATCTCAAAACAGAAAGAACATTGTAACCAACAGATAATACTAAACCTCCAAATCCATCAGCTTGAAAACCGCTTTAGGCAGATGAACCAGGTCACGACCTTGCATTTTTAGCTTCTTTTGACCGTAGTACAAAGGATCTTCTGTTTCTATTCGCATTCGGATATTTCGTAAAGTTAAAGATTGCGCCATTTTGAAAGTGTAATATTTGATACTTCACTTGTTTCATGAACACCAGTCCGTCAGGTCAACGTGTTCTTTTATGAGCTTCTTAGAATTAATATCGCTGATCTGTAGGTGAAGGTCATCTTGATAATCACCCAATCTGAAGACGTAAAAGAAACGGTAAATTGTAAATTTGAATCTTTAAAATGGTTGACGCTTCTTTACAATTGCTTTACATATCTTTACATTACTTTGAACGTTGTTCTTTACAAATTGTTTGCAAATTGCTTTTCACAATTATTTACACACATTTCCTTACAGTGAAGCCTCTTTTCACACCTCTCTTTGCACATCTTTACAATTATTTACACACATTTCCTTACAGTGAAGCCTCCTTTCACACCTCTCTTTGCACATCTTTACAATTATTTACACACATTTCCTTACAGTGAAGCCTCCTTTCACACCTCTCTTTGCACATCTTTACAATTATTTACACCAGTGTTTCTCAGCGCCCCCGCCCTAGGCCACATGATTTTCCGGGAGCCCACATATACATTTTTCCCCCTTGCAGCTTGCACACATGTGGCCTCATATATAATTTGTCTCCATTTGTTTCAATTTTGTCACATTTTCACGATATAATTGACTGAGTACATCACGGCTACCTCGACAAAGAAGAAACGTCGACGAAACTCAGTCGAGTATCTTGGCTACGGATTTATCCCATCACTGCAAAACCAGTTCTGTCTTGTTCTACCTGTATCTAGTTCTGTCTAGTTCTGTCTAGTTCTATCAGTATCTAGGTATATCATCAGCCCAATGGTAACAAGTTGGAGCTGGATAGGTCGCGTGCACGTAGATCTCAAAAGAGTATCTGAAATGAATTAGCAGTGAGCGTCGGAGGAAAGGTGAAATGGGGAAGATGAAAGGAGAAATAATCAGTATAGAGATAGAGAGAGACAGGTATAGAGATAGAGAGAGAGAGAGAGAGAGAGAGAGGTATAGACATAGAGAGATATAGAGATAGAGAAATAGGTATAGAGAAATAGGTATAGAGAAATAGGTATAGAAATAGAGAGATAGGTATAGAGATAGAGAGGTATAGAGGTATAGAGGTATAGAGAGAGACATGTCTAGAAATATAGAGGTAGAGAGAGAGGTATAATGAGAGGTATAGAGATAGAGAGGTATAGAGGTATAGAGAGGTATAGAGATAGAGAAGTGTAGAGATAGAGAGGTATAGAGAGAGACATGTCTAGAAATATAGAGGTGTAGAGATAGAGATGTATATATAGAGAGTGACATGTCTAGAAATATAGAGGTAGAGAGAGTGGTATATAGAGAGGTATAGAGAGAGGTATAGAGAGGGGTATAGAGAGAGGTATAGAGAGAGGTATAGAGAGAAGTATAGATATAGAGAGAGGAATTGAGATAGAGAGGTATAGAGAGACATGTCTAGAAATATAGATGTAGAGAGAGAGGTATAGAGATAAAGATAGAGGTATAGAGATAGAGAGAAGAAGAGATAGAGAGGTATATAGAGAGACATGTCTAGAAATATAGATGTAGAGAGAGAGGTATATAGAGAGGTATAGAGATAGAGAGGTATAGGGAGAGATATGTCCAGAAATATAGAGGTAGTGAGAGAGGTATAAAGAGAGGTATAGAGATAAAGAGATGTATAGCGATAGAGACAGAGAGGTATAGCGATGTATAGAGATAGAGAGAGACATGTATAGAAATAGAGAGGTATAGAGCGGTATAGAGAGAGACAGGTACAGAGAGGTATAGAGATAGAGCGGTACAGATATAGAGTGGTGTTGAGATAGAGAGGTATAGAGGTAGAGAGATAGAGAGGTAGAGCGGTAGAGAGGTATAGAGATAGAGAGGCATAGACATCAGTGGCGTAAACTGGTTTTGGGATCTGGGCTACCGCTGACATAATAAATAAAAACATACATTACATTCAGTAGGCTAACATAAAGTAATATTTTCTAATGACATCACTACATTTTAAATTACTTACTTATTTATATGTTAATTATATCCGCCTTTTTTGGGACGAAAATGTCTTGATGACTTTGTCAGTGAAAGTACAGTTGGGTTGGTTTCTAAGTTTATGAGGGAATGATTTCTCAATGGACATTAAAACCAAACCAGATAAGCGTTCTTGTGTCTGAGTTGAGCGACAATAAGATTTGATTCTCTTGAGAGCAGAAAAAGTTCTTTCTACAGATGCTGATGCGCATAACGTAGTTATAAATAGCTAAGGAAGTTCCTGTAATCAGACATAGTTTCACTTTCACTTTTAACGCTTCTAATTGGCTAGAGCTAAAAAATAACCTATGAAACCGCATTCCTCTAGCGGTAGCTCCCGCTATATTATTTTGACTCCCATTTTTGAATGTCATGGTCGCTAAAACTAGGTCCAGATAGAGGAAAAATGTACCGATAGCTACTAGAGGTTTCAATGTAGAGTAGTTTCGGTTTCATTCACAAGCGCTATTGTGGCCAAAGGAAAACATTGCTTTAATAAATGCAAACCAAAGCAAATAAATCATATTGACCTACGAAATGTGTAATAGAATATTCGAAAATTTGTAATATAATTATACAAAAATATAATAAATTATCATTTCCTTTTGTAATTCGTTAATATGTTCAAGGCTACCGGCGGTAGCTGAGGCAACATAGAGAATACGCCACTGATAGAGATAGAGAGGTACAGAGATAGAGATAGAGAGGTATAGAGATAGGGACAGATAGAGACAGGTATAGAATTATAGAGGTAGAGAGATAGAGATGTATAGAGAGGTATAGAGATAGAGATAGAGAGGTATAGAGATAGAGATGTATAGAGAGGTATAGAGAGGTATAGAGATAGAGATAGAGATATAGAGATAGAGATGTATAAAGAGGTATAGAGATAGAGCTAGAGAGGTATAGAGATAGAGATGTATAGAGAGGTATAGAGATAGAGATAGAGATGTATAGAGAGGTATAGAGATAGAGATAGAGAGGTATAGAGATAGAGATGTATAGAGAGGTATAGAGATAGAGATAAAGAAGTGTAGAGATAGAAAGGTATAGAGGTATAGAGATAGAAAGGTAGAGAGATAGAGGTATAGAAATAGAGAGGTATAGAGATAGAGAGGTATAGAGATATAGATAGAAAGGTACAGAGATAGAGAGGTACAGAGATAGAGAGTGAGAGGCAGGTATAGAAATATAGAGGTAGAGAGAGAGAGGGAGGATAAAAAAAGATGATAGAGATAGAAAGGTAGATAGAGAGAGTGGTATAGATAGAGGTATATAGAGAGAAAGGTATAAAGAAAGAGAAGTAGGGAGACAGTTGGAGATATATGCAAGACTTCATTAGTACTGACAGAAATGGTCACAATTATAAGAAAAAAAATTCCCTCCACACACTCAAATGGGACTAATGTATTAGTTCTCATAACTGTCAACACCCACAGCACATTTATGACTTATCTGATCAGCGTTACGCCAGGCCGTCATCTTTGGTACATATTTTTAGAAGCTGTGTTGTCGTCATCCATGGGTCCAGCGCGGCTTCAAATAATAATTACAGACTCATACTACAAACAGGCACACACAGATACATACACACACAGATACATACTACAAGCAGGCACACACAGATACATACACACACAGATACATACTACAAACAGGCACACACAGATACATACACACACAGATACATACTACAAACAGGCACACACAGATACATACTAAATACAGGCACACACAGATACAGATACATACCACAAACAGCCACACACAGATACATACACACACAGATACGTACTACAAATAGGCACACACAGATACATACACATACAGATACATACACATACAGATACATACACACACAGATACATACACACACAGACTCATATCACAAACAGCCACACACAGATATATACACACACAGATACATATTGCAAACAGGCACACACAGATGCATACATACACAGATACACACACACACAGATACATACTACACACAGATACATTGCACAAACAAGCACACACAGACACATACCACGCAGATACGCACATACAGATACAAACAACACAGATACGCACACACAGACACATACAACACAGACATGCACACACAGACACATGCCACACAGACACATGCCACACAGATACGCACACACAGAAACATACCACACAGATACACACACACACACACACACACACACATATAAATAGTACCCTAAACCGACAAAGTACAAAAACAAAATGTTGTGACGTGTGTCATGACTGATCCCCGAGGAAGGCCTTTTAACTTGGGAATTGTCTTGTGTGATGTCATGAGTACAAGCTCAGGGGATGACACACACATCGATCTAGCTCTTACCTCATGTAGACAATGTCATGAGTACAAGCTCAGGGGATGACACACACATCGATCTAGCTCTTACCTCATGTAGACAATGTCATGAGTACAAGCTCAGGGGATGACACACACATCGATCTAGCTCTTACCTCATGTAGACAATGTCATGAGTACAAGCACAGGGGATGACTCACACATCGATCTAGCTCTTACCTCATGTAGACAATGTCATGAGTACAAGCTCAGGGGATGACACACACCTCGATCTAGCTCTTACCTCATGTAGACAATGTCATGAGTACAAGCTCAGGGGATGGCACACACATCGATCTAGCTCTTACCTCATGTAGACAATGTCACAAGATACAAGCTCAGGGATGACTCACACATCGATCTAGCTCTTACCTCATGTAGACAATGTCATGAGATACAAGCTCAGGGGATGACACACACATCGATCTAGCTCTTACCTCATGTAGACGATGTCATGAGTACAAGCTCAGGGGATGACTCACACATCGATCTAGCTCTTACCTCATGTAGACAATGTCATGAGATACAAGCTCAGGGGATGACTCACACATCGATCTAGCTCTTACCTCATGTAGACAATGTCATGAGATACAAGCTCAGGGGATGACTCACACATCGATCTAGCTCTTACCTCATGTAGACGATGTCATGAGTACAAGCTCAGGGGATGACACACACATCGATCTAGCTCTTACCTCATGTAGACAATGTCATGAGTACAAGCTCAGGGGATGACACACACATCGATCTAGCTCTTACCCCATGTAAACGATGTCATGAGTACAAGCTCAGGGGATGACACACACATCGATCTAGCTCTTACCCCATGTAGACGATGTCATGAGTACAAGCTCAGGGGATGACACACACATCGATCTAGCTCTTACCTCATGTAGACGATCTCATTAACGAGGAACAAATCGACCGGAGCTCAGGACAAGATTGTCAACGGTAAAAGAACGAAAATTGAACTGGACGGACACGCTACAAGATCTGCATACTTAGTGAACGAAGCAAAAGAAGACAAGGCAACCAGAGGGAATGGTGGGAAGACAATACCAGAGAGTGGTCAGGATTAACCTTCCTCACATCTCAGAGATCTACTCTTATCGTGAAGGTTGTAAAGAACGTCGTGAAGAGTGTATCAACGACCATCGACGTTCTAGAACTAATAATGATGTCCAACGATACATCTGGCACCGTACCAATATATTTGTTTAAAATACAGCAAACGGTACAGTTTTGCCACCGCGTATAACGCCACTTAAGCCTGCATTTGCGATTGGATAATTCTAACACATTTTTCAAAAATTGAACACAGTTCAGTCCCTTAATATCGATCTCTTGACAAGTAAAAATGTCAGTCAACTGAATCGATCTTCGGCAATGAAGATTAGAATAGATTCGCGTCTTTCTCCCATAATATTTATCGTTTGTGCTTTCACAACATGTAAGGGCAGATTTCATACACAGCCTTTCAATTTGGCACACATTTCATAGATCGATATAGGCAGAATCGATTGATGATTGATTAATGATTGTAATGCCCAACTTACTGTTGTTAGCGCGGCTTCGTTACAACTATCATGTCTTCTCATTTTATAATCGACATTTTCTCTCTATAACATTCATCTATTCCTGTCTCCCGCTACGGTTTATTTCATTCTCTCCTGCTCTCTGCGTCCGAAACTCACTCATCCATTTTTCTCTTCATTGTTTCACATACTTTCAGCAAAATTATCTCTCATTTCTCATTTTTGTTATATTCTCATTATCCTTATCTTATATTTTCTGCAGCAACTGTTACTCTCTTTATCTTTCATTCTAGATCCTCCCAGTGCCGCTAGATGTCACATAGGTCTCCTAGTGTTTTCACCATCCATCTTTATTCTGGGCGAGATGTTCCGTCTTATCCAATAAGCCTATGCCTGCTAACTTTGCTTCTCTTATTATTGTTATCTTCAGTGTCTCACTAAGGCTTCCTCTTTTTCTGTATCCTGATATTTCCCCTAGAAGAGCCTGTTTGGAAACTTTGTTGTGTCTTCTCAACACATGCACGACATATGTCCATCTTCTCTGATTGTAGATGAGATCGTTGATTGCATGGCCATTTCCTTTATTTCAATATTAGTCCATTAATTCATTCTATTGTACACATAATTTTTCTAAGGCATTTGTCTTTAAGAGCGTTTAGTTTGTTTCTCTATTTTGTTGTTTTCCAGCTTTCACATGCGAAAGTAAAGACTGGTAAGGATGAAAATAAAAAAATGCAAAAAAAAAAAAAAATGGTATGGTAACACCTTTACGTAGGTGAGAAACAAAACAAAAGTAGAACGACGTTTCGGCCATGTAGGCCTTCAGCTGGAACAATAAACAACACAAACATGTATAAGGACATAGAAATATATCTACACGGCTATAGCTAAACTATCAAACAAGGGAAATAACTCACTTCCCTGTGGTCCGGAGCTTGGTTAGGCACCGACTGGACTGTAATTGATAAGGCGGGCCGACACAGGTGTAGGATACAGTAAAATGGAAGGGTTCTAAAAATATGCGGAGGTGTGTACAAGATCGAATATTGTACTATTACTGGAAACGTTTATATAAAAATATGGGGAGGTGGGTACAAGATTCAATACTCTACTATTACTGGAAACGTTTATACAACAAGTGTGGTTTCCAAGAAGTGCATCTACACGGATAATTTGTTTACGTGCCCAAGCAAACACATAAACCTGTGTATATCTGAAACAATGGGTGTGCAAACCAAACAGATGTGACCAAACTCAAGAGTGCATAACCATACCTTCATAAACGCATACTTCTCTATATATTACCATAAAACACATCCAAACACACCCATAGGTGTCTAAATGTGCAAGCACACGTGCAGACAAATATAGACGCAAATATACACATATGTATAGGTTCGGGTGCGCATGAGGGTAAGAAATATTTTGTAGGCATCCTATGTGTATGAGAGCGATATGTTCATGCCTTATGAGGACAGCAAACCCAAGTGGACTATGAGACGGTTCTCAAGGGCGAATCGGCTATCGGTTTGAGTGACATGAGACAATGCCTGTGACTTGCATGTCGGGTTTACCACTATGGCCTGGGGAACTGAAATGAGACGACACTGGACTTCCAGTCTTCTGCTCACCATCACGAAGATGCTCACAAAATCTGTAACGAAGACGTCGCCAAGACTCGCCTATATAGATCATCTAGCAATGATGACATTATAGCGCAAATGATATTCCTTGATACGTTCCCTTTCAACTTTGACTCTTAACGACCGGGTCTGACCACCTGATTCGCGAGATTATTCACAACTTGAATATTGAACTCTACACTTTCATGTGCTCTCAGCACAGAAAGAAGATATCTGGGACCTACACCACCCTCTCACCCCTCTCCCAACCACCACTCACAAGTTATCTGCATTCCAACGGACCTCACGTTATCGGACAACGAACGCGCAGTTCTCGCAAAAGGGTTACAGTTTGTCCCTTTACGTCCAACGAGTGACCGCTATAGTCTCCTAAAGGATTTTCATTATCCCCACAGACGCAAGCGTTTAGAATATTATCTCTGCGGGAAATCTGATGCCTCTTCATCATCTACTTTGGTTGAATGTTCTCGTTTCCACTCTCGGAAATCAGACTGGAACCGCAGAATTAATAAACAGCGCTTCCCCACGCTTTCTAGCACAGCAACCACATCTCACCGCCACCCGTTGAATGAAATGAAACCACGATGGAACATGTCCCCACTTTATGAGAACCGTTGATTGACCCACCTAATCATACATTTTACAGGCAGCAGATACGTGTCACCAATATGTGTCCTCAAGAGACCATTTCGCTTGTTGAAATTACAGCAACTTGCCTGATAACATTGCGCATGTCTGCTGTGTAAATAAATTGAACAATTTGCTTATCAATCTTAGCATTCAGGGATTGAAAATTAAGTGTTATCGATCCGCGTTTATGAATATTTATAGTGAATGGATCAAGGGGCATATCGATTTATTTACATTTCATTACAGAAACATTTGACATTAAGTTTGGATCAATACTTTGGTACGTTGAAAAGACAAGTATGATTGGGATGAATATTTATAGCGAGAAATGTGTTGACATAACAGCAGGGATAGACTTGAAATAGCAAATACAAATTTCAGATATTCTAATGAATGTTGAGGGAATTAGTGCAACCGTTAATGAACATTCTATTTGTTCTGGCCGACGATGTGAGAGATCTATAGTTCTTTAGAAATACAATACGAGACAATTATATCGATATAAAGGTCAAATGCAGAGATAGATAGAAAACGTACTAGGAAGACAACAACAAACAGCTGCCATGCTATAATATTGCTATTCTTTTCTTCTAGTACCCTGACAGACGTGCTTGTGACAGTGGCTCTATTCTTTATTAGTGCTTGTACTCTGACGGACGTAGCATGTGACAGTGACTCTATTCTTTATCAGTGCTTGAACCCTGACGGACGTGGCATGTGACAGTGGCTCTATTCTTTTCTTCTAGTATCCTGACGGACGTGCTTGTGACAGTGGCTCTATTCTTTTCTTCTAGTATCCTGACGGACGTGCTTGTGACAGTGGCTCTATTCTTTTCTTCGAGTATCCTGACGGACGTGGCATGTAGCAGTTGCTCTATTCTTTTCTTCTAGTACCTACACAGACGTGGCATGTAGCAGTTGCTCTATTCTTTTCTTCCAGTACCTACACAGACGTGGCATGTGGCAGTGGCTCTATTCTTTTCTTCTAGTACCTACACAGACATGGCATGTGGCAGTGACTCTATTCTATTCTTCTAGTACCTACACAGACGTGGCATGTAGCAGTTGCTCTATTCTTTTCATCCAGTATCTACACAGACGTGGCATGTAGCAGTTGCTCTATTCTTTTCATCCAGTACCTACACAGACGTGGCATGTAGTAGTTGCTCTATTCTTTTCATCCAGTACCTACACAGACGTGGCATGTAGCAGTTGCTCTATTCTTTTCCTCCAGTACCTACACAGACGTGGCATGTGGCAGTGACTCTATTCTTTTCTTCTAGTACCTACACAGACGTGGCATGTGACAGTGACTCTTTTCTTTTCTTCTAGTACCCACACATACGTGGCATGTGGCAGTGACTCTATTCTTTTCTTCCTTTAACGTGGTAAGGACTCCCACATTGGAAAACAAAACAAAAACCCCTCGAGCAACGACGGATCACCCGCACAGCAGGTGAGTGTTCTGCCTCTATATCACCGATGAGAACTTGTTAATTCTTTAAATCATCAACAGCATGTGTCATACCGGTTGGCGTAGGCGATCATGTCCTTCCGCAATCTTCTATCTACAGTGCATAATATAAGTTCTGTTGTTGACTGTTTTCCATGCCATGACACCAAGCTATCCAGTATTTTCTCTCTTTGTCGTCCGCGATCTCTCTTTCCTTTTATTTTGCCAGTTGTAACCAAGTATTCCAACTTTCCTTTTCTCGTGATGTGCCCAAAAAAAGTTGATTGTTTCTTTCTGATGTTTTGTTTAGGAGTTCCCTTTTGTGTTGGCCTCCTTGAGAACTTCCTCATTTATCTTCTTTAATTACTTCCATTAAAAAAATAGCTTCTTGTATTCATAGAGTCGAGATAATTCATTGGAAATCTACTTTTGGGTTAGCCTTTCTACACTCCACCATTACTGTGTACTTGACATCGAATCCTTTCATCGTTTCGTCACTTTAAAACTTATTTAGCGAATAACAGGTATAAAACAGCTAGGCTTGAAAGTCAGCTAAAGCGGGCACAAGAATTGCGCTGCTATATTGAACATATTGACAGAATGATCAATTAACTGCGACACCTGCCTGTCTGGCTGTGATTTACTGTCCGGTTAGAGCTGAATCTATTAGCGGCATGGAGTCTAGAGTTACTTGCAGGCCGACTGACGTCTTCGTTAGACATTTATTGCTTTGTGGTCATCAGCGAGGCTGTGTCTAATTGTTGGAGTAGATATAAATGAGACGTCCGCGAGTCCGATGTAGTGAATGCCTTGAAGCAGATAGCAATTCATAGCTGACTGTTAGAATCAGTGAACGGAAGCTGACGAAAAGACTACTCTCCGTGAGAGCACTGGAAAAATGACTAACCAGTCAAACCAAACGGGTAGGGAATGTAAACCCGGGCTTTACGAAATAAAGAGATGAAGTCTGATGCACTGGGTTAAAGGATGCAAATATCGGAGCTCACAGTAACCCAAAACACAACACCAAAAATAATCGCCCACTTAGGCAGGTGGAGAAGACAGCGGCAAGTGACTGAGGTTGTACGGTGAGGGACAAGTGACAGAGGTTGACAGTGAGGGACAAGTGACATAGGTTGACGGTGAGGGACAAGTGACATAGGTTGACGGTGAGGGACAAGTGACAGAGGTTGACGGTGAGGGACAAGTGACAGAGGTTGACGGTGAGGGACAAGTGACATAGGTTGACGGTGAGGGACAAGTGACAGAGGTTGACGGTGAGGGACAAGTGACAGAGGTTGACAGTGAGGGACAAGTGACATAGGTTGACGGTGAGGGACAAGTGACAGAGGTTGACGGTGAGGGACAAGTGACAGAGGTTGACGGTGAGGGACAAGTGACATAGGTTGACGGTGAGGGACAAGTGACAGAGGTTGACGGTGAGGGACAAGTGACAGAGGTTGACGGTGAGGGACAAGTGACAGAGGTTGACGGTGAGGGACAAGTGACAGAGGTTGACAGTGAGGGACAAGTGACATAGGTTGACGGTGAGGGACAAGTGACAGAGGTTGACAGTGAGGGACAAGTGACATAGGTTGACAGTGAGGGACAAGTGACAGAGGTTGACAGTGAGGGACAAGTGGCAGAGGTTGACAGTGAGGGACAAGTGACATAGGTTGACGGTGAGGGACAAGTGACAGAGGTTGACGGTGAGGGACAAGTGACATAGGTTGACGGTGAGGGACAAGTGACAGAGGTTGACGGTGAGGGGCAAGTGACAGAGGTTGACAGTGAGGGACAAGTGACATAGGTTGACAGTGAGGGACAAGTGACAGAGGTTGACAGTGAGGGACAAGTGACATAGGTTGACGGTGAGGGACAAGTGACAGAGGTTGACGGTGAGGGACAAGTGACAGAGGTTGACGGCGAGGGACAAGTGACAGAGGTTGACGGTGAGGGACAAGTGACATAGGTTGACGGTGAGGGACAAGTGACAGAGGTTGACGGTGAGGGACAAGTGACAGAGGTTGACGGTGAGGGACAAGTGACAGAGGTTGACGGTGAGGGACAAGTGACAGAGGTTGACGGTGAGGGACAAGTGACAGAGGTTGACGGTGAGGGACAAGTGACAGAGGTTGACAGTGAGGGACAAGTGACAGAGGTTGACGGTGAGGGACAAGTGACAGAGGTTGATGGTGAGGGACAAGTGACAGACGTTCACAGTGAGGGACAAGTGACAGAGGTTGACGGTGAGGGACAAGTGACAGAGGTTGACGGTGAGGGACAAGTGACAGAGGTTGACGGTGAGGGACAAGTGGCAGAGGTTGACGGTGAGGGACAAGTGACAGAGGTTGACGGTGAGGGACAAGTGACATAGGTTGACGGTGAGGGACAAGTGACAGAGTATGTGAAAGTGACAAGTGACACCGACAAGTTTGTGACAAAAGTGACAAGTGACACCGACAAGTTTGTGGCAAAAGTGACAAGTGACACCGACAAGTTTGTGGCAAAAGTGACAAGTGACACCGACAAGTTTGTGACAAAAGTGACAAGCGACACATATAAGTTTATGGCAAAAGTGACAAATGACACCGACAAGTTTGTGACAAAAGTGACAAGTGACACCGACAAGTTTGTGACAAAAGTGACAAGTGACATTCACAAGTTTGTGACACAAGTGACATCGACAAGTTTGTGGTAAAAGTGACAAGTGACATCCACAAGTTTGTGACACAAGTGACATCGACAAGTGACATCGACAAGTTTGTGACACAAGTGACAAGTGACACCGACAAGTTTGTGACACAAGTGACATCGACAAGTTTGTGACACAAGTGACAAGTGACACCGACAAGTTTGTGACACAAGTGACACCGACAAGTTTGTGACAAAAGTGACAAGTGACACCGACAAATTTGTGACAAAAGTGACAAGTGACATCGACCAGCTTGTGAAAATGACAAGCAACAAAACAGAATCAGTGTTCGTACTGGAAGGTTCGAGATCTCGTCCCGGCCTGGCTTGTCCAAGAGTTTCTCGTTTGTCGGAGGGAGGCTAGAGATAAGCAAGCCCTGCAGTGTCGGACATGTCGTCGGCTGTTGCATGTGAAAATAGGTGGCTGATTCTCATGAAATACCAAATTGCTGCACTTTCTTTCTTTCTTTCTTTCTTTCCTTCTTTCTTTCTTTCTTTCTTTCTTTCTTTCTTTCTTTCTTTCTTTCTTTCTTTCTTTCTTTCTTTCTTTCTTTCTTTCCTTCTTTCTTTCTTTCTCTCTCTCTTTCTTTCTTTCTTTCTTTCTTTCTCTCTTTCTTTCTTTCTTTCTTTCCTTCTTTCTTTCTTTCTCTCTTTCTTTCTCTCTTTCTTTCTTTGTGTACCAAGTAGAGTGTTCTATTTTCTGATATCATCTTTGAAATGTCGACTTCTCGGGTAGCAGGTTTCACATCCTAATTGTTATAATCTTCATTTCTGGCACCTTAGATGAAGATAATGTTTGATATTGATAACTTAAGGATGACAAGAATATACTCTTTATCATTTGTTTCCATTTTGATGTTTGACTGTTAGAATGACAGTTGGGATACTACTTCAATTGTCAGGAAAACAAAACGAAGTCAATAATAATAATAAATATAATAATAATAATAATATAACTATATTAACAATACATAACTGACCTTCAAATACTGAGAGTCCATTACTGTAAGAGCACTTCATGTGTTGCTCCGTCTCCCTCGACTGAGTGAACACACTACCTAATCCCTAGTGACACACAACTCCTGGCTAATCTATCCCAGCGACTTCAGCGCCAGCAAGCCTTCTCGATATTTGACAAGATTCGACCGAGTAAGATCTCAATGAAATGGCTTTAAGTTTTCTAAAAGCTTATGTCTGTCGAGGTAAACAGCGTTTATCTGGGTGGCTTAGAGCTGGCGAGGGAATCGATTGAAATCGTGACTCCATGACCAGGTAACTCCTTCCTTTCTGCCAAGCTCGCGGTTGTAAGGATTTGGTACAACGGATTATACAATTGATATTGATATCGTAAAGTGAGAAACAGTACATCACTAGAGCCTTTCCTGAGTTACAGGAGAAGGCATGGGCAATAAGACGTCAAGAAACAGAAATCATGCTAGAGACCTCACGGATGTAGTTTCTCAAACCTTTTTTTTCCGGCACCAAATGTTGACATTTGTAGAATTATGGAAATGTTCCAGTCAAACAGTCAAATTCCAGTGGATAAAGAGAAACAGCAAAGTCGATGGCGCTGGATAGGGCACACACTGCGGAAGCCAACTGAGCGTATTACTCAACAGGTCCTTTTTGGAATCCCAAGGGGAAAAGACAAAGAGGAAGACCAAGGAATTCTTGGAGAAGACAGATAGAAGCAGAGATGAAGATGATGGTGAAGACGTGGAACGATCTTAAAAGAATGGCAAGAAACAGAATGACTTGGAAAGTGTTTGTTGAAGACCTATGCTTCACAGGGAGCTGAAAGGTATAAGAAGAAGAAATGTTTACATTTAGCCACGTCCGTGTGCCTTTTTTTTTAATTCAGGAACTGGAACTTCACTTGGGCCTAGTAGCCGCAAGCGACCTAAAGCGGTATAAGGTGTGGTCAAGAACTGTGGAAACTATGGCTGAAAGAGCTGCTAAGATTACCTGCTGCTGTGGAAACTATGGCTGAAAGAGCTGCTAAGATTACCTGCTGCTGTGGAAACTATGGCTGAAAGAGCTGCTAAGATTACCTGCTGCAGTGGAAACTATGGCTGAAAGAGCTGCTAAGATTACCTGCTGCTGTGGAAACTATGGCTGAAAGAGCTGCTAAGATTACCTGCTGCTGTGGAAACTATGGCTGAAAGAGCTGCTAAGATTACCTGCTGCTGTGGAAACCAGCAAACAGCGATAAGCGTAAACATTGACACACACAACAAAGGGGATGTCAACAGATAAAACAATCATCTTGGAGTTACTGGAGGCTTTAAGCAAAATTCAAGGGAAGTAAACTTTGTCCAAACTTGTCTACGGCTTCATCATCATCAAGTACCAGGCCTGCTGGCGTAGGTGATCATGTCTCTCTACAACTTTCGGTCTCGACAGTTATTTATCATTTCTGTTGTTGACGTTCTGCCAAGCCATTCTTTTAAGCTCTTTGGTATTTTTTCTCTTTGCTTCCCTCAATCTCTTCGTCCCACAATTTTTCCAGTTGTTACAATCTATTCCATTTGTTCTCTTCTCATTACATGGCCAAAAAATGATGATTGTTTCTTCCTAATATTGGAAATTAGCTCTCTTTTTGCTTTGACCTCTTTCAGAACGTTTTCATTACTCTTCTTAGCTGTCCATGATATTCTCAATATTCTTATGTAAAACCACATTTCTACACACTCCAGTGATTTTCTTGCCTGTTGTCCTATTGTCCATGATTCACATCCATATATTAAGACTGGCTCTACATAACATTTAAGAACTCTTTTTCTTGTTTCTATTATCAAAAATGGAATATAACTACGACAATAACAAGGCCCAAGACGTCACAGGATTGATGACACCAGACAAATATTTACAGGACTGCCCAGGGTAATCAGATTAAAGTCTGTGCACAGGCAATATGGTGGTCAGACATTGAAGTGTGACCTGGGGAGGGGGGGGGGGGTTTAGGGCTCCAAATACGGTAATGAATTGAACAAGTACTTTCAAGTAGATTAGGACTGTGGCAGTACTTTCTAGTAGATTAGGACTGTTGCAAGTACTTTCAAGTAGAGTAGGACTGTGGCAAGTACTTTCTAGTAGATTAGGACTGTTGAAAGTACTTTCTAGTAGATTAGGACTGTGGCAAGTACTTTCTAGTAGATTAGGACTGTTGCAAGTACTTTCAAGTAGAGTAGGACTGTGGCAAGTACTTTCAAGTAGAGTACGAATGTGACAAGTACTTTCAAGTTGAGTAGGACTGTGACAAGTACTCTCAAGTAGAGTTGGACTGTGGTAAGTATTTTCAAGTAGAGTAGGACTGTGACAGGTACTCTCAAGTAGATTAGGACTGTGACAAGTATTTTCAAATAGAGTAGGACTGTGACAAGTACTTTCAAGTTGAGTAGGACTGTGACAAGTACTCTCAAGTAGAGTTGGACTGTGACAAGTACTTTCAAGTTGAGTAGGACTGTGACAGGTACTCTCAAGTAGATTAGGACTGTGCTAAGTACGTTCAAGTAGAGTAGGACTGTGAAAAGTACTCTCATGTAGAGTAGGACTGTGACAAGTATTTTCAAATAGAGTAGGACTGTGACAAGTACTTTCAAGTAGAGTAGGACTGTGACAAGTATTTTCAAATAGAGTAGGACTGTGACAAGTACTCGTGCCTAGGGGTGGAGTGTTGAACGCTTCGTGCACACTGTAATCTGGTAGTTGTCTAATCTATTTAACCGTTTCGAACTTTGTTTCAAAATGCAGTCAGACTACGACGAGTGGGAGTCAAGTCAGGCTGCCACTATTAGAGCGTCAAGAAGCTGAAGGGTCGACACACTAGCTCAACGAGGCCACTTCTGATGATCAGATCCTGCTGTAAAGGCTCTGTACAAAGAGTTTACTCCAGTACTGGAATCCTCATCACTCAATGTAGAGTGTTGTTCAAAACTCAGCGAATATCCCTCGCCAGACAGACAGATCTCCTCCGACTTCATGAGTACTAAGTTTGTATCTTTGTGAGTCTGACATTTTGGGCATATTTGTTCCCTGACGCAGCGACTGATTGGGTCGTGGTGGAGGGGGAGGCAACAGCAGCGACTGTTTGGGTCGTGGTGGAGGGGGAGGCAACAGCAGCGACTGTTTGGGTCGTGGTGGAGGGGGGAGGCAACAGCAGCGACTGTTTGGGTCGTGGTGGAGGGGGAGGCAACAGCAGCGACTGTTTGGGTCGTGGTGGAGGGGGGAGGCAACAGCAGCGACTGTTTGGGTCGTGGTGGAGGGGGAGGCAACAGCAGCGACTGTTTGGGTCGTGATGGAGGGGGGAGGCAACAGCAGCGACTGTTTGGGTCGTGATGGAGGGGGGAGGCAACAACAGCGACTGTTTGGGTCGTGGTGGAGGGGGAGGCAACAGCAGCGACTGTTTGGGTCGTGGTGGAGGGGGAGGCAACAGCAGCGACTGTTTGGGTCGTGGTGGAGGGGGAGGCAACAGCAGCGACTGTTTGGGTCGTGATGGAGGGGGAGGCAACAGCAGCGACTGTTTGGGTCGTGGTGGAGGGGGGGGAGGCAACAGCAGCGACTGTTTGGGTCGTGGTGGAGGGGGAGGCAACAGCAGCGACTGTTTGGGTCGTGGTGGAGGGGGAGGCAACAACAGCGACTGTTTGGGTCGTGGTGGAGGGGGAGGCAACAGCAGCGACTGTTTGGGTCGTGATGGAGGGGGGAGGCAACAGCAGCGACTGTTTGGGTCGTGGTGGAGGGGGAGGCAACAGCAGCGACTGTTTGGGTCGTGGTGGAGGGGGAGGCAACAGCAGCGACTGTTTGGGTCGTGGTGGAGGGGGAGGCAACAGCAGCGACTGTTTGGGTCGTGGTGGAGGCAACAGCAGCGACTGTTTGGGTTGTGGTGGAGGGGAGGCAACAGCAGCGACTGTTTGGGTCGTGGTGGAGGGGGAGGCAACAGCAGCGACTGTTTCGGTCGTGATGGAGGGGGGAGGCAACAGCAGCGACTGTTTGGGTCGTGGTGGAGGGGGAGGCAACAGCAGCGACTGTTTGGGTCGTGGTGGAGGGGGAGGCAACAGCAGCGACTGTTTAGGTCGTGGTGGAGGGGGGGAGGCAACAGCAGCGACTGTTTGGGTCGTGGTGGAGGGGGAGGCAACAGCAGCGACTGTTTGGGTCGTGGTGGAGGGGGAGGCAACAGCAGCGACTGTTTGGGTCGTGGTGGAGGGGGAGGCAACAGCAGCGACTGTTTGGGTCGTGATGGAGGGGGGAGGCAACAGCAGCGACTGTTTGGGTCGTGGTGGAGGGGGAGGCAACAGCAGCGACTGTTTGGGTCGTGGTGGAGGGGGAGGCAACAGCAGCGACTGTTTGGGTCGTGGTGGAGGGGGAGGCAACAGCAGCGACTGTTTGGGTCGTGGTGGAGGGGGGGGGGAGGCAACAGCAGCGACTGTTTGGGTCGTGGTGGAGGGGGAGGCAACAGCAGCGACTGTTTATGTCGTGGTGGAGGGGGAGGCAACAGCAGCGACTGTTTGGACTAGATGTCATGGGGAAGGGGGACAACAGTCGTGTGACAATTTTCTGGATTGTAGTGCCTGGAGTACTGATCCTACATCTGTCAAAAACACTACAGGCTGTGGGCTAAGATTACTGTTCAGCAGTTTTTCTATTGCCAACTTTATTGCTTGGATTTCTGCATCATACTTGCGACAATATTTCCCTGTTGCTATTTTATTCATATGCCTAGTGTTATTTGGGTACTCTATGTATGCTCCTGCTCACCCATTTTTTTTTACTGCATTCTGTACTGATCCATCTGTGTACACGCGAGTCCATAGGTCTTGTGAGTATTCTTCACCCAAGAAATTGAGAGTTATTGTTTTGCGTTGTAGACTATTCTACTCCTCCTTGTCAAGTATTCCTTTCACTTCTGTCCATATTTGTATTGACAATCCGGATTCTTCTTTCCATAGGATTTGTTCTGGTATAGGCAATAGGGGGCTGACAACTCTTGGCATGTCTGGTGTTTGTCTACAAATTCGCTTGGCTTGATGGATAAAACTGCTTCTTTTAAGCCGTCGCATTGCAAGATTTTAGAATCGGTCCTTCATTGGATGTCTCATCATTCAATTGGAATTTTTCTGCCTGTATTAGCACCTTTGTGTGCCTCCATTCTCTCAGTGCTGGTATCCACCACAATTTCTCCATCTCCAATATCGGTATTGATTTCAATGATCCTGTGATGGCCTTAAGTGCCTGGTTTTGTACTTTTTTTGGCACTCTTACAGTGTGGTGTTTGGTACTGAGCACTATGCAGATTATCCATATTCTAAATGTGGGCGTACACTCTGTTGGTAAACTTTACTGAGTATTTTCCCACTGGCACCCTATGTGGTTCCACACAGCTTTCTTAGAATAGCTAACTCCTTGCTTATTTGATTGCTTTGTTTACCTGCTGTTTCCAAGATAGTTTGTTGTCAAATGTAACTCCGAGATATCTAGCTTGTATGTCTTCTTTCACAGGCTTATTGATTGTTTATGTAGATGGCTCCTGCTTTTTGTTTTGTGGAGAGAGTGTAGTCTATGAAGCAGATATATATTGGTTTGTTTACTTCTGTGTACTTTTCGATTAATGTCCTCATGTAGAATATGGCTTCTTTTGTCTCACTGTTTAAAAAAAAAAAAATACAAACTGTTGTTCTTCTTCTTCCATAGTGACTTTATTCTGAATCCTTCCTTATTTAACTTTTAGCAAGATTTTTGTTACATGGCTCATTAGGCTTATTGTTCTAAAATCACTGCATTCAACTGCACCATTCTTTTTAGGCAATGCAATGAAAGCTGATGTTTTTAGTTCATTTGGTATGTATCCTGTATGGTATATGTCGTTGCATATGTCTGTGATCACTTCAATGCCAAATCTTCTAGTGCCTTTATCATCTCTATATGTACGTTGTTATTAGTATTCATACACATCTTTGATATTCTGTTTTGTTGCCTGAATATTTAAACGTATATTTTTCGTCCTGTATGTACCCACATTCTTTCCATATATGTGGTTAGGGAAAGATAAATGTAGATATGAGATCGTGGTAAAATAATTGTAGATATGAGACTATGGAAAAATAATTGTAGATATGAGACTATGGAAAAATAATTGTAGATATGAGATTGTGGTAAAATAATTGTAGATATGAGATTATGGAAAGATAATTGTAGATATGAGATTGTGGAAAGATAATTGTAGATATGAGATTGTGGTAAGATAATTGTAAATATGAGATTATGGAAAGATAATTGCAGATATGAGATTATGGTAAAATAATTGTAAATATGAGATTGTGGAAAGATAATTGAAGAAAGATAATTGTAGATATGAGATTGTGGAAAGATAATTGTAGATATGAGATTGTGGAAAGATAATTGTAGATATGAGATTGTGGAAAGATAATTGTAGATATGAGATTGTGGAAAGATAATTGTAGATATGAGATTGTGGAAAGATAATTGTAGATATGAGATTGTGGTAAGATAATTGTAAATATGAGATTATGGAAAGATAATTGCAGATATGAGATTATGGTAAAATAATTGTAGATATGTGATTATGGTAAGATAATTGTAAATATGAGATTATGGAAAGATAATTGCAGATATGAGATTATGGAAAGATAATTGTAGATATGTGATTATGGTAAGATAATTGTAAATATGAGATTGTGGAAAGATAATTGTAGATTTGAGATTGTGGAAAGATAACTGTAAAAATGAAGTTGCTGATATGAGACTGAAAAGCAGATCATTAAAAGGCTGACGAAAACTGGATGGGCATGTAAAACAGAAACAGTAGATAATCATAAAAAGCCATAGACTGAACACAGACAAATCATTTGATATTAGCAGATACAAGGTTAGGGCTAGTCATAGACTAAGTGCATTCATTTTTGTTACAGAATACACCAATGATACAGCATAGTCACTTGTCTTTTGTGTTACTGTCGGGGATGGGCGTGATTGTGTTGTGTGGTTCATCTATCGCAATCCACAATATTTGCATCTTGTGGTCTAACAAATCTATCTTCTGCAAGCCTAGATTTTCAACCATTTAACCAGTCATTTGGCCTACTCTTTTCAAACATTTAACCACAACCATTTAACCCCAGTCATTTGGCCTACTCTTTTCAACCATTTAACCACAGTCATTTAGCCTACTCTTTTCAACTTTTAAATGCTAAGAGTTCTTTGACATGCACAAAGTGTACATATGGCCTTTGATTTTTTGCTGTTTTCCCAAAGGATTAGACATTGGATCTTACTGCCCTGAGAATCTATCTATCTATCTATTGACCTTTCGAGCCGTAGCCAGCCCATAGGGCGTAGACCAAGATACTCCTTCTCTTATCTGAATTTTTGTTCTAGCAGTTTTCAATTCTAGTAAAGATGTTTTATCAAATCTTGCCATTTGTCTCTGTTCTGTGCAAGCAGCTCTATCTCATTGAGGGAGCTAATTCCTACTGCTCTTGCCTCTCTCATCAATGTTCTTCTCAGTGTCTCTCTGAGTCTTCCTCCTTTTCTCTTACCTGTTGTTTCCCACATGAGGGCTTGCTTTGCTATTCGGTTATTATCTCTTCTCATCACATGTCCAACATATGACCATCGTCTTTTCTTTATTACTGAAGATAGTGGTTGATTGGCGATTTCTCTAATTTCCTCGTTTGCTTTGAATTCGTTCCACGCTATACCAAGTATTTTCCTTAGACATTTATTTTCGAATGCGTTCCACTTTGTTTCTATATCTCTTGTTGTTTTCCAGCTTTCACATGCATATGTAAGGGTTGATAGTACATTTGATTTGAATAGTCTAAGTTTTGTGTTTGTGCTGATGAGTTTTGATTTCCACAACTTTTCAAGGCTTCTGAAAGACATTGCTGCTTTAGTTATTCTGATTCTAATTTCTTTGCTTGTATCCCCTTCTCGATCAATGTGACTTCCAAGATGCCCTGAGAATGGAGAAGGTTAAAGCTATAAAGAAAACACATATTCAAAGAGAAAAAATTCCAACCTTAAACCCAGATCGTTTCCATCATTAGGCCAATGTCATACCTCTAGACCATCATGCATCAGTTAGTCAAAAAGTCATCTTAATGGCTGTTGAGAAATCAAGATCTATCAACAATGCACTCTCGTCTGCGTCCATCCATTCATTTCTCAGCCAGTCACTCAAACAATCTTCCAACAAACCAACCAATGAGTCAGCCAGTCACACAATATTCCAACAAACGAGTCAGCTAGTCACACAATCTTCCAACAAACCAATCAACAAGTCAGCCAGTCACACAATCTTCCAAGATTGTAAACAAGTCAGCCAGTCAACCAATAAGCCAGCCAGTCACATAATCTTCTACATAATCTTTCAACCACCAATCAATGAGCCAGCCAGTCACATAATCTTCCAACCAACCAATAAGCCAGCCAGTCACACAATCTTCCAACCAACCTATCAGCCAGCCAGTCACACAATCTTTCAACCAACCAATAAGCCAGCCAGTCACATAATCTTCTACATAATCTTCAAAACAACCAATGAGCAAGCCAGTCACACAATCTTCCAACCAACCAATGAGCAAGCCAGTCACACAATCTTCCAACCAACCAATGAGCAAGCCAGTCACACAATCTTCCAACCAACCAATGAGCAAGCCAGTCACACAATCTTCCAACCAACCAATGAGCCTGCAAGTCGACAACCACTCAAATGATCAGACAATCAGAAGTTTCAGAAAGAAATGTACATGCAGAAACACGCCAGAGATAGAACACGAGTTTAACCAGGCAATCAAATTAACTTTATTTCATGATTAAAAATATATATAGTCTATAATTAGCCAGAACTGAACGAACAAATGCCTGTACTGTAAAACAATTATACAGAGGAGTGTTAAAAACATTAGAGAGATTAGTAAACTTTCATGTTCCAGTTCCCATAATAAATCTTTGTGTATACTATTGTTATCAGTAATTATATTTTTTTGGTTAATTTTACAACAATTAACATTAGCGCTAACAGGGGTCTTAAAATTTTACAGGTTAAAGGACCATAGCAATTGTTTAATTGGTTCCTTGGCTGAAGCTTAAATTAGAAATCTACCAATGAGCAAAATTGTTTGGGTAAGTGATAGAGAATATTTGACTACACATAAACTACTTCTTCTTCACACATGTCTGCTGATGCAGATGACTGTCCTTCCATGATTCCCTGTCCACATGTTGTGCACTGTCTCTCATTCCCTGTACTCATAATTTGTTCTAATCTCATCTTCTACTAACATGTCTAATGAGAGTTGCTTCTTTCTGTGTCAGAAGCCATTTCTGCATGTAGACCTCACTATGTACTTCTTCTTCTTCTACCTTTCAGCTCCCCGTGGAGCACAGATCCTCCAACAAACACTTTCCAAGTCGTTCTGTTCCTTGCCATTCTTTTAAGATCATTCAATTTTCTTGTCATTCTTTTAAGATCATTCAATTTTCTTGTCATTCTTTTAAGATCATTCCATGTCTTCCCCTTCATCTTCATCTCTGCTTCTTTCTGTCTCCTCCAAGTATTCCTTGGTCTTCCTCTTTGTATTTTCCCCCTGGTGATTCCAAAAAAGGACCTGTTGTGTAGTACTCTCAGTTGGCTTCTGCAGTGTGTGTCCTATCCAGCGCCATCGTCTTCGCTGTATCTCTTTATCCACTGGTATTTGACTTGTACATTTCCATAATTCTATGTTAGTGATTTTGTCCTGCCATTTCCATACTTTTATTCTGCGTAAGCATCCATTAATGAAAGTCTGTATCTTCATGATTCACTATGTTCTAGTTATGAAAATATTACGAGTGTCCCTCAGTATATATATATATATATGTACAGCAAATGGAATGAAGTTTAACCTTTTCAAGACCTTAAGGATAGAAACATCTGCTGAATGTGACTATGGCACAGACAAAATGATTTCTCAAGTTTTACTACAATCATGTCCAACATATGATGAACAGTGAAGGCTCTTGTGACTCATCACAGGTTCCATACCAGGACAAGCTGTATCATGTGTGCTGGTTGTATTGACATCTCTTTCTGGAGATGATGACGCACACTGCCATGGCAGAGGAACGTGATAAAATAAACGGGCAGCCAGATACAAATGAAACCTATGAGGGCAGCCAGATACAAATGAAACCTATGAGGGCAGCCAGATACAAATGAAACCTATGAGGGCAGCCAGATACAAATGAAACCTATGAGGGCAGCCAGATACAAATGAAACCTATGAGGGCAGCCAGATACAAATGAAACCTATGAGGGCAGCCAGATACAAATGAAAACTATGAGGGCAGCCAGATACAAATGAAACCTATGAGGGCAGCCAGATACAAATGAAACCTATGAGGTTAGTCACATGCAAATATGTGAACAAATGGCAAAGAAAACACCAGATTTACAATAAAAAGTATGCCTTCTACCAGTTGAGCACAAAAGAACAAGAAACAATTTTTTTAGATACCAAACAGGCTATAGCTGAATGAACTATCATTGTCTCAATATCCTAGGGATAGGAATCTCTGATGGTTGTGACTGCTGAACATCTCAAAAAGGTGCTCAACAAACAAAGCTTTTGTAGCCATCACCAGTATCATACCTGGGCCAACTGCATGATGATGTCACCGGCCTTGAGGTGATAAGTGTTTTCCTTCAACTTTCTGAGACTAACGATAGAAAGGTACACAGGCAGTACACGCTTGAAATGTTTAGTGACAACAGGGATAGAGGAGAAAGGAAGCTTGAAATGTTTAGTGACAACAGGGATAGAGGAGAGAGGAAGCTTGAAATGTTTAGTAACAACAGGGATAGAGGAGATGTAGGCAGAGAGGACAGAAATGCAGAATGGTTGGCAAAAACAAGAGCAAATTTCTAATGTGAAAAAATGTAGTGTGTCAAGACACTTGTCTAATCATTGTACTCAGTGTCTGTTACAGGAATCTGAATTTAGAGACAATGTTTTTAAAAACAAGAACATGCAAAAAGTGAAATACTCAAAATGCAGATAGTTGTTGAAAGAATAAAGGCACAAAATTTGCTCATAAGTTGAACTAATGGTGGATGGATATGGTTATTGTATACATGTGTGCTGTCACCAGATTTTAATGTGTATGGTAAGATTATTTTCAGATCCATAAGGGGTATGCCTGGAATAACAATCAGAGGTCATAATATAAATAATCTAAAGTATGCTGATGATACAGACTTAATCACTAAAAGTGAAAATGAGCAGCAGGAAATGTTAGACATTATAGTGAAGGAAAGCAAAAATAAAGGACTCAGCCTTAATAGTAAAAAGACAGAAGTAAAGGTAGCAACAAAGAAAAATATTTCACCGCAATGCACAATAAAGACAAATAGAACAATAATAAAACAGGTAAACGAATTTAAATATATTGTGGAATATATTATAACAACTGGGAAAATTGAGGGACGAAGAGATAAAGGGAAGCAAAGAGAAAAGATACTAGACAGCTTAAGAGAATGGCTTGGCAGAAGGTCAACAACAGAAATGATAAATAACAGTCAAGATTGAAAGTTGTGGAGAGACATGATCACCTACGCCAACAGGCTTGGTACTTGATGATGATACATGTTTAACTTATTTATTAATACTAAATTATTTCTTGGTTATTTGGTTATGGAAGGCCCCAGTATCACTGCAAACGAATTAAAATCCATAATTGCTCAACCGCCCGTGCCAGTGGAATCATCCGAATTACTAACTCATCTCCCAAACAAAGAAAGGCAGCCGTAGTCCCCATCATAGCAGTCTCAGCACACGCCAAAAGACATAAGGCGAAACCGCACAGAAAGTGAACACGACCAACTGTTCCCTGTCATATGATATCAGCATTCATCGTAAACAATTGGAATATCGGAACATGATCAAAACGGATGAAACACAGCTCACGGTGTGCACAGAGCACTCAACTCAGTAGTTCCTGCAACAAGCCGGAATTATTTCTATTTCATTATATGCTTGTACAAGTGCTGGCAACATTGAAGCAAGAACTCTGTCCAGTTTCTTGATCTCTGTTACAAATTAATCTGAATTCCAACCACATGCTTAACAACTAATATCAATTTCATCTGTAAGCAAAATTGACTCGTATCCTGAGGTACAATTCATATATACAAATATTATATATATATAATATATATATATCAAACCATGTGTACTTAGCTTCAAAAACTAATAGCCAAAACTAGGATTTCAGATGATATCAATGAAAACCAGGACATTTTATTAAAAAAACAAAAACCCAGGACATTTTATCTGAAAAAAAAACCAGGATATTTATCTTAAAAACCAGGATATCTATCTGAAAACAAACCCAGGATATTTTATCTAAAAAACTAAGTCATTTTAATCTGAAAAACCAGGACAATTCATCTGAAAAACCAAGGACAATTTATCTTAAAAACCAGGATATTTATCTGAAAAAAAAAACCCCGGATATTTTATCTAAAAAACCAAGTCATTTTAATATGAAAAACTAGGACAATTCATCTGAAAAACCAAGGACATTTTATCTGAAAAACCAGGATATTTATCTGAAAAAAAAAACCCAGGATATTTTATCTAAAACACCAAGTCATTTTAATCTGAAAAACCAGGACAATTTATCTGAAAAACCAATGACATTTTACAGGAAAAAGCCAGAATTTTCACACACACACAAAAAAAAAAAAAGCAGGCTATAACAACGAGGTGTTTATTTTCAACATCTGAAATAATAAGGTCAATGGCTGGGAGCCGGACTGACCTAAAAAGCCTAACAATTTAGGCGAAATCATGTTGTTTGGTAACCGTGGACAAAACTCAAATGTCAACTACTTTCAAAGATTAGACAATTCAATCACTCCTAAAACAAGACCAACTAAAAAGTGTAACTGCTCCTAATAAATTAATTCATATTTTGAAATACAATTTCTGCTCATCTCTGATGGGTGGTAGTGTTACTAGCAGCCCCACTACAACATGGTTTGCTGTTTTCTGATGATTTCGTTTGGTCATTTTCAGTGTGTGGGCTCAAGTTTAATGGTTCACTTGCATTGCTCGAGACAGAATGGTGATTTTCACTTAAATTAGCACTTGATCCAGCTGTCCATCGCCAGACTGCTACTTTCATTCGGTCCCAAAAGGCCTCAAATGAATCAAGGGCAGGCCTAACATCCAGCAAAGCAAACTCATAATTCTTGCTCACTTTCTCACCATCGTAGTAGTCAATAACATAACGGACCTCCTTGCCGTTACGGTCTACGATCCAATCATGACGGTCAAATGGAAGCTCGTATCTGAAACAAGAAACACATTTTCAGAGAAAAGTTATCTTCCTTCAACACTAAAATGGTACAGCTAATTCATCAAAGATCTTGGTAGATCCTGAACCAATGGCCTTGGCATAAACAGATGACACATACAAAAGCATCTAACCTCTTATAAACTTGTACAGGCTCATGTGAAGATCCACGGCAATAGAAGACATGGTGTCATGACCTGACTGGCAACAATGGACATCAGTGATGTTTGCAAAGTAAGAGGGCTCAGCTTTATCTCATCTGTGCAGAAACTTCTGGATGCTTGTGCTCGCCCGATAACTAATGGAATGCACCTCTTCATCATCCACCTTACAAGGACATTAAGTGGGTGTGTCTGCGTTGTGTTGTGGTTTGCAGTATAATTGTGATATTCGGCCCAACATCAGACTTCAGCACGACATTTTTGAGTACTTGGTTGTTCTCCCTCTTTGATCCCTACTTGCTTGGTCAGATTAGACAGGTTAGTCTGTTACTGGAGGCACCACAGAGAGGTGGAGCAGGGTCTGGATGGTTCTGGTGAAAGCCATCAACTGTGGTCGCTTTATGGTCACAGCACACAGTGTGACATGCAACAAGTGCTTCATAGCAATGACACATCATGTGATATGCAATAAGTGCTTTATGGTTGTGACACTGTGTGACACATGCTTCATGGCCACGATACATAATATGAGGTGTTATAAGTGCCTCATGGCCTGCCATGACACTGTGTGACTTGCTATAAGTGCTTCAACTGCGATTTTATCATTTCCTCAGTCCCATATAGAAATAAATGAGCTGACATGAAGCCAGAGTCTCTCCCACATGTTTCTGGCTCAATAAAAGCTGGCTGAAGTCACTCCTGCCTCCCTCGTCCATTGACAGTGTTGGTGTACCACTATTATTCCATCAAACACAACTTGTCCACTTGAATAAACTTGAATTCTTCCTGGAGATTGTCATTTAAATGTCGCCTACTTGACATTGCAAGGATAGACTGAAAACTTTATATATGTAACTACCAAATGTCTGAGCTAGAATTATGAAAAAGCTCCAGTCAAATACTAGTGGATAAAGAGATACAGCGAAGATGATGGCGCTAGATAGGACACACACTGCAGAAGCCAACTGAGAGTATTACACAACATGCCCTTTTCTGGAATCCCCAAAGAAAAAGACAAAGAGGAAGACCAAAATATTCTTGGAGAAGACAGATGGAAGCAGAGATGAAGATGATGGGGAAGACATGGAATGAACTTAAAAGAATGGCAAGAAACAGAATGGCTTGGAAAGTGTTTGTTGAAGACCTATGCTCCACAGGGAGCTGAAATGAAAGGCAGAAGAAAAAGAGAAGAAATGTCAGTGGCCACTAACTGGTAAAATTTACCATACCAGGATTTTTGTTGCTGCTGCACTTAGTGCTCTTTTTAATTGTCCTAGGCATTTCCCAGCAACAATTAAAAGTGAAAGTGTAATACTTGCAATGAATTTTTCCACAAAGAAATAGCAGTTTTATCTGTTAAGATTTGTAGTTGACTTTCTGAACCATGCCACATACTTTGTCAAGAAACTCTCTGGAATGTTTCCACTTCTGAGGTCTGGTGGGGGACTTATAGGACCTGAGAGTTAAGGTCATTTGTCCAGTGCAGTCACAGCAAGGGGAAGGGTGGGAGGAGGAGACTTATAGGACCTGAGAGTTAAGGTCATTTGTCCAGTGCAGTCACAGCAAGGGGAAGGGTGGGAGGAGGAGACTTATAGGACCTGAGAGTTAAGGTCATTTGTCCAGTGCAGTCACAGCAAGGGGAAGGGTGGGAGGAGGAGACTTATAGGACCTGAGAGTTAAGGTCATTTGTCCAGTGCAGTCACAGCAAGGGGAAGGGTGGGGGGAAGAGACTTATAGGACCTGAGAGTTAAGGTAATTTGTCCAGTGCAGTCACAGAAAGGGGAAGGGTGGGGGAGGAGACTTATAGGACCTGAGAGTTAAGGTATTTGTCCAGTGCAGTCGCAGCAAGGGGAAGGGTGGGAGGAGGAGACTTATAGGACCTGAGAGTTAAGGTAATTTGTCCAGTGCAGTCGCAGCAAGGGGAAGGGTGGGAGGAGGAGACTTATAGGACCTGAGAGTTAAGGTCATTTGTCCAGTGCAGTCGCAGCAAGGGGAAGGGTGGGAGGAGGAGACTTATAGGACCTGAGAGTTAAGGTCATTTGTCCAGTGCAGTCGCAGCAAGGGGAAGGGTGGGAGGAGGAGACTTATAGGACCTGAGAGTTAAGGTCATTTGTCCAGTGCAGTCGCAGCAAGGGGAAGGGTGGGGGAAGAGACTTATAGGACCTGAGAGTTAAGGCCATTTGTCCAGTGCAGTCGCAGAAAGGGGAAGGGTGGGGGGAAGAGACTTATAGGACCTGAGAGTTAAGGCCACTTGTCCAGTGCAGTCGAAGCAAGGGGAAGGGTAGGAGGAGGAGACTTATAGGACCTGAGAATTAAGGCCTCTTGTCCAGTGCAGTCGCAGCAAGGGGAAGGGTGGGAGGAGGAGACTTATAGGACCTGAGAGTTAAGGCACTTGTCCAGTGCAGTCGAAGCAAGGTGTTTGGGTCTGAGTTTTTATTTCACTCCCAATAAAAAAAAAACGTTTGACCGTACCAGGATTTGAACCTGCGTACTCCTGGTTTGGAACCTGAAAAGTTATTGATTCAGCCACCCACTCTCTTATGGGTTGATTTGCTAATACCAGATAAGAATTATTGAAAGAGTTTGTGACTTCAACAAGAATCTGCAGTGGCAGGTTTGATTCTTTCTTGACAAGCTGTTTACATCAATGAAGTTTGGGAGGGGGGGAAAGAGACACCAGGAATTCTGACCAGTGATTATAGTCAAGAGTTGCCTGTCCGGTCTGTGGTGAACTGTTCAATGGGCCGAAGGGCGTTGTCTCACAGGCCGCTGGATCCATAACAACAATGTCCAACATGAGTAACAACAGACCTCTAGAAATTACAAGTAGAAGTTTCAACCTGGAAAGTTCAGAAATGCTCTCAATAGAATGCCTGTATCAAGAACAGCCTGGATGATGTGAAACTTTTGGGCTGTCCAACATGTTGATTTTGAAAACACCTGTTTTCTTTGTTAATATTATATGGATAAATAAAATATGATCTCTAGGATACAACTAGCTAGTTCAAGTTTTCATTTTATGAAGGATAATATTTTATAGTTTTGGGTGCCGTGATAGCTCAGTGGTTAGTGAACTGGACTACAAAGGACAAGAGGTAGGGTTCGATCCCAACCGACGGCTTCCAGGTTCACCCAGCCTTTAATGGGTACCGGATTTTTTCCTGGGAAAGTAAAGCGTCAAGGGCATAATACCGACCACATTACCCCAAAAATCATGTGCCGAAGGTCTGTAAAATTTATGGTCACTAACACCATATTCCTTATATGCCACTTGGCGTGACGGGGGTACTTTACTTTACTTTTTTACTTTCAGGTCAATTTAAATTTTAAAAATAAATTGCAATGACACATTTTTACAAAGAGTACTTACCCTAGCCATGACCTAATCTTTGCACGAGGAGAATATTTTGAAGCTAAACCAGAAAACCTTTTAAGTTTTGGTACTTTACATTCACTGAAACAACAAAATCAGCATAGAGATTAAGATTAAAAGGACTTTTTAAAATTTTTAATCTGTTCATACAACTCTAGCTTGTCATTAGAACAAAGCAAGCAATCTGTGAGCACTTTATCAATCACTTTGAACAAGTCCACGCTTACGTTACGTATTTTTAAACAAAGCAGTACACCAGATAAAAAAACCCATACAAATGGGGGAAAAAGTACGTCAATTTTAATTGTTAATTTATAACAGAGAGACAAGATCAGAAATGAAGAACTGAGAAAAAAAGCTAGGAATAGCCCCCGCCATAGAATATATAAAGAACAACAGATAAAATGGTTTGGCCACGTGACATGGCAGAGTGATCAAAATACAACACAACGAGCCTTCAATAAATATTGCAAGAATACCAGACCCAAGGGCCGACCACGAAAAAGATGGATCGATGGAATATTAGAAGCACTAGTAAACATAACACAGCAGAAGTGAACAGACTGCAAATTTATATCTCCTCTCGACGCTGAAAGGCAAATGCGGAAATGAAGAAGAAGAAGAATAGTTTCCATGAAGTTCCATTCTAACACAACATCGTGATCAAAAATGGTGTTTTCCTGCATAAATTGAAAGTTATATTTAAAAAAAAAACCCTTAAAAATCTGTACTAATCAAAGTAACCTGTATCATATCGAAGGTATGGAAATGGCTACATGAGTCACCTCTATACGATGTAGTTGTTTTGTATGCCATGCAGTGGTGAAGCAGATGTTCTGCAATAATTTTGCATGTGCACACAGTCACACTCATCAGAGCTTCACATATTAAGAAAAGGAATATGCAAATAATTGCAGTTCAAAGGTCATATTGGTGAGCAGAGAACAAGTTCAATACAATGTTTTGTGACAGCTTTACATAAGAGAACAAGTTGGGTACAGTGTATTGTGACAGCTTTACATAGCAGAACAAGTTGGATACAGTGTATTGTGACAGCTTTACATAGGAGAACAAGTTGGATACAGTGTATTGTAACAGCTTTACATAGGAGAACAAGTTGGATACAGTGTATTGTGACAGCTTTACATAGGAGAACAAGTTGGATACAGTGTATTGTGACAGCTTTACATAGGAGAACAAGTTGGGTAGTGTATTGTGACAGCTTTACATAGGAGAACAAGTTGGATACAGTGTATTGTGACAGCTTTACATAGGAGAACAAGTTGGGTAGTGTATTGTGACAGCTTTACATAGCAGAACAAGTTGGGTACAGTTTATTGTGACAGCTTTACATAGGAGAACAAGTTGGATACAGTTTATTGTGACAGCTTTACATAGGAGAACAAGTTGGATACAGTTTATTGTGACAGCTTTACATAGGAGAACAAGTTGGATACAGTTTATTGTGACAGCTTTACATAGGAGAACAAGTTGGATACAGTGTATTGTAACAGCTTTACATAGGAGAACAAGTTGGATACAGTGTATTGTGACAGCTTTACATAGGAGAACAAGTTGGGTAGTGTATTGTGACAGCTTTACATAGGAGAACAAGTTGGATACAGTTTATTGTGACAGCTTTACATAGGAGAACAAGTTGGATACAGTTTATTGTGACAGCTTTACATAGGAGAACAAGTTGGATACAGTTTATTGTGACAGCTTTACATAGGAGAACAAGTTGGATACAGTTTATTGTGACAGCTTTACATAGGAGAACAAGTTGGGTAGTGTATTATGTCAGCTTTACATAGGAAAACAATACAAGATCATCATTTTCAGCCTGCATATATCAAGGATGTTGAAATGGAGATGCTTCCTTTGTTTTTCCCCCCACTACTGGGTGGTAAAGCACCAAGAAATGATCAACATTTTAGAAAGCATAAACATAGACAGCAAAGATCTAAGAATAATAAAGAACATGTACTGGCATCAAACAGCGGCCATAAGAACTGGAAACCAATTGGGTAAGAACAAAGAAAAAGACATCACCTCAGTGCAAAATAAAGACAAGTGGAACAATATTAAAACAGGTAAATGAATTTAAATATTTGGGAACTTTGTTAACCTCAGACGGAAGATGTACAAAAGAGATGAGATGCAGAATGGCTCAGGCAAAAGTAGCTTTCCAAAAAATGAGGAAAATACTATGCAATCCATTTTTGACAATAGAAACAAGAAAAAGGGTTCTTAAATGCTATGTAGAGCCAGTCTTAACATATGGATGTGAATCATGGACAATAGGACAACAGACAAGAAAATTACTGGAGTCTGCAGAAATGTGGTTTTACAGAACAATGTTGAGAATACCATGGACAGCTAAGATGAGTAATGAAAATGTTCTGAAAGAGGCCACAGCAAAAAGAGAGCTAATTTCTAATATTAGGAAGAAACAATCATAATTTTTTGGCCATGTAATGAGAAGAGAACAACTGGAATATACTGTAACAACTGGAAAAATTGAGGGACGAAGAGATAGAGGGAAGCAAAGAAAGAAAATACTAGACAGCTTAAGAGAATGGCTTGGCAGAAGGTCAACAACAGAAATGATAAATAACTGTCGTGATCGAAAGTTGTGGAGAGACATGATCAACTATGCCAGTAGGCCTGGTACTTGATGATGATGACTGGGTGGTAGAAAGACATCACTTCTCTGATAATTCTGGTGTTCTATATTTCATCTACTCCAGACAAATCTTAGAAACTCTTCAAAATGTGTTCTTGTATTCTGGCTAAGACAGCCTCCTTTGCTAACAGGCTTCATCATGTTTAGTTCCTGTCCCATATATTCTATATCAGCAAAAATATCATTTATCTGTCTTATCTCAGAACTGGCAAAGTAACTCACTTGAGATATCAATATGTCTTCCAATTTCAGATAACATTCTCCTTTGTGGGACATGCTTAGTCAATGGCCCAGCAGTTCAAAAAAGTATTACTTTGGCAAGAAGGAAGAGACCATTAAGTAAACATTTACTGCCTGACAGAATCAGCAAGCAAGAAGGAAGAGACCATTAAGTAAACATTTACTGCCTGACAGAATCAGCAAGCAAGAAAGAAGAGACCATTAAGTAAACATTTACTGCCTGACAGAATCAGCAAGCAAGAAGGAAGAGACCATTAAGTAAACATTTACTGCCTGACAGAATCAGCAAGCAAGAGACCATTAAGTAAACATTTACTGCCTGACAGAATCAGCAAGCAAGAAGGAAGAGACCATTAAGTAAACATTTACTGCCTGACAGAATCAGCAAGCAAGAAAGAAGAGACCATTAAGTAAACATTTACTGCCTGACAGAATCAGCAAGCAAGAAGGAAGAGACCATTCAGTCTAAAAGCACCAGCATTACTGCACTTTGTACAGATAAATACACCTTTTCATCTTTCTAAACTGAATGGTTCCAGGCATATATGTGAATGGCTACAAGGGATATTTGTGAATGGGAGCCAGTAGTGGGGTGTGATAAACCTTCCATCAAGGCCGAAATGACAGTATTGTATTGTGTTCCTTCCTTGTAAAGCTGTCACCATACCTTGGAGTGTTTATCACACCCCACTACTGGCTCCTTGCTACCAGCTTTACCGCAGCATTGCAATTATTTGCCTGTTCCCTATATATGTGAATGGCTCAGGTATAAGTGTGAATGGCTCCAGCCAATGGCTTCTGTAGCTCTATGTTTACACACAATATTGACCCATCAGTCACCAGGTTTAAATCCTCAAAACAACCTTTTCACTATTCTGACAGACCAACACAAAAGCTCTAAAGTCCTGACACCACCCTCAAAGTAACCATTTCAATTCTGTAAGACCATCGACAGACCAACACAAAAGCTCTAAAGTCCTGACACCACCTTCAAAGTAACCTTTTCATTTCTGTAAGACCATCGACAGACCAACACAAAAGCTCTAAAGTCCTGACACCACCTTCAAAGTAACCATTTCAATTCTGTAGACCATTGACAGACCAACACAAAAGCTCTAAAGTCCTGACACCACCCTCAAAGTAACCATTTCAATTCTGTAAGACCATCGACAGACCAACACAAAAGCTCTAAAGTCCTGACACCACCTTCAAAGTAACCTTTTCATTTCTGTAAGACCATCGACAGACCAACACAAAAGCTCTAAAGTCCTGACACCACCTTCAAAGTAACCATTTCAATTCCGTAGACCATTGACAGACCAACACAAAAGCTCTAAAGTCCTGACACCACCTTCAAAGTAACCATTTCAATTCTGTAGACCATTGACAGACCAACACAAAAGCTCTAAAGTCCTGACACCACCTTCAAAGTAACCATTTCAATTCTGTAAGACCATCGACAGACCAACACAAAAGCTCTAAAGTCCTGACACCACCTTCAAAGTAAGCATTTCAATTCTGTAGACCATTGACAGACCAACACAAAAGCTCTAAAGTCCTGACACCACCTTCAAAGTAACCATTTCAATTCTGTAAGACCATCGACAGACCAACACAAAAGCTCTAAAGTCCTGACACCACCTTCAAAGTAACCTTTTCATTTCTGTAAGACCATCGACAGACCAACACAAAATGAACAAACCTAGAAGAGACCTGAACACATGACTCACTCTGCATGTAGTGCCTCCCACTTCAGCACTTCCCTCCAAGCCAACTCATTATTGGCATTGTGGATGTTGATAATATTTTCCATATCCTTTGGGACCATATCATCATCTTTCCACCTCCAGCCTGCAAATTGAAAAAAAAAAAAAACTTGTTAATAAAGACAAGATGGCAGATGTATGATGAGAGAGGCATTATAAGCAAGGCTTCTACATTTGTATGTTAAATTACCATCTACAGAATCCACGAGAAAGGCAAGGCTTCTACACTTATATGTTAAATTACCATCTACAGAATCCACGAGAAAGGCAAGGCTTCTACACTTATATGTTAAATTACCATCTACAGAATCCACAAGAAAGGCAAGGCTTCTACGCTTATATGTTAAATTACCATCTACAGAATCCATGAGAAAGGCAAGGCTTCTACACTTATATGTTAAATCACCATCTACAGAATCCATGAAAAACACAGCAAGGCAGTGGTTATTTATGGAAAAAAAAAATAATAAAAAATTAATGAGATAGCAGAGAAAGGACTTGATTCTTTGTCCACAGAGAGTGACGAAATAAAAATGAGTTCTGATTTCCTACAAATACATCACCGTCTTGTCAATCAACATAAGTCACTGTCTTTTCTAGTTCTCTTCATATCAGACTATAGACTACTACAAATGTTAATATATCTTCTGCTTTCACTCTCTGTTGTAGGCAATCACTGCTATTCCGATCTTTTGTTACATAAGTGTTGACAATTACAAATTAACAGTGTTCAAAATGAACCAAGGAGAGGCAGGATGTCCATCACAAATGATACAAGACTTGATGCAAAAGCAGAGGCCACAGTCCTCCCAGACCAGTACGTCCATTAACATGGAGGAAATCAAAGCTGAGTTCTGGCTACAGTGAAGATACATGGCAAAGGTGTCCCCATAGGTGGGTTTCCTGCCTTCTCATGCCATTGTAAAAGGAGCATCAAAGAAGCAGTCACAGAGATGGATACTTGCAATGTTGATGATTTTATCTGTAGACTGTAAGTGAGGACAAATGTTTGGTGTATTTATATGACTACAAACGATTTCCGGTCAGCAACACTAAATAAGGCAAAGACAGTAGCCTCAACAGAAAAAATCATAAATAACTGTCTGTTGCGATTGCTGCAGGGTAATACTCAACAACCACATTCCTCATGGCTGTATTAACAACTCCATGCAATATCCATTCCATATACCAATGTATTCTCCAGAAGCTACAAGAAGAAAACAAGTTTGACATGTGGGCTGTTGTCTAGAGGCACTTATCTGACTCAGCGTAATACACCGAGACAGCAGCGTACTTGAGGCTCTGACATCGTGGTTCTCCACCACATTCACTGGATTTATTACCATGTGACTTCTTCCAAATATGAAGAGAACAGTATGTGGATGCTGGTTTTTCTTTTTAGAATGACCAGAATTTTATTGCTGAACTGGAGAAGTGGTTCAGGGCTCAGACTTAGGATTTCTATAATCAGGGCATCCGGAAGATGAAGAAGTAATGGGAGAAGTGAAATGTCTTGAGAGAAATAATGGGAGAAGTGAAATGTCTTGAGGAAATGATGGGAGAAGTGATAAGAGAAGTGCAATGTCATAGGAGAAGTGATGGGAGAAGCGCAATGTTTTGACAGAAGTTTTAGAAGAAGTGATAGAAGTGCAATGTTTTGAGAGAAGTGATAGGAGAAGGGCAATGTGATGAGAGAAATGCAATGTTTTGAGAGAAGTTTTGGGAGAAGTGCAATGTTTAGAGAGAAGTGATGAGAGAAGTGCAATATCTTGAGGGGTGAATATGTAGAGGACTAAAGACTAAAGTTCACATCAATGATCAGGAACATGCACTCTTTCCTACTAAGCAAAAAAAGCAAAACTTGCTGCAAGTGCCTACATATGTGTGTGCTTAGATGTGAGTGTTGTCAAGTCAAACTGGGACTTCTGGATCTTCACAATAACAGAGCAGAGCAGATGTAAAGACAAGAATTTCTCAATGGAAATCCCCCTTGACTCTAACATATTTATCCAAGCATTTCATTAGTGACTGGAGACTTCTAAGGATTAATTTGAATGTTGACTGTGGTTATAAGTCTCATCACCTCACTTGTGGCTAAGAATCTCATCACTGTACCTGTGGCTAAGATTCTCTCATCACTGTACCTGTGGCTAAGACTCTCATCACTGTACCTGTGGCTAAGATTCTCTCACCACTGTACCTGTGGCTAAGACTCTCTCATCACTGTACCTGTGGCTAAGACTCTCTCATCACTGTACCTGTGGCTAAGACTCTCTCATCACTGTACCTGTGGCTAAGACTCTCATCACTGTACCTGTGGCTAAGACTCTCATCACTGTACCTGTGGTTGACTCTCATCACTCTACCTGTGGTTAAGACTCTCATCACTCTACCTGTGGTTAAGACTCTCATCACTGTACCTGTGGTTGACTCTCATCACTGTACCTGTGGTTAAGACTCTCATCACTCTACCTGTGGTTAAGACTCTCATCACTGTACCTGTGGTTGACTCTCATCACTGTACCTGTGGTTAAGACTCTCATCACTGTACCTGTGGTTGACTCTCATCACTCTACCTGTGGTTGACTCTCATCACTCTACCTGTGGTTAAGACTCTCATCACTCTACCTGTGGTTAAGACTCTCATCACTCTACCTGTGGTTAAGACTCTCATCATTGTACCTGTGGTTGACTCTCATCACTCTACCTGTGGTTAAGACTCTCATCACTCTACCTGTGGCTAAGACTCTCATCACTGTACCTGCGGTTAAGACTCTCATCACCGTACCTGTGGCTAAGACTCTCATCACTGTACCTGTGGCTAAGACTCTCATCACTGTACCTGTGGCTAAGACTCTCATCACCGTACCTGCGGTTAAGACTCTCATCACCGTACCTGTGGCTAAGACTCTCATCACTGTACCTGTGGTTGACTCTCATCACCGTACCTGTGGCTAAGACTCTTATCACCGTACCTGTGGCTAAGACTCTCATCACTGTACCTGTGGTTGACTCTCATCACTCTACCTGTGGTTAAGACTCTCATCACCATACATGTGGCTAAGACTCTTATCACTGTACCTGTGGTTGACTCTCATCACTCTACCTGTGGTTAAGACTCTCATCACCATACATGTGGCTAAGACTCTTATCACTGTACCTGTGGTTGACTCTCATCACTCTACCTGTGATTAAGACTCTCATCACCATACATGTGGCTAAGACTCTCATCACTGTACCTGTGGCTAAGACTCTTATCACTGTACCTGTGGTTGACTCTCATCACTCTACCTGTGGTTAAGACTCTCATCACCATACATGTGGCTAAGACTCTCATCACTGTACCTGTGGCTAAGACTCTCATCACTGTACCTGTGGCTAAGACTCTCATCACTGTACCTGTGGCTAAGACTCTCATCACCTCACTTGTGGCTAAGACTCTCACCACCATACCTGTGGCTAAGACTCTCATAACTGTACCTGTGGCTAAGACTCTCATCACTGTACCTGTGGCTAAGACTCTTATCACTGTACCTGTGGCTAAGACTCTCATCACTCTACCTGTGGCTAAGACTCTCATCACCTCACTTGTGGCTAAGACTCTCACCACCATACCTGTGGCTAAGACTCTCATAACTGTACCTGTGGCTAAGACTCTCATCACTGTACCTGTGGCTAAGACTCTCACCACCATACCTGTGGCTAAGACTCTCATCACTGTACCTGTGGCTAAGACTCTTATCACTGAACTGTGCTGGAAGTCTTCTGTTAATTTTACTCTGTTTTATGTTCCTTCACAAACAGTCTCATAACATACAGTACAAATTTGCACTCACAGGTTTATTGCCATTTTGTATAACAAGTGATTGAGACAAGAACTGGGAGGGTGGGCAAATCTTTTGCACAGTTGAAGAATATCTGAAGAGTTAAGGGACCTTAACAAGCAAACTTAGATTGTTTCATACCAATATCAGATCAAACCGTTGGTAGATTAGAAACATGGACAGCACAAAACAGGAATATAAAGAAGAAGCCTTTGGTATTCATTAAAACTTGCTTATGGAGAATACTTCACATCGATGGCCAGACACCTTCAGGAATAATGAACTGTGGCAGAGAACAAATCAAGCCACAGTTGAAGGAATGATAAGTGAGAGATGGAAGTGATGGATAGAGCGTACACTGGGCAAGTCAACTACAAGCATTACTAGACAATACTATTTTTATACGAAACCCACAGGGAAAGCGGAAACAGGAGCACATAAAAAATAAAACCTTCAGGTTGAGGTGATATTTGTGACAGCAACAGTGCGAGTTCATTGGAAGATCATTGGAAACAGGTAAAAAATATATGGAAAGAGACATGCGAAGAAACACTGGGGAAAAGAGAACGCCAGAATAAGGCATGGATGACAGCAAAGACCCTGGATAAAATTAAAGAAAGAAAGAACAAGAAAGCAGACATAAATAAAAGCAAAACAAGAAGTAATAAAGCCAAGACACAGGAAGCTTACACAGAGGTGAACAAAGAAGTGAGAAGATGCATTAAAAGGGATAAGAGGAAATATATAGATGAATTAGCTAAAGAGGCAGAAGAAGCAGCAAATAAAGGGAATATGAAAGAACTGTACAACAGCACAAAGAAATTAGGTGGAAAATACAAACAGATCAACGCCTTTATCAAAGATAAGAAAGGAAATCTGCTTAGTAATATAAGGGAACAAATGGAGAGATGGAAAGAGCACTTTGAAGAACTTTTGAACAGACCCGGCTCAAAAAATCCTCCAGATATACTACCAGCAGAAGAAGAATTATACGTTAACTGCGGAAAACCAAGCAAAGAAGAAATAATGAAAGCCATCAAACTATTAAAAGATGGTAAAGCCACAGGACCAGATGAAATTCCTTCGGAAGCCATCAAAGCAGATATTATCACCTCTACCAAGATGTTACATAATCTATTGGATAAAATTTGGAGAGGGAAGAAATACCTAAAGACTGGAGAGAAGGTTATATGATCAAACTACCAAAGAAAGGAAGTTTACAGGAGTGCACTAATTATAGGGGAATTATGCTACTATCAGTGCCAGGAAAAATATTAGGCAGAATCATTCTGGAGAGACTAAAAGAGGCTATAGAGAAACACTTGAGAGATGAACAAGCAGGTTTTAGGAAGAACAGATCATGTGCTGATCAAATAACTACTTTACGTATAATAGTTGAACAAAGTTTAGAACTAAAATCCCCACTTTATATTGGATTCATAGATTACGAAAAGGCATTTGATAGTTTAGACAGAAGAATGCTTTGGAAGTTGCTGCAGTCATTATGGAATCCCCATAAAGTTTATTAACCTGATAAAAACAATGTATGAAGGAACAAAATGTAGTGTGGTGCATGAAGGACAGCTTACAGAAGCATTTGAAATAAGAACAGGAGTAAGGCAAGGATGCCTTCTGTCTCCATTTCTCTTTCTACTGGCCATAGATTGGATTATGAAAATAACTCAAAACAACAGAAATGGGATCCAGTGGTCACTGACCAAACAACTTGATGATTTAGACTTTGCTGATGACATAGCTCTCCTATCACACAGCCACCAACAGATGCAAGATAAAATGAGTATATTAGATGAGAGATCACAACAGCTAGGACTAAAGATTAATAGAGAATTAACCAACATTATGAGAATTAATGCAGTTGGCAATAACCAAATAAAACTAGGAGAAATACCTCTACTAGACGTACAATCTTATATATATCTGGGCAGTAATATAGATAAAGAGGGAGGAACAGAAAACGATACCAAAATAAGAATATCAAAAGCAAGAGGAGCTTTCATTGCACTGGGAAACATATGGAAATCCAAAGAAATTAGGCTAAATACAAAAATACAAATTTTCAACTCCAATGTTAAGTCGGTTCTATTATATGGATGTGAAACATGGAGAATAACAAAATTGACAATCACGAAGGTACAGACTTTCATTAATGGATGCTTGCGCAGAATAAAGGGATGGAAATGGCAGGACAAAGTCACTAACGTGGAATTATGGAAATGTACCGGTCAAATACCAGTGGATAAAGAAATACAGCGAAGACGATGGCGATGGATAGGACACACACTACGGAAACCAACTGAGAGTATTACACAACAGGCCCTTTTTTGGAATCCCCAGGGGAAAAGACAAAGAGGAAGACCAAGGAATTCTTGGAGAAGACAGATTGAAGCAGAGATGAAGATGATGGGGAAGACATGGAATGATCTTAAAAGAATTGCAAAAAACAGAACGACTTGGAAAGTGTTTGTTGAAGACCTATGCTCCACTGGGAGCTAAAAGGTAGAAGAAGAACAGTGCGAGTTAAGGGGAAAAGCAGGACACACATGTATATATGAGTACTGACCATGCGACCAGCTCAATATGTGTCATGTTGTTGTTCTTACCCTTCCATATATGAGTACTGACCATGCGACCAGCTCAATGTGTGTCATGTTGTTGTTCTTACCCTTCCATATATGAGTACTGACCATGCGACCAGCTCAATGTGTGTCATGTTGTTGTTCTTACCCTTCCATATATGAGTACTGACCATGCGACCAACTCAATATGTGTCATGTTGTTGTTCTTACCCTTCCATATATGAGTACTGACCATGCGACCAGCTCATTGTGTGTCATGATGTTGTTATTACCCTTCCATATATGAGTACTGACCATGCGACCAGCTCATTGTGTGTCATGTTGTTATTACCCTTCCATATATGAGTACTGACCATGCGACCAGCTCATTGTGTGTCATGATGTTGTTATTACCCTTCCATATATGAGAACTGACCATGCGACCAGCTCATTGTGTGTCATGTTGTTATTACCCTTCCATATATGAGTACTGACCATGCGACAGCTCATTGTGTGTCATGTTGTTATTACCCTTCCATATATGAGTACTGACCATGCGACCAGCTCATTGTGTGTCATGTTGTTATTACCCTTCCATATATGAGTACTGACCATGCGACCAGCTCATTGTGTGTCATGTTGTTATTACCCTTCCATATATGAGAACTGACCATGCGACCAGCTCATTGTGTGTCATGATGTTGTTATTACCCTTCCATATATGAGTACTGACCATGCGACCAACTCAATATGTGTCATGTTGTTGTTCTTACCCTTCCATATATGAGTACTGACCATGCGACCAACTCAATATGTGTCATGTTGTTGTTCTTACCCTTCCATATATGAGTACTGACCATGCGACCAGCTCAATGTGTGTCATGTTGTTATTACCCTTCCATATATGAGTACTGACCATGCGACCAGCTCATTGTGTGTCATGTTGTTATTACCCTTCCATATATGAGTACTGACCATGCGACCAGCTCATTGTGTGTCATGATGTTGTTATTACCCTTCCATATATGAGAACTGACCATGCGACCAGCTCATTGTGTGTCATGTTATTGTTCCTACCCTTCCATATATGAGTACTGACCATGCGACCAGCTCATTGTGTGTCATGTTATTGTTCCTACCCTTCCATATATGAGAACTGACCATGCGACCAGCTCATTGTGTGTCATGTTATTGTTCCTACTCTTCCATATATGAGTACTGACCATGCGACCAGCTCATTGTGTGTCATGTTATTGTTCCTACCCTTCCATATATGAGAACTGACCATGCGACCAGCTCATTGTGTGTCATGTTATTGTTCCTACCCTTCCATATATGAGAACTGACCATGCGACCAGCTCATGTGTGTCATGTTATTGTTCCTACCCTTCCATATATGAGAACTGACCATGCGACCAGCTCATTGTGTGTCATGTTATTGTTCCTACCCTTCCATATATGAGTACTGACCATGCGACCAGCTCATTGTGTGTCATGATGTTGTTCCTACCCTCCATCATGAAGTCCACATCATTTAAAGACTTGACTATTAGAGGAGACAGCAAAGAACAGATTGGAGTTCTTGTTGATGGCTTGTGTCCAATGCAGGGTATACAAGATAAGAATAGAGAAAAGAATAGAGAAAAGAATAGAGAAAAGAATAGAGAAAAGAATAGAGAAAGAATAGAAATAATACACACCCTTTCTTAACATAGCATTCCAGAACATCTGCTGTGATGGGTAGACCCAAGCTTCATCAGTTCCTGCTTTGGGAATTGTGGATGTTACTCTATCTGTAGGCAGAGGAAACGGTTGATCTGGTGCTGGCCTTTGATTTGGAGGAGGCATCTAATCATAAACATAAAATATTACACATGATTTCAAGTTTTACTCAATTGACATTCACAGTTCAGAAGTTTCTATACAATAAACTTCCATGTATAACAAACACATGATGATGGTGTTCTATCAGGCAATACTAAATAAGCTGATAAAAAATATTCACAACATTGAGATTAACAAGCAAAGTTTTTAGGTAAAATTCTATTGATGTAATCTAGTAGAGAAAGCAGTTCTGTGACAGGAGAGAAAGCAGCTCTGTGATAGGAAAGAAAGCAGTTCTGTGATAGGAGAGAAAGCAGTGTTGTCAGAGGAGAGAAAACAATGTCATAGGAAATGAAGAGTTTTCAAAGGAGAGAAAGCTGTGTTGTTATCAGAAAAAATTCAGCGCTGTCATAGGAAAGAAAGTTGTCTTGTCATAGGAAAGAAAGCAGTGTTGTCATAGGAAAGAAAGCAGTGTTGTCATAGGAAGAAAGCAGTGTTGTCATAGGAAAAGAGAAAGCAGTGTTGTCATAGGAAAGAAAGCAGTGTTGTCATAGGAAAGAAAGCAGTGTTGTCATAGGAAAGAAAGCAGTGTTGTCATAGGAAGAAAGCAGTGTTGTCATAGGAAAAGAGAAAGCAGTGTTGTCATAGGAAAGAAAGCAGTGTTGTCATAGGAAAAGAGAAAGCAGTGTTGTCATAGGAAAGAAAGCAGTGTTGTCTTCTCTATGTTATATGCACTAGTTTGGCTAGAGAATAGTCAAGGCCATCGCTGGGATATGAAGTAAGATCTCAATGAGCTTTGGTTCAACAATTCTAATGCAAAGTTATTTAAGAGTTGCTGACTGCCGTCAGAATAAAAGGATGGAAATGACAAGACAAGACAAAATCACTTTTGTAGAATTATGGAAAAGTACTGGTCAAATACCAATGGACAAAGAGATACAGCAGAGACAATGGTGCTAACTGCAGAAGCCAACTGAGAGTATTACACAACAGGTCCCTTTTTGGAATCCCCAGGGGAAGAGGCAAAGAGGAAGACCAAAATATTCTTGGAGAAGACTGATGGAAGCAGTGATGGGGAAGACATGGAATGATCTTAAAAGAATGGCAAGAAACAGAATGGCTTGGAAAGTGTTTGTTAAAGACCTATGCTCCACTGGGAGCTGAAAGTGTTTGTTAAAGACCTATGCTCCACAGGGAGCTGAAAGGTGAGAGAAGGCTGATATCACCTTGGTCTCTGCTTGATATGCCTCAAGTATTATTTGATTATCTTGTTCAACACAAGCACAGCAACATTATATAGGTAAACTGACCAGGATATGGAGACCAAAAAAATTGTAAAAAAACAAAACAAGAATAGCAAGTACATCAACATTTAGAAATTCTCCCAGTTCAACAAAAAAAAAGAGCAGTGCATATTGTCAGCATTTTCATATGTATTTGGATGCTGGGGAACAACATCAATTAAAATTAAAGTCATCTTTTGCAGGAGGAAAATTCTCTGAATATTTTGGCCAAACAAAATCAGCAAACAAAAACAAATGATGCAACAAAGTGGAAAAGCAAAGTGAGAACAGGCATATGATGTCATTAATAGACTAATAGAGTACATGCAAGGAGAAAGCCCAAAAGCAATTATAGCAACTGTCAAGCAGTGGTTTACGGAAGAAAGAGTGGCAGACCAAGAACAACCTGGCAGAGAGAATAGTGAAGGATGGCTACATGTGTTTTTGTTGATCGACAGTAAAAAAGAGTCTGCATCTCCTTTAGTGTTTACCAGGCAACCACTCTTCATATTTGTCATTGTTTGTTTTTTAGACTCAACATCGTTCAGTCCAAAACATCCTACTTCATTGTAGACCAGGTTTGCTCTCTCTCTACTCTCTTGATCACATTAGTTATAGTCTGTTTCCTGACCTACGGTGGGAGATGAAGTAGTGCGCTTACTTTGGTGTCAAACAGAATCAACAAAGAGTCACTAACTACTTTCAACCCATACACTTATCCTGGTGTCAACAGAATCAACACTGAGTCACTAATTACTTACAACCCATACACTTATCCTGATGTCAACAGAATCAACAATGAGTCACTAATTACTTCCAACCCATACACTTATCCTGGTGTCAACAGAATCAACAATGAGTCACTAACTACTTTCAACCCATACACTTATCCTGGTGTCAACAGAAACAACACTGAGTCACTAACTACTTTCAACCCATACACTTATCCTGGTGTCAACAGAATCGACAAAGAGTCACTAATTACTTTCAACCCATACACTTATCCTGGTGTCAACAGAATCAACAATGAGTCACTAATTACTTTCAACCCATTCACTTATCCTGGTGTCAACAGAATCAACAATGAGTTGCTAACTACTTTCAACCCAGATGTTTTGGATCAACTGTGGCTCAAATGGGAGAGCTTAAGATTGGGAAAGTCAGAGACAGTTTATTCATGATTTGTTGGAGCTGAAAGATGAGATTTATTGGAGCTGAAAGATGTGATCTGTTGGAGCTGAAAGATGTGATCTGTTGGAGCTGAAAGATGAGATTTATTGGAGCTGAAAGATGTGATCTGTTGGAGCTGAAAGATGTGATCTGTTGGAGCTGAAAGATGTGACCTGTTGGAGCTGAAAGATGAGATTTATTGGAGCTGAAAGATGTGATCTGTTGGAGCTGAAAGATGAGATTTATTGGAGCTGAAAGATGTGATCTGTTGGAGCTGAAAGATGAGAGTTTCTCATGAGCAGCAGTTTGAATCAAAGAAAGGATAAATGAATACCATATTGTCTGTGTTCACTTCCTCAAGTCCTGACTTGTTTAATTCTCCAAGGCTCATGGGGCACTGACTTGGGTAAGAAGCTTGCTCACTCACTGGAAGTCTATTCTGGCTCTGAGATGATGAGTTGGCCTGGCTCATTGGACATTCACTTGGAACATCCTTTAGACTCATTTCTGATGGGGAAGCAAGAACGCTATTAATAGCACCTTGAGATTTGCTTGGTTCTTTCAACATTTTCTGACTTAAATTATCTTGATTGGTTTCCACCACAGGTTTCATTACATGAGCTTTCATAGTGGATTCACTCATCACATGGGCTTTCATAATGGATTCATTCATCACATGGGCTTTCATGGTGGATTCACTTTGAGATATGAAATTATACGAAGGCGTGTCTTCAATTCTTTTCAAGGCCTCAGAATTTTTATCAATAAAATTGTTAATGGATAATTTATTAGATTCGCTCACTCTAGGAATTGAAAAGCTATCGATGATCTGTAACTTTCCCACAACACCTTTGCCATCTCCTATTTGATGGATGAGATAAGGTTTAGCAGACTCATTGTATAGGCCACCAGGCATGAGGGTGACACCTTCATCTGTGACATTCCTAGAAATCTTCTCATTTACTGCCAGCGACTGTGGACATCTTTCACTTCTGACATCATCAAAAAACGATGTAGCAATGTGGACAGATTCAGCTGCCCCCATTTTCATAAACAGATTTAAAGACCTATGTGGAGAGAAAAGTCAAGAATCTAACACACAATATGAATTATCCAAATGTGAAATGGCATTTAAAAAATGTTTCTGTGACTTTAATTCTGCAGAGTGTACTGTTTAAATATTCACTTTTTGTTATGGTTTTGTTTTTCTTAACTCTTTCCGTACGTTTCGCTGCACTGTGCATCATGCCGATTTTGGCCGCGTATGTTTTGCCGCACAGTGCTCCACTCTCAATTTGTGTGAACCATCATCAAACCATATTTTTTTATATGCCTTGTACCATCTTGGTATTGGTGAAATCTAATACCTTGTTCAATTATCTAAAAATTCATATATAATATGTTATATGTTAGGTAAATATAAATATGTAGATTTATTGTTAAAACCATGAAACATTCTGTCTCTGAAATCTCTTCCGTTGCATCAATAAAAAGCTTTAGTACGGAAAGAGTTAAGGTTACAGTCCTTATCTTAAAAATAACAGCTTATTTATACACATTTGAAACATTAAGTAACTTTCTTTTATTTCTGCTCTCTCTGGACAACTAATTCTCTCCTCAAACAAAAAAGAGCTAGTATAGATCACCAAGCTGCTTACAGGAAGCTGTGATAGTCTGTGCCTTTCAACCCATCACATTCAACTTCTGAAAGCATTTTAGGGGAATCGACTTGTCTTTCTTCTTTGATCCCAACTCATTTAGCCAGACTTGGTTAGAAGACAACAGAGCCTTGACCTTAACAAATACTTATTTTAAGAAATATGGTGATGCTTTGAAATGTTGCAATTTGTAAATAGTCAGTAGACTTCTGTCAATGGAAGCCCAAAGAAATGCATAGCTTCCACATGACACAGCTAACTCATATTCAGTACAGATTTTTCTTTGTATTTGGTTAATATGAGCTATATGTCCAATTAATACAAGAAAAGACCCTTTCTGTGAAACTCCACTGTTTTTTCTCCTTCAAATTCATCTACACATAAATTTGTTTAAAACTGTATATTGGCTACTTTTGGAAGCGACGAAAGGCCAAAACCTATTTTTTTTCAACAGTCAAGAAGTTACCAAAGATGGCTGAAAGGACATGCATTTAACTGGAGATATCACATAATTTGTGTTACTATATATGCATATACGTCAGGTGAATGGTCAGGAAAATAACATAGCATTCGCAATACAAATTCGCTGGCTACACACATGGACTCCAGTCTAAATTTTCTCTTTCATTTTTGGATGGCAATTGCAGGCTAATATAAACTAGAAGATTGGTCTAGGATTGAACGGATCATGTCTTGCCAAGGAGTAGGCAAAACCCCCCAAGGAAAAGATGATAGATATACGGTACCCCACTATGTTCCCAGGAGGAGAAAGTATTTCATTGATACTTATATTTAGTGTATTCACTGTCCTAAGTTGTTTTCAAGTTTCCAGATAGTGGATTCACATCAGAATGCAGTAGGTATGCTTTTTTTCAATATTTTTCTTTTGTTAATTTACTAGTGCAGAGTTAGAAACAGTGCATTTTTAAATTCAGCTTCCATTTAAAGGGAGCTGCCCAATACAATTTTATGATTATTTTTACAAAATTTGAAAGTGATCTCCCTATTAATTTGTGTCAAAATAATAATTTTTAAGGAAGGGGCGCATCTTCGCAAAGGAGATGAAAAAGCAATGCACCAGACATATTCATTGTTAGTCAAATGCTCGCTTCTGTCAACAGCTCTGCATTTTTAAATGTTTAATAACTAATTTACTGGATAATATTTAAAAAAAAAAATGAGTTTGTGAACTTATCAATATTTTAAAGTTAAATATAACATAAATGGAAAAATTGAAATAAATCTGACAATCACAGTATGAAGATGCCATGTCGTCACTGAGCCTGAATTTCTTGCAGAAACTATTAATTATTATTATGTAATAATATTTATGATTATTATAAAATAACTTTTAATTGACTTGTACATCTTTTCCCTCCATATGTATGGCTTTTTTTGGTCTGGTGTAGAGGGCTTGCTAAATAAAATATGACAGTATGGAAATGAATGGCTGATTATGGTTAATGTACTCAGGGTAAGCCCACATCAGCTCCGCTTCAAATGTCAATGAAGGTTAGGCATGTGACAGTTCTTATAATGTATATACAATGTGACTGACTGTCCCCATGATGTATATACAATGTGACTGACTGTCCCCATGATGTATATACAATGTGACTGACTGTCCCCATGATGTATATACAATGTGACTGACTGTCCCCATGATGTATATACAATGTGACTGACTGTCCCCATAATGTATATACAATGTGACTGACTGTCCCCATGATGTATATACAATGTGACTGACTGTCCCCATGATGTATATACAATGTGACTGACTGTTCCCACAATGTATATACAATGTGACAGCTCCCATGATAAATGTGCAATGTGACTACTTTTGAGCGAATATCTGTTTGTTTTGTTCCCCAGTTCACAGTGTGAATAGGTGTCCCTCACCATATAGGTACCTCTGACTTCAGAGGTACTCATATTTTTATCATCTATGGGTTACTTTTTATTTATTTTTAAATAATTTATTTTTTAAAATTTATTTCAGCAGTCTGGAATTCTGTATACACGTGACTGTGCAGTTGATTGCATCCTGTTCTGAAGCATTTAATAATAACTTGTCCCCATCCTCTCAGGTGTTTTGATTTGGAGGCATCTTGATTTGGAGATTGGGGTTTTCTGATTTATTTGTTTCTTCTGGTGGTATGTAACTGATGCATCTAGTTGTGTGCCTGTTGCACCTTCCTTTGCCAATTGCCCAGCTTTCTCATTTCCTGGTATTCCACAGTGAGAAGGGATCCAGTGCAGGGTGAAAGAATAAAAAAAATATGTGTTGGTTGTTTTACTGTAGCAATTTAAGTGACTTGACCTCATGACCTCAGAACGAATTATGGCATATTGCAATGAGCTCAATTCAAATTGATAATGTCCAAATCAGTTTTATGTGGTTAAAACCAAATTGATATTTTGTTTTATTGTCCATTTCTTATAGCTGGCAAAACATCAAATTGATTTGAAGTACAAAAAGGAGTGAGGCAGGGATGCTTCCTCTCTCCATACCTTGAGGACATCATGACAACTGTCAGAAACAATACAGATTTATGAAGTTCGACCTTTCCACAATAAATGGCCACATAATTTCACAACTCAGATATACTGCACAAAGGTCTATAACAATTATGGTCACTAACACCATATTCCCTAATTGTCACTTGGCGTGACAGGTTTTTTTTTACTTTTTTTTTTTACTGACATGATTCCTGTGCAACACATCAGAGGCAGACTAAGAAGAAAGTTGTCTCAAGACATCAATGAGACCTTGTACATGACAATAGAACAAGTGGAAGATCTCGCTAGATAGAGAGAGAGAGAGAGAGAGAGAGAGAGAGAGAGAGATTTTCAGACTTGGCTGTGGTGAATGCAATGTTCTGAGGGAGATCTGACTAGAGGCAGATTTTTTCAGACAGGCTGTGGTGAATGCAACATTCTACAAAGGACATGTGACCTGATAATGATGTCCATTTCAACATAAGTGAGTCAAATTTTAAAGAAATCTGTTTGTGAGTAAGTCAAGTTGAATTCTATGTCTATCAATTGACCTTTCGAGCTGTAGCCGACCCATAGAACATAGACCCTCTCTTATCAAAATTGTTATTCTGTTATAAGCAGTTTTCAATCCTTGTAAAGATCTTTTATCAAATCTCACCATTTGTCTCTGTTCTGTGCAAGCAAATCTATCTCATTGAGGGACCGGATTCTGATCAATGTTCTTCTCAATGTCTCTCTGGGTCAGCCTCTTTTCTCTTACCTGTTGTTTCCCACATGAGGGCTTGCTTTGTTATTCAGTTATTATCTCTCCTCCTCACATGTCCAACATATGACCATCGTCTTTTATTGATTACTGAAGATATTAGTAGTAGATTGCAAGTTCAGTTCTATCTATCTATCGATCTTTCGAGCCGTAACTGGCCCATAGGGCGTAGACCCAGATACTCCTTCCCTTATCTAACTTTTTATTCTAGCAGTTTTCAATCCTTGTAAAGATCTTTTATCAAATCTTATCATTTGTCTCTGTTCTGTGCAAGCAGCTCTATCTCATTGAGGGAGCCGACTCCTGCTGCTCTTGCCTCTCTCATCAATGTTCTTCTCAGTGTCTCTCTGGGTCTTCCTCTTTTCCTCTTACCTATTGTTTCCCACATGAGGGCTTGCTTTACTATTCAGTTATTATCTCTTCTCGTCACATGTCCAACATATGACCATCGTCTTTTCTTTATTACTAAAGATATTAGTGGTTGATTGGCGATTTCTCTAATTTCCTCATTTGTTTTTAGTTCATTCCATGCTATACCAAGTATTTTCCTTAGACATTTATTTTTGAATGCATTCAACTTTGTTTCTATGTCTCTTGTTGTTTTGCAGCTCTCACACGCATATGTAAGGGTTGATAGTACATTTGATTTGAATAGCCTAAGTTTTGTGTTTGTGCTGATGAGTTATGATTTCCACAACTTTTCAAGGTTTCTGAAAGAAATTGCTGCTTTAGCTATTCTGATTCTAATTTCTTTGCTTGTATCCCCTTCTTGATCAATGTGACTTCCAAGATAGATAAAGTGATTGATCTCTTCCACTGGTTTGTTTTCCATGTATATTCCGTCATCTGTTGGAATTAAGCTTTTCATGACCTTCGTCCTTTCATAATTGATCTCAAGCCCAATTTTGCTGGCTATTGATGATAGTTCATTTGTGTTTTCCTGCATTGTTTTTATGTGACTGCTGATGAGAACTATGTCATCATCAAAGTCGAGGTTCTCCAAATGGTCTTCTTGTATCCTTTTGATGCCTTTATTACCAGTGCAGCATTTCTTCGTTATGAAGTCCATAACAACTCCAAATAACAAGGGCTATAAAATACATCCTTGTTTAACCCCAGTTTCTATTGGGAACATTCGCTCAATCCTTCCTCTTTTTGAACTGCACATGTGTAGCCATCATTCATGTCTTTAATAATATTTAGGATTTTTTATGGTAAGCCATATTGCTTTGGTGTTTCAGATGTTAGTCAAGGACAGACTGACGGCAGTCCAGACCAGTCTATTTGGCAGGTAAGGCCCCAAGCGAAGATTGGATGTCCCCCTTGACTGCTTACCGGGTATATCTGCAATTCTGATATAGTGCAGTACTGATTGCCTTAAAGGAACTCATACGCACTCGTAAGACATGTGATTACATTCTTGGATAAAAATACGCAGTCATACGACATGCGACATTGGGATAACCGGTATACCAATAACTGATCTGTCACCCGGTTATCGAGTTGTGTGTGTTCAAATCCCCAATGCACGTGTTGTGTAGAACACAAGACAAGGGAACGAAGGGCTGAACTTGGCACCGTTTAAAAGGGAGCCGCGATAACTCAGCGGTTAGTCAACTGGACTACAAAGGACAAGAGATAGGGTTCGATCCCAACCGACGGTTTCCGGGTTCACCCAGCCTTAAATGAGTACCGGATTTTTTTCCGGAAAAGTAAAGCAGCATGGGTGTAATACCAATCACATTACCCCAAAAATCATGTGCTGAAGGTCTGTAAAATTTATGGTCACTATAACACCATATTCCCTATACGCCACTTGGCGTGACGGGGCACTTTACTTTTTATTTTTTTTTTTATTTTTACAAATTGCTTCAGAATTTTCCACAAAGAATTTCTATGAATACTGTCAAATGTTTTTTTGAAGTCGATGAAGTTAAGTACAAAAAGTTTTTGCTTTTCAATGTGTTCCTCCAATATAAGTCGTAGAGTAAAAATGTGGTCAAGGCAGCTTCTCCCTTTTCTAAACCCAGCCTGTTCTTCACGCATTACTGTATCTATTGAATCCTTTATTCTATTCAGGATGATTTTGCAGATTAACTTTGAGGCAACTGACAAAAGTGTCACACCTCTCCAGTTGTTACAATCTCTGAGATTGCCCAAGTTGAGTTACTTGTAAATTATGAGAACTTCTACACTAATATTAATATTTTGACTCGTCATGAGCAGGTGTAACCCTGGGTACCCACATATTTTTGTTTAGCTATTACGGGCTCAGAAATGATTCCATTTGATTACACTTACTTATCTTATTTCATGTGTGTTTTCAGAAGTGCCAAACTTTTTAAATAATTACTGTAGAAACATCATGGAGGTAGCATTGTTTAGCTGACATCAACAAGGTAGATACTTTGGCTTGCTAACAAAACAAATCAGGCTTTTTTAGTTGCTATGATCATTAAGTTGTTATGGTATAGTCCGTTCAGAAATTCATAATCACACCTGAATTAGTATTGCGTGATAACCGCTTGTTATTTTGGTTTCAAAATTTGCATGTAATCTTAGAATATTGATGACGTTATAGAAATATTTTTTGCTCTGAGAAATTTGATCTAGTTTAAAAGTTTCCTTCTTTAGGCTATATTAAATTCACCCTGTTCGAATTTGACACCATTTTAAGATATATACATTAATTCGGTTGCGGTCGTTAACGTAAAATTGTTTGGCTATTGCAGAAACACTAACTTCAGGAAAATCCCGTGCACAAAACTGAATTGTTATTGAACGACATGATGCACCACGGCCTTGGCATTAATTACGGAAGAGAAGGCGTATTTTTATTAATTTTGTGAAGACTCAGTAGACAATTTGTTGACTTTAAATACCAACATTTATATCTAAATTACAATGAGTTTGAAATGCAAATTTATAACTATGCAAAAGGTTACTTTTTTACTATATCAGCAATTGTAACCAATTGAATTCATGTTTGCAAATACACATAACGAACAACACCCACAATTAAGCACTATGTAGATACGCCTCTGACAAGAATTCTAGTATACTGGAAAATTTAACACGATTACTGTAAACTATAAAATTTGAATCAACTTGTGTGATATTGTCATAAAAGATCAAAGGAATTCGCTGATGTGCAAAATCTGTTGTGTTTGTGGAATAAAAAATATCAAAATCTTTGCGTCATCAATATTCTAAGATTGCATGCAAATTTTGAAACTAAAATAACAAGCGGTTATCACGCAAAGCTAATTCAGGTGTGATTATGAATTTCTGAACGGACTATAGCATCTGTGCACCCAATGCCGGCGATTCCCTGGCATCAGTGAAAATTATATTGAAATTTACATGCAGTAGTTTTCTAGTTATAGCTATTTTTACACAATTAGGTAAATATTTTATTACATTTTGTGAAAATTACTAGTTTAATTTATTTTGTACTAGTGAATCAATATGGATATTTTGATTTATTGTGTACTAATTCACAGGTGTGTGAAATTTGAAAGAAATCTGTCCATAAATCATTATACTCTAGCGATTTAAGTGACTTGACCTCATTATAACAGTGTTCTTCTTTGGTATTAGCGATTTAAGTGACTTGACCTCATTATAGCAGTGTTCTTCTTTGGTATTCTCTTCTTGTGGTCTATCTTCTTGATGCATTGAGGAGTCTACTTTTCATTATCTATCTACTTCTAGCAACTTTCTAACTTCTTGAAGAATCTTCTTATAGACTGTTATCTCGTTATCTAACTTGTTGACGTTCTTTCATATCTTCTCGCTGACGTATTACTTTCATTTCATCATGTAGAGGCACACATATAAATATACATTTATATATAACTCATCAGCAATTTCGAACAAGTATAAACAAAGTTTTTATTGAAGATCTCCACCTGAATGACAATGGATTTCAACAAATGACAAGTCTCTGGTTTCATATATATTATAAACTCTTACAACAATTGTGTTACATGACATAGCCGATAGGCAATGATAATTTGTCAGTAATCCGTGATTGTAAAATGTTATTAAGTATGTCTAAGTTCTTTCAGTTCCGTGGTTTTCTGTACGTTTCTAAGTTTGCTTGTGTATCTACGTTTCTCTCTGTGTGACTAACTATTTCTCTCTGAGCTGCTCTTGATCTAACTAGAACTCTACTGACTACTACTTAGCTTCCTACCTCCTCTCTCCTATCTGATCTCTAAAACTAACTGTGTTGACGTTTATATACTCTCCCCACTGCGAGTGTCTGCAGAACTCCTCGTGTTACTGGCGAGTCGCCGCACTCCTTTGTGTTATTGTGGTTGCTCCCCTTCTGTCGATTCGGCTAGTCGCCAAACTCATTGTGTTATTGTGGTTGCTACCCTTCTGTCGATTCGGCTAGTCGCCGAACTCATTGTGTTATTGTGGTTGCTACCCTTCTCTCGATTCGGTTTCATCTTCGGCGTATCGTTTCTTTCTTCACTCTCTGACGATCGTCGTTTCTTCTTCTACCTCCCATTATCCTACATGGATGAGTCACACTGTCACATCATGACTTCATAAGAGTTAAATAGTAAAAAAAAAATTAGCTTTCTACCATCAAAACAAATTTGATATTTATTTTGTTTTATTGTCCATTTCTATAAAATTGTGTCAAAATGTAAAGAAATCTGTAGGTAAACAAACAGTAGATTTATTTTAAATAAATTATGTGGAGCATGGAAAAATAATAAATAAATATTTTGACACATCATAAATCACAAATGAGTGTGATTCTGGGTGACCTAGAAGGCTATTTTAGTGAGTACTCGGTCCGAAAAACAAACAGATCCAACTGATTAACTTGTTAACTTTTTATTCTTTTATTTGACATGTTTTCGTAACTAAGAAGCAAACAACTTTTTCAAAAATTGATGTAGAGACCTAGCTCAGATCAAGGAAAAAATATAGAAGAGTTAATATATTGACCAATACTATAGTCACAACAGTGTGAAATAACTGAAATCAAATAAAAAGACATGTGATGGCATTTTTTACACTGAAAATTTGATCCAAACCTAAAAAAATCAAAGCTGTGAAAGTGAAAGAGTTAATGGTGACAATCACAAGAGTCAGTACAGCTGAATCACACTGACTGGACCATGGATATGATGGAGCCATATAATAAATCAATCATAGTTCTTCTACAATTAGACATGGGCTGTGGTATCACTATCATCAATCAACATCAGACACCAGTGTATTACTGCTACTGTGTTATGTGAAGCCTACACTCCCTACACTCTCAGATTGGACTACTGCTACTGTGTTATGTGAAGCCTACACTTTCAGACTGGACTACTGTTACTGTGTATATGAAGCCTACACTTTCAGACTGGACTACTGTTACTCTTACTGTGTTACGTGTAAGTACTGTAAGCCTACACTCTCAGACTGGACTACTGTTACTGTTTTATGTGAAGCCTACACTTTCAGACTGGACTACTGTTACTGTTTTATGTGAAGCCTACACTTTCGGACTGGACTACTGTTACGTTACTGTATTTGTATTGTGTTGTATTACATGTAAGCCTACACTCTGACTCTCACTCTCAGACTGGACTACTGTAAGTTACTGTGTTAATTACGTGTGTAAGCCTATCTCAGACTGGACTACTGTTAAGTTATTGATAATTGTGTTATTATGCAGTTAATAAGTTATGTAAAAGTGTAAGAGCCTACAAAAGACTCTCAAACTGGACTTTACTGTGTTATGTGTAAGCCTAAACTCTCAGACTCTGAGACTGGGCTACGGCTACTGCTACTCACTACTACTGTTAATCATAATGTGTTACGTGTAAGCCACTGTAAGCCTACACTCTCAGACTGGACTACGACTACTGTCACTGTGTTATGTGTAGGCCTACCTACTACAGTAACTACACTCTCAGCAGTGAAGTGAGTGTACAACAAACTCTACTCACTGATGACTGAACTAACTTAAAAGTTAACAACTAGCTCAACTGTCACTGTGTCAGTCAGTGTGAGTGTCACTCACTCAACTCTCTGGTGCGTGTGTGTATGGTATGTAACTTTCGTTCAGCTGTTCTAAGCCATCATCTTACTAACCTAACTTAAACTAACACTAACCAACTTACTTCTTTGAAGAGGGCGATGGTCTCACAGTTGAATTTAAAGATCACAAAATGATTGAGAAGAGAATAGCGAGACCTCACGTTGTGAGAAGACGACCTCTGCGGTTTTCTGTCCGTAACTGTGAAGGAGAAGTCATTATAATAATTCAGTCTAACATATATACTTTATTAAAATATGAAGATATAGTAGCTTTTAAATCCTGGGATTTAAAAAGCAAAATTTAATTTGTAGAAACTGTGTAAAACTGTGCAATTTAATTTGTATACAATTTTTTTTTTTTTTTACAAATTAGTGCAAAATATATCCTCAACAATTAATGCACCATTCAAGGGACAGTATCAATGTTGTATCCTCTCCCCCTTACCCCCTTTCATATACCCTGTGATCAATTTTTTCTGATTCCATTTACTCGTTTTTTTTTTCTTTTGCGATTTTTACCTTTCCTATCCATTTATGGGTTTCATTTTTATAGTTGTCCCAACGTGAGACCATCTGGTGTTTTCATCTCATCATTATCAAGTACCTGGCCTGCTGGCGGAGGTGAACATGTCTCTCCACAACTTTCGATGACGGCAGCTATTTATCATTTCTGTTGTTGACTTTCTGTCAAGCCATTCTCTTAAACTGTCTGGTATCTTTTCTCTTTGCTTCTCTCTATCTCTTCGTCCCTCAATTTTCCCAGTTGTTACAATATATTCCAGCTGTTCTCTTCTCATTACATGGCCAAAAAATGATTATTGTTTCTTCCAAATATTGGAAATTAGCTCTCTTTTTGCTTTGACCTCTCTCAGAACGTTTTCATTACTCTTTTTAGCTGTCCATGGTATTCTCAACATTCTTCTGTAAAACCACATTTCTACAGACTCGAGTAATTTCCTTGTCTGATTTCCTATTGTCCATGATTCGCATCCATATGTTAAGACTGGCTCTACATAAAATTTAAAGAACTCTTTTTCTTGTTTCTATTGTTAAAAACATTGTTTTCTGAACTGAAAATAAGTAAATTTGGATTGCCAGTGCCCAGGGTAAACTAAAAAAAAACTATTTCGCTCTCGTTAACCGTGGACCTTTAGTTCTTCCTAGTTTGTTTCACTAGTTTTGTATTGAGTCCCTTAACCATCCCCCCCCCCCCCCGCCCCGCACAAAAAAGACAGTGAAAGATTCGCTTGACATTGGCGACGCATAGACTGCATGAGGGTTTTTTATGCACTGGTTGGCAGAAATGCCCTGGATACTCAAATAACAGGTCAGGGGGGCAACATGGCTCCTCGAAGGATAGATTTATCCTCAAAAAGTAAAAGTCAAATTCTCGCGTAAGTGGATCACCAACTTCGTGGTTGAAGACAAGTTTCACTCAGTCAGTACTGCTGAAAGAAAGCAGAGGCAAAGATGTTGCAATCGTCCGGATACCAAGCCTGGTGCTATAAAGGAGATTTACCAAGTCTGTTATAAAAATTCCTGTCCCATCATAGCTGGTGTCTAACGCCTTTACCGATATCTAGACCCCCTACGCACTTGGCACCGATGAGGAACGACAACCTGAACTGTATCGCCCAGAATGTGCTGGAGTACTTTGTTGCGCTCTAGAGAGGTCAGACTTACCCCGACATGGCGTCAGAAAATGCAGGAGTGGGTCCCTAGAGACTACAGTTTATGACATCGCCGATATGAGAGGATCCTTAAACGTGCATCCTGGGGATATAACAGACGAATACATCTTCAACTGCTGAAAGTATCAGTCATGTGGGCGGTACTCATCTATCACAATGGCCACGCCCGGTCTAAGGATATTCAAATTCCTCAGTTTAGGCAGGTCCACGTGTGGGTGACGAGGGGAAAAACACAAGGTAGGTCAATCACGGTCTGAGGATGCGACCAACCAAAAGCTGACCAGTTCGTACTTCAGAACGGCCGTACAAACAGTACGCAAGTGGCCCATCAAAAACCTTAGGAAGCCTGTCAAACTGCGATGTGAGCTTCGCGTCACATTGACATGACGTTTGGGCTCAACAACGCGGCAAGCATCATGGCAAAAGAGCACAGCAGCTGGAAGCAAACTCTATTCTCTCTAGTCTCCTGTATTCAGAAAGAAGCCCATGTAGAACACAACCATCACATGGTGGGCTCTGGAAGTCCATGAACTATGACACACATCGTTAGCATATAAAAATGATTGTTGACCAGAGAGACTTTCAGAAAGAAGACGAGGCTAAGCCATGGGTCCCCAACCACCACGTGGTCCACGTTTCGATTCTCCCCCAAGACATTGATACATCGCCGGGGCACAGAAAGTTCCACTTTGAGAGTCCACACTGTCATCTCTGCTTAGCTCAGAAGACATTTCGTAGAGCAGGGCTGAGCCCCAACTTCTCATCTTGTCTTCCTCAACTTGCAAATTCAAGAGTCTTGCCTCTTGAAACGTCTCAAAGTTTGTGAAATTATCTTCTTCGAGAATCAAACCGAGGCTTGCCTCGCAGAAGACCGCGACCAAAGGTGCAGCGTCACTAATAGAAAGGCAGACTTAGCGAGTTATCATTTATTCGTTGAATCTTTAAAAGTAAAGTAAAGGACCTCCGTCACGCCGCCAAGTTTTCAAGTTTCTCCATAATTTGCAACCACATGTTGCTAATGAGAAGATACATGTCCACAGTAGTGTTACTTATACTGCCTTGTTCATTTAATTGTGTGTTGATTTGCTTGTCTTTTGATTTCAATTTGGCAGTCTCCATTGTTGGTTTTTCCTATCTCTCTATTGACCTTTCAAGCCGTAGACAGCCCGTAGAGCATGTAGTAAAGAAAGTAAAGAGCCACTGTTACACCAAGTGGCGTATAGGGAATATAGTGTTAGTGACCATAAATTTTACAGACCTTCGGCACATGATTTTTGGGAGGTAATGTGGTCGTTATTACGCCGGTGCCGCTTTACTTTCCCAGAAAAAAATCCGGTACCCATTAAAGGCTGGGTGAACCCGGAAGCTGTCGGTTGGGATCGAACCCTACCTCTTGTCCTTTGTAGTCCAGTTCAGTAACCACTGAGCTATCGCGGCTCACGTTCAGTCTTTGAGAGGAACTAATTAACTATGATACTATTAACGTCATAGAGATTCTAGGCTACCACAGCTTTCTGGTAGTGTGCTGGCTTGTTTGTAGAATAATTATGGTTCCATCGTAACATGACGCTTTCCAGTAGATCAAAATGAAAAAAAAAAAAAAAAAAAAAAAGCAGTGGAAGGTAAATAGCGAGAAAGAACACTTACCTCCAAATGTTGTGGCCTAGTACTGACATGTTCAAAACTGCAATCTCCCGTGACTATCAGAGGACACCTATATCAATAGCATTCGGCTGACCTGATCTTTCAGTCCACACTGCTGCAATCGGAATAGTTCATTGAAGCCCCTGTACCATAACATAAATAAACTGCTGTAACGGCTGGGCTTTTTTTTTTTTTTTTTGCGTATTCTAATGGAAAGTTGAAAGAGATAGGTGAAAGTAGTGTATTATTGACTTTTCGATGCATGATGGCACTTGCAGCGTAACCATACCAGGTTCCGCCACTGGTCGGGGGGGGGGGGGGATTTTTTTTTTTCGTCATCGGAGTGACATTCTTTCCTCAAAACATTTATTCAAGACAATATTCTGATATATAAATTTTGATTCGAATATATTACAAAATAGACAACAATACATGTTTAGACAACAATTTATTCTTTAACTAGTGCATGTTTACATAATAGACAACTTTAATACATAAGAAACAAAGTAGTTTATTTATGGATATTAATACACGATAGTGTTACATCTATAAAGGGGAGGTGGTTACGTTATCAGAATGGACTTGCCATTTGATGTAGAAAAAGGAATCTGAGTTACGATGTTGGGCGTATGTGTATATCGATCCCTCGTGTGTTTAAACCCCATATTACCACCCCGGCTTGCTTTTTGGTTATGACCACTGTGAAAGTATACTTATCTAACTTGTTAAGGTATTTATTAAGACCCTTGGTGCTAACTTTCGGGTAATCACCAAAGCAGTAATAGTTCTTGCCACACAAGGATATCCCATCGCTGAATATTCCAATTTGCACAGAACAGGAGTCCGTTTGCCTCGTCTTATACTCGAAACAGTCATACTTAACGCTGCCTCTGCACTGAATGAAATCTGCGCGATGGTCCTCGCAAGTCTCCGAGGGGAACCACTGGTCGTGCTGTGAAAAAAAAACGCGTCCACTTTATTGGTTTAAACAACCCCTTCCATGGATGTCTCGCTGAGCGCGACGTACAGACTCTCTGTGTCCATTTTGCAGAGTTTAAAGTAGGACCTGTCTACGAACCTATCCAGGAAGTCATAGTAAAATTGCAGCATCCACAACTTGGCGTATTGGTAGACGAAAAAACAAATCTATGAAGGAAGATCCCACACGATACATTGTTTTCCCATCGGCACCTCGTACAGGTCCTCATCAACACACGCCATGTTTTAACACCGTGGCTTATTTACCAACTTATTGGCTTTAAAAGAACACCTCTCACAGGATGGCAACAAGGAAGTTGAGGATAATCCACATGTCAAAGGAATGATTGAACACTCCACCACGAAGTGAAAAAGTAGGAAAAGCAACATCTGCTGAAAATAACATCATATGGTCAACCAGTATATGATCACTTAAATAGTTGCTGGAACAGACGGCAGAGCGCATATGGGATTGCCCCAACTGTAGTGATGTCAGTCCGAACTGAAAATAGAAGACATGACAAGAACTTCTCAAACCAATGACACACGCACAAATGCAAGCAAAAAAAAAACAATAGACTATGCTACACAATAAAAGCAACACTGAAAAATGATAGCTTTTGCTTTCCTTAATTATTGTTTTGGCAATTTTCTTAAAAATTCACGCCAACTTGCTGACTCAAGTGTCAAACTGTGGATTCTGCAGGGACGACGACAGAAAAGTAATACAAAGTCACACTGCTGGAGGATGATGGAAATAGAGATGAATTATGGGCCATAAATGAAGAACATACCAAAACATGGTCACAAACTCAGCAATGCAGATAGATTTTATTAATGCCCCACAGAATACCACAAGACTTGTTGGCTATTTTCTGACATAAGACATGCTGGTTATTGTCTGATACAAGACATGCTGGTTATTGTCTGATACAAGACATGTTGGTTATTGTTTGAAACAAGACATGCTGGTTATTGTCTGATAAAAGACATGTTGGTTATTGCCTGACACAAGATATGCTGGTTATTGTCTGACACAAGACATGTTGGTTATTGTCTGAAATAAGGTGTATTGTCTGACACAAGACAAGTTGGTTATTGTCTGACATAAGGCGTATTGTCTGACACAAGACAAGTTGGTTATTGTCTGACATAAGGCGTATTATCTGACACAAGACAAGTTGGCTATTGCCTGCTTTGTTGATCTGCAGACAAGTTGCAGAAGTTGGAGAAAGAAAAAGAGAAAGAAGACGGAGAAAAAATGAGAAATAAGATGGAGAAAGAACAATGAGAAAGAAGATGGAGAAACAATGAGAAAGACGATGGAGACAGAACAATAAGAAAGAAGATAGAGAAAAAAGAAGAGAACAATCATAAGAATATAAATAAATGACCAGCTGGCTGGATTGACAATAAACTTTATTATCATATTTAACAGTTATAAAATCATGTAACTGATAATGAATCCATCTTTCTAATCAGGCTACACACAAACATCATTATAAAACATACATAGAATGGGCAGTAATTAAAACATCTTTAAAAAAATTATAGGAAATTCTGTACAGAAATAATGGTACATTATTATTACAGGCATTGATAGCTGTGTTTGGGTGATGCTAAGCTAAACATGTGAGACAAACTCTTTGACCTCATTAATAAAGGCAGATCGTTTTCTTTCTTTTTTAAGTTTGCCAGCTTTTACCTCTGATGAAGTCTCTTGAGACTAGAAACTGAATTTTGATTGTTAATCCATTTTTCATGCAGTGAGAGAGACATGTAACAACAAAGGAAAATCACGAATTCAGACAATTCGAGCAGCACAAGAACGACAAATTATATAAACCACGACACCTTTTAGGTATCAGTGAAAAGAGAAAAGAGGAAGAAGAAGAATCCATTTTTCACTGGCAGCTGTGTGCACAGGGGGTCCCACGTGGCACAGGCAGATAACTCTGACTTCGGAGGTACTATTTAATTTAAAGATTAAACTTATAGTCTCAGAGAAATTCTCAAGCAACTACAGGGCTCAAACAAAAGCTCTCAAAGCTTTAGCAGAGTTGAAAATCCAACACACAAGTAATGCATACAAGAAGACAGTGTTACTAACTGTGTCAGCAATAAAAGCACTGAAATCCAACAGGAATATGGAGCTAAATAAACTGAGGCTAAACCTAGCGTAGGGGAGCAGCAATAGCTCAGTGGTTAGTGAACTGGACTACAACGGACAAGAGGTCGGGTTCGATCCTGATCGATGGCTTCTGGATTCACCCAGTCATTAAAATGGGTACTGGATTTTTTTCTGGGAAAGCAAAGCACTACTGGCATAAGGCCAACACATTACCCCAAGAATCATGTGCAGAAGGACTATAACAATTATGGTCACTAACACCATATTCCTATATGTCACTTGGCGTGACGGGGCTCTTTATTTTTTTTTAAAACTTGGCGTAGGCATGCTATAACTTCCAGAGTGTGGTGATCCAATTGATACCATCACATTGCAATATACAAGGAAACAAGAAAGCTTACAGGCCAACCAAAGAAGAAGGGAACAACCACATGAAGACCATCTGGTGAGCTATGAAGAAGCCAAACCTATTTACGAAGTTTGAAGCATTTCAAAGTGGAAACAAGACTACCCCAAATGCAACTTGGAGGATGGAGATAAACTCTGTCTCTGCACTGGCCACATCAGAATGAGTCACCCTCAGTGCTTCAAGCTAAATAACTAACTGTCAATATCACTGCACCCTTGGAGACATGACAACAAAACACGTCCTACAAGACTATCTGTGCCCCTCCCCTCACCATATCAGACATGACAACAAAACACGTCCTACAAGACTATCTGTGCCCCTCCCCCCACCATATCAGACATGACAACAAAACACGTCTTACAAGACTATCTGTGCCCCTCCCCCCACCATATCAGACATGACAACAAAACACGTCTTACAAGACTATCTGTGCCTCTCCCCCCACCATATCAGACATGACAACAAAACACGTCTTACATGACTATCTTGCCCCCCCCCCCCCCCCCCCCCGCGCCGCTTCGTATACAGTTAATTTTTAAAATATGGTCAAGGATTTCCTGCAGACATTAAGGTATATGTGCGATATGGTGTTGCTGCCCATGACAAATGGCACTTCTACGGGAGGTGTGGCTCTCTCACTTTCATAGAAAGATCTCTGTCAGAGGCTGGGTGAGCCCCAAAACTCATAACATCTGGGAATTGAGATTAAACAGATTCAACCAGATGTCAAACATACAACTGTATATAAATATATGGGAGCCATAAATATAGAATTGGATTTTGGGTCAGGGGTTATAACATTAGAAATTGCTAATTTAATTGGGGGGGGGGGTGTGTTACTTGAACAGTTACACAAGTTACCGGAACAGTTACACAAGTTACTAGAACAGTTACACAAGTTACTAGAACAGTTACACAAGTTACCGGAACAGTTACACAAGTTACTAGAACAGTTACACAAGTTACTAGAACAGTTACACAAGTTACCGAACAGTTACACAAGTTACTAGAACAGTTACACAAGTTACTAGAACAGTTACACAAGTTACTAGAACAGTTACACAAGTTACTAGAACAGTTACACAAGTTACCGGAACAGTTACACAAGTTACCGGAACAGTTACACAAGTTACTAGAACAGTTACACAAGTTACTAGAACAGTTACAGAAGTTACTAGAACAGTTACACAAGTTACTTGAACAGTTACACAAGTTACTTGAACAGTTACACAAGTTACTAGAACAGTTACACAAGTTACTTGAACAGTTACACAAGTTACTAGAACAGTTACACAAGTTACTTGAACAGTTACACAAGTTACTTGAACAGTTACACAAGTTACTTGAACAGTTACGCAAGTCACTAGAATAGTTACGCAAGTTACTAGAACAGTTACGCAAGTTACTAGAACAGTTACACAAGTTACTTGAACAGTTACACAAGTTACTTGAACAGCTACACAAGTTACTTGAACAGTTACACAAGTTACTAGAACAGTTACACAAGTTACTTGAACAGTTAGTTACACAAGTTACTTGAACAGTTACACAAGTTACTTGAACAGCTACACAAGTTACTTCAACAGTTATGCAAGTTACTAGAACAGTTACGCAAGTCACTAGAACAGTTACGCAAGTTACTAGAACAGTTACGCAAGTTACTAGAACAGTTACACAAGTTACTTGAACAGTTACACAAGTTACTTGAACAGCTACACAAGTTACTTCAACAGTTACACAAGTTGCTAGAACAGTTATGCAAGTTACTGAACAGTTATACAAGTTACTAGAACAGTTACACAAGTTCTGATTATGATCACTTAAATTTTAGGCCAAGATTAAAAATACAAGTTTCCATATTTTGGTTCCTGGTAGACAGAAAGTTGTCCAAATTTACCAACTCAGGCTTTTGTTGAAGACACTTTTAATTGGTTTTAAAAAATCAAGTAATTGCAAGAACACTTTAAAACAGTATTAAGAATTCATACAATAACATTTTTGAATGGTTTTTAAATAATTGTTAAAGACACTTTTAAATGGCTTGAAAAACTCAGGTTACATTAAAAAAACACTTTTAAATAGTTATAAAACGTTAATGACACTTTAAAAAAAAATACAATAAAAATACTGTTTTAAAGATTATAGAACCATCTAAAAAAAAATTAAAATTGATGAGAGTTTTAAGTGGTCTAAAATGATTACAGACCCAAAACATAATTACAATTCAAATTTACATGGAAAACACTTTCGAAAATGAATGAAATAAAATGTTACATTATATGTAGAGAATGAAAAATAAAGAGCCACTCTAAAGAAATAAAGAAAGTAAATTATACACAAAGAAGCTCTGTGAAGAAAAGAAGCATTTGAACACAATTGCACTTGATGATATGAAAATAGAATATTAGCAAAATCAGTTTGACATTAAAATGTAAGCACAGTAAAAAATTGAACATTTTGTACAATTAAGCAAGTGTTGAAAACTTTGTATGAAAGAATGGAAGCAAATATTGAAGGAATAACAGAAGCGGTGTCATGAGTTTTATTGCTCACAACACCAAAGAAGACATTATTTATAGAACATTAATTGAGAATAAATATTTCTGAACAAGATAATTGTGGTGAATTCTTCCACAGATTGATGGCCATGTTTTGCATTTACCAGGGCGGAGAGAATTTACAGGAGGATGAAAAGGTGGGAAGACAATATCAAATAATGGACAAAATTGTGTTTTTATTGACTCTCTTAGGTGGTCTGCAATAAGTCAAGAGAGAGATGGGGCTGCAGCCATCCATGCCTCAATGACAGCTAAAGGAAGAGTGAGTCACTTTTATATAAAATTGGATCAATACACAATTACTGTGACAGACGCATAAAATAATATTTATAAAAAGTCTATTGCAATCATTTTCAAATCTTTAGCTCTTTGTGGAGCACAATATGTCTTATACAGACATTTAGCTCTTTGTTTGACACAATATGTTTTATACAGACATTTAGCTCTTTGTTGGACATAATATGTTTTATACAAACTTTCAGTTCTTTGTTGAACATAATATGCTTATACAAACTTTTAGCTCTTTGTTTTTTACACAATGTCTTATTTTAGCTCTTTGTTTGACACAATGTTTTATACAGACATTTAGCTCTTTGTTGGACATAATATGTTTTATACAAACTTTAGCTTTTTGTTACACAATGTCTTATACAGCTCTTTGTTGGACACAATATGTCTTATACAAACTTTCTGCTGCTTCTAATTGCTTTCCTATGTTCTGTTGCTAAAATGTCAGCACATAACAATCATAGATGTTGCACTTTGTCTCACTATCTTACGACCATCCTTATGTAGTAATACTTCTTCTTTCAACTTTATATTTTCTTTCTCTAATTTCACAATGAAATAAACATGACAAGCAATATGGAAAAGACTAAAACTATGATCATAAACAAAGAAGATACTCAAAACCCACAAGTGGATATCAAAATAGAAGGAATAGACCTGGAGACAGTTCTGACTTACAACTACCTTGGACATACTATAACCAGTGATGGAAAAAGTACAACTGAAATAAACAAAAGAATAGGAATGACAAAAAGAAATTTTAATGTCATGAAGAACATACTAACATCAAAACAAATAACACCAGGGCTAAAACTAAGAATAGCAAATTGTTACATCTTCTCAATATTCCTATATGGTGCAGAAACATGGACATTAGACAAGAAAACAGAACAGAGAATTGAAGCCTTTGAAATGTGGATATATAGAAGAATAGGTTTAATTGGATGGAAGGAAAAGAAAACAAACGATGAAGTCTTAAAACAACTAAAAGTTAAAAGAGAACTACTAAACACAATTCAAACAAGACAAATGTGATTTTTGGGCCATGTTAAAAGACACAACAGCCTACTAAAAGTAATCCTGGAGGGGAAAATACAAGGTAAAAGAGGCAGAGGCACACCAAGACTAACATGGACGAGTAACATCAAAAGATGGGCAAATCAGCCTATGACAACCTGCACCATCAAAGCATGAGACAGAGCAGAATGGCGCTCCATGGTAGCCAACCTTCGTTGCGGAGAAGGCACTCGATGATGATGATTAATTTATTTCACAAATTCTAGAAGTTAAAAATGACATAATAAGTGAAATCAAAATCACAAATAACTCCTAAAAACAGTGGAACAGATAAAAAAAGTGGAAGCGGGCTCTGTATACATGTGATGGGTAGTGTCATTGCAGAAGTAAAAAATATGTAGGGTCACCTTCGTCTACGTCCCTGGACATGAGGGAGTACAGGGAAATGAACAGGCAGACAGCTTAGCTAGCTGCGTTGTTGTTAAAGATGGTCAACCAATGGATTGGGTGGATACATCAATGCCCTCCGAGATGTGGGAAGGCCACAGGACTTCGACAACCATGAGTCCACGTCACTCCTTCAGATGAAAGAGATGGGAGTTAAGATGGGCACAGCCAGAAACGAGAAACTTAGTAGGTGTATAAGAAGACTTATCAACCAACACAGAAATGAATGTTCGTTAGTCACTGGACACTGCGGAAATGCTGAGGAGGGGATCTGAGCACCTATGGACATGTTCGGAGTGCAATGATGATGACCTGCAAATAACTCTAACTCAATAACTGAAGTGCTTTGATGAAATCCATACATCTATTCATTATTTACACAGCTTAAGTTGATATTGGCTAAATGGTGTTTGTAGAAGTTAGACTGACCTCAGAAGCAGTTGGTTTTGTGGGTGAGAACAGTGATTGTGGCTCATACAGCCTCAGTAAAAAAAAAATCAAGATATTTACCTAAAATTCCAGACATTTCCTTTGAAATGTAAATGTTTGTCAGACATAAAACAAAATAAAGGACACCTCTAGTAAATGTCTGAAGGTTGGTTATTCTAAACAAACACCATCTTTTTCATAAAATGGCTGCTTTATACTCTTTGTTGACATTCCGTAACTCTTTCTGTACATTTCGCCGCACTGTGTGCCAAGCCAATTTCAGCCACATACGTTTAGCCGGATAGTGCGCCACTCTCAATATGATTAGTGTAAACCGTCATCAAACCGTATTCTTTTTACATGTCTTGTATTATCTTGGTATTGGTGAAATCCTTGTTCTAAAATCCTTGAACTAAACGTTCATATATAATATGTTATATGTTAGATAAATATAAATACGTAGATTGATTCTTAAAACCATGACAAATTTTGTCTCTGAAATCTCTTCCATTGCATCGATAAAAAGCTTCCGCATGGAAAGAGTTAAGAACGTAGTTGAAAGCCAAAAGAAAATTTACAAAATATAAAAAATCATTTTTCTTTCAGGATAATATTCAGCAAAGTAAAGTTTAGTATTTAAGGATAGAAAAAACGTTCAGTAAAAACAGTTTCGAGCATGAAAGAAAAAATCAGCAGCACCAAAATTTATTTCCTTTTACAAAATATGTATGTGGATAAGAAATGATCTATAGTACAAGTTATTCTATAGGGAGAAACCTTTCAATAACACCAAACATATAATAGAGGAAACATGATCAGTGATACACTTTTAGCAAGTGAAAAAAAAGGTTCAAAAGCAATATTTTATTTTAAAGTTTTCTGACCAGTAAAAACATTTGGCTGCAGACGCTCATCAGTAAAATTTGTTGTTGCTGATGAACATGATTAACAAAAACACAATTCTTTAACAGTGTATAGGCTCAGTAAAACCAAAATTTTGTTATCAACACAAATCTTAAACAGTATATAGGCTCAGTAAAACCAAAATTTTGTTATCAACACAAATCTTAAACAGTATATAGACTCAGTAAAACCAAAATTTTGTTATCAACACAAATCTTAAACAGTATATAGACACAGTAAAACCAAAATTGTGTTATCAACACAAATCTTAAACAGTATATAGACACAGTAAAACCAAAATTTTGTTATCAACACAATTTTCAGCAAATTATAAATTGTGTGAAGGTTGGATAATAGACAAAAGACAAGTCATTGGTAACCTGCAATAAGGATGACAAAGCAAGAAAATACCTAAAACAGAGGTTGAGATAATAACACAGAGCAAGAAAATATTTAAAAATGAAAAAGTAAAAAAAAAAACACAAAAAAAAACATACCAGTAGAAGTAATAGCAGCAGCAGGAGAAATAGGAGTTTCATGGCTGCACAGAATATTCAATACAGCATGACACCAACAAAAGAAGACTGGCAACAGGCAATCATATGTTGATATGGAAAAATATAGGTAGCAAGAGGGACTGTAATCAATATAGTGGTATATCGCTTCTTGGCTATGTAGGAAAATTATACACCAAAATTGTGGAAAACATGTTGAGACCAATAACTACACTTAAGCGATTCTCACATGGCGTTCTGAAAAAAAAAGGATATACTGACGCTATATTCACCTTAAAACAGCTTGCAGAAAAGATGACAGAACACAATCAAAATTTGTACTTTAGCTTTCATTGACCAGGAAAAAAGCATTTAATTGAGTAAACAGAGAACAACTATGGGGGATACTAACAACATACAGAGTAAGCCAACATCAAACCAACTTAATTAAAAGTCTCGACATCAACAGCAGCTGCACAGTCAGAACAGCAGTAGATTACAAAGACCACTTCGAAGTTAGATTAGGTGTAAGACAGGGGTGCATACTACCCCGTCAACTGTTTATTACATACATGGATTATATATGCAAGTTAACCAACCCATCAGAGACAGTGGAGATCAACAAGCTTCTATTTGCAGATGACCGGCACTAATACATGGAAAAATAGAAGACCTACAAGAACGCTTAAATAGACTCAACAACAGCAGAGACACAAAATACAACATGAAAATCAACATAACAAAACAGAAGACACAAATATCACAAAAGAGAAACAGAACATCAACATAACTATAATCAGCAGGCAACTAAAACAAGTAGAGGGATGTAAATACCTAGGAAGTCTAGTGACAAACGACAATTCGCAAACAGGAGAAATAGACTCAAGATGCAACAAAGCTTGTCAAATCATTGGACAGCTATCACCACTATTGTCCAACAAGGAAGTAACTCTAGAGGCAAAACGGGCACTATACAATACAATCTTCATCCCAGCGTTGTGCTAGCAATGCCAGACCTGGACCCTAGATGTAAGAACAATAAGAAAAATAACCTCTACTGAGATGAAATGTGTTACTGACATATCTGAGAGCAAGAGAAATATCAGTTTATGCTTGAGGTTGAAGTGTCCAGTGTGCTCTTCCTTTCATGTACAGCAGCCAGGCATCCTGTTGTCATGTGGAAACTTTTCTCTACAAATCCTTTCTTTGTGGCTAAAGCCTGCACTAGTCTCTAGGTAGAGACATTTCATGTCTTGCCCTTTTACACAGCAGGAGGTCATGTGTGTGTTCTGTGCACATTAAAGAACCCTTGGCGATTAAGATCAGGTCAGAAGGGCTGCTGTTCGAAATTATTAATAAATATACAAATTATTAATAAAATATTCTCATGTCATAGTGTCGGGGGACAAGACACAGATATGGCAGCTAGTCCCATGTCAAATTGTTGGACCACAAGACACATACATGACAACCTGTCCAAATCCAAGTGTCAGGTCACAAGACACAGATATGGCAACTTGTCCCATGTCAAATTGTTGGGCCCCAAGACACGTACATGACAACCTGTTCAAATCCAAAGTGTCAGGTCACAAGACACAGATATGGCTACTTGTCCCATGTTAAAGTGTCAGGCCACAAGGCACAGATATGACAACTTGTACCATGCCAAAGTGTCAGGTCACAAAACACAGATATGGCAACTTGTACCATGTCAAAGTGTCAGGTCACAAGACACAGATATAGCAACTTGTACCATGTCAAAGTGTCAGGTCACAAGACACAGATATGGCAACTTGTACCATGTCAAAGTGTCAGGTCACAAAACACAGATATGGCAACTTGTACCATGTCAAAGTGTCAGGTCACAAGACACAGATATGGCAACTTGTCCCATGTCAAAGTGTCAGGCCACAAGACACATATATGACAACTTGTCCCATGCCAAAGTGTCAAGTCACAAAACACAGATATGGCAACTTGTTCCATGTCAAAGTGTCAGGCCACAAGACACATATATGACAACTTGTGCCATGTCAAAGTGTCAGGCCACAAGACACAGATATGGCAACCTGTACCATGCCAAAGTGTCAGGTAACAAAACACAGATATGGCAACTTGTACCATGTCAAAGTGTCAGGTCACAAAATACAGATATGGCAACCTGTACCATGTCAAAGTGTCAGGTCGCAAGACACAGATATGGCAACTTGTCCCATGTCAAAGTGTCAGGTCACAAGACACAGATATGGCAACTTGTACCATGTCAAAGTGTCAGGCCACAAGACACAGATATGGCAACTTGTCCCATGTCAAAGTGTCAGGTCACAAGCCACAGATATGGCAACTTGTACCATGTCAAAGTGTCAGGTCACAAAACACAGATATGGCAACTTGTACCATGTCAAAGTGTCAGGCCACAAGACACATATATGACAACTTGTACCATGTCAAAGTGTCAGGTCACAAAACACAGATATGGCAACTTGTACCATGTCAAAGTGTCAGGTCACAAAACACAGATATGGCAACTTGTACCATGTCAAAGTGTCAGGCCACAAGACACAGATATGGCAACTTGTACCATGTCAAAGTGTCAGGTCACAAAACACAGATATGGCAACTTATACCATGTCAAAGTGTCAGGTCACAAAACACAGATATGGCAACTTGTACCATGTCAAAGAGTCAGGTCACAAAACACAGATATGGCAACTTGTACCATGTCAAAGTGTCAGGTCACAAAACACAGATATGGCAACCTGTACCATGCAAAGTGTCAGGTCACAAAACACAGATATGGCAACTTGTCCCATGTCAAAGTGTCAGGTCACAAAACACAGATATGGCAACTTGTACCATGTCAAAGTGTCAGGTCACAAAACACAGATATGGCAACTGTACCATGCCAAAGTGTCAGGTCACAAAACACAGATATGGCAACTTGTCCCATGTCAAAGAGTCAGGTCACAAAACACAGATATGGCAACTTGTACCATGTCAAAGTGTCAGGTCACAAGACACAGATATGGCAACTTGTACCATGTCAAAGTGTCAGGTCACAAAACACAGATATGGAAACTTGTACCATGTCAAAGTGTCAGGTCACAAGACACAGATATGGCAACTTGTACCATGTCAAAGTGTCAGGTCACAAAACACAGATATGGCAACCTGTACCATGCCAAAGTGTCAGGTCACAAAACACAGATATGGCAACTTGTACCATGTCAAAGTGTCAGGTCACAAAACACAGATATGGAAACTTGTACCATGTCAAAGTGTCAGGTCACAAGACACAGATATGACAACTTGTACCATGTCAAAATGTCAGGTCACAAGACACAGATATGGCAACTTGGACCATGTCAAAATGTCAGGTCACAAGACACAGATATGACAACTTGTACCATGTCAAAATGTCAGGTCACAAGACACAGATATGGAAACTTGTACCATGCCAAAGTGTCAGGTCACAAGACACAGATATGGCAACTTGTACCATGTCAAAGTGTCAGGTCACAAAACACAGATATGGAAACTTGTACCATGTCAAAGTGTCAGGTCACAAGACACAGATATGACAACTTGTACCATGTCAAAATGTCAGGTCACAAGACACAGATATGGCAACTTGGACCATGTCAAAGTGTCAGGTTACAAGACACAGATATGGCAACTTGTACCATGTCAAAGAGTCAGGTCACAAAACACAGATATGGCAACTTGACCATGTCAAAGTGTCAGGCCACAAGACACAGATATGGCAACTTGTACCATGTCAAAGTGTCAGGTCACAAAACACAGATATGGCAACTTGTACCATGTCAAAGTGTCAGGTCACAAAACACAGATATGGCAACTTGTACCATGTCAAAGTGTCAGGTCACAAAACACAGATATGGCAACTTGTACCATGTCAAAGTGTCAGGTCACAAGACACAGATATGGCAACTTGTCCCATGTCAAAGAGTCAGGTCACAAACACAGATATGGCAACTTGTACCATGTCAAAGTGTCAGGTCACAAGACACAGATATGGCAACTTGTACCATGTCAAAGTGTCAGGTCACAAGACACAGATATGGCAACTTGTACCATGTCAAAGTGTCAGGTCACAAAACACAGATATGGCAACTTGTACCATTTCAAAGTATCAGGTCACAAGACACAGATATGGCTACTTGTCTAAAGCCAAAGTTCCAGGTCACAAGATACAGATATGGCAACTTGTCCCATGCCAAAGTGTCAGGTCACAAGACACAGATATGGCAACTTGTCCCATGCCAAAGTGTCATGTCACAAGACACAGATATGGCAACTTGTCCCATATCAAAGTGTCAGGTCACAAGACACAGATATGGCAACTTGTCCCATGCCAAAGTGTTAGGTCACAAGACACAGATATGGCAACTTGTCCCATGCCAAAGTGTCAGGTAACAAGACACAGATATGGCAACTTGTCCCAAGCCAAAGTGTCTGGCAACTCAATTATTACATAACTCCACTTCCTCTGAGGGCTGACAAATGGTGTACTTTTGATGAAACAAAATAGGATCACACATACTTGTACTTATCACTATGTATCACAGTAAGCCAAAGGGCAGAGGTCTATAGGCTACTCACTATGTGTCACAGTAAGCCAAAGGGCATAGGTCTATAGGCTACTCACTATGTATCACAGTAAGCCAAAGGGCAGAGGTCTATAGGCTACTCACTATGTGTCACAGTAAGCCAAAGGGCAGAGGTCTATAGGCTACTCACTATGTGTCACAGTAAGCCAAAGGGCAGAGGTCTATAGGCTACTCACTATGTGTCACAGTGAGCCAAAGAGCAGAGGCCTATAGGCTACTCACTATGTGCCACAGTGAGCCAAAAGCAGAGGTATATAGGCTACTCACTATGTGTCACAGTAAGCCAAAGGGCAGAGGTCTATGGCTACTCACTATGTGTCACAGTAAGCCAAAGGGCAGAGGTCTATAGGCTACTCACTATGTGTCACAGTAAGCCAAAGGGCAGAGGTCTATAGGCTACTCACTATGTGTCACAGTAAGCCAAAGGGCAGAGGTCTATAGGCAACTCACTATGTGTCACAGTGAGCCAAAGAGCAGAGGCCTATAGGCTACTCACTATGTGCCACAGTGAGCCAAAAGGTAGAGTTCTATAGGCTGCCCACTATGTGCCACAATAAGTCAAAGGGCATAGGTCTATAGGTTGTTCACTATGTGCCACAGTGAGTCAAAAGGTAGAGTTCTATAGGCTGCCCACTATGTGCCACAATAAGTCAAAGGGCAGAGGTCTATAGGTTGTTCACTATGTGCCACAGTGAGTCAAAAGGTAGAGTTCTATAGGCTGCCCACTATGTGCCACAATAAGTCAAAGGGCAGAGGTCTATAGGTTGTTCACTATGTGCCACAGTGAGTCAAAGGGCAGAGGTCTATAGGTTGTTCACTATGTGCCACAGTGAGTCAAAAGGTATAGTCTCTATATGCTGCCTACTGTGTGTCACAGTAAGTCAAAGGGCAGAGGTCTACAAGCTGCTCAATAACCAATTTCACAAGTGCTGAGTTATAAAAAAAAAACACTTAGCCTAACAATTGTAAATCAACTACTATGTTGATGCTGTTATGATTCCAGCGGCCAGTGAACTGACACTCTTTGGACCAACACCATGTAATGATATCTGCAGGTATTTCTGACGTTCCACAAAGACCAAGAAGAAGGTGGTTTCAGGACATCAAAGAGACTTTGAACTTGACAACAAAGAAAGTGGAAGATCTGGCTAGAGACAGAGATTTCTTCAGATGAGCTTTCATAAGAGCAACATTCAGCAATGGACAAGCAACTTGATGCTGATGAATATTTGTTACAAGAAACAGAAAAAGGTGGTCAGTGAACTTATCTGGTGACAAGGAAATTGACTGTTCAACTCCTGTCAGCATTTTTTCATTTTTGGCTTTCACAGCTTCAGGATTCCTCACATCCTAAAAGTGAGAACTGAACTCTGGGAATATTGAGCAGTCAGACCACACCCCCATGTGCCAACAGTCATGGACAAAATACAGGTACTAGGACCATACCCCCAATACATCATAACCCCAAATACACAATATCCCCAACAACCATACTCATAATACACCTTACCCCAATTACATTATATTCCAAATACATCATACCCCCAATACATCATATCTCCAATACATCATACCCATACTACATCATACCCCAAATCCTTATTATCCCAATCCTTATTATCCCCAATACATCATACCCCCAATGCATCACATTCCCAATACATCATACCCCCATACATCACACCCCCAATACATCATACCCCCAATGCATCATATCCCCAATACATTCTATCCCCAATACACTATATCCTCAATACATCAAAAAGCAACACATTTCCTTAATATTTTTTTGTATTGTACAAGCTAGCAAAGAGACAAAAATGGACTTTATAAAGAAAGCAAAACAATAAATTACCTTTCAAATACTTCTTTGCCATAACTGCCATGAGAAAATAGATTTCATATGTTAATTCATCCACTTGAAATCTTCATGAAAACAATCTCATCCCAGACCTTATATTGAATCACATACAGACATACATTGCAGCGATGACCATGGTCTTAAGCCTTTTTGTGTTAAAAACAGAATTTGATAACAGGTCAATGACCAATTCTGATGTATGTCAACGAAAAATTCATCACTACAATGTCTGTCAATTAATAACTCACCAATACACACACAGCCTGTTAATGAATAACTCACTACTAAAAAGTCTGCCAATAACTCACCACTACAATGTCTGTCAATGAATATCTTACCACTACACAGTCTGTTAATGAATGATTAACAACTTCAAAGTATGTCAATGAATAACTCACTACAACACAGTCTGTCAATGAATAACTCACTGCTACACAGTCTGCCAAATAGATGATTCACCACTACAAAGTCTGTCAATGAATAATCCACCACCACAATGTCTGTCAATAAATAACTCACTACAACAATGTCTGTCAATAAATAACTCACTACAACAATGTCTGTCAATAAATAACTCACCACCACAATGTCTGTCCAATAAATAACTCACCACCACAATGTCTGTCAATGAATAACTCACCATTACAATGTCTGTCAATGAATAACTCACCATTACAATGTCTGTCAATGAATAACTCACCATTACAATGTCTGTCAATAAATAACTCACCACTACAATGTCTGTCAATAAATAACTCACCATTACAATGTCTATCAATGAATAATTCACCATTACAATGTCTGTCAATGAATAACTCACCACCACAATGTCTGTCCAATAAATAACTCACCATTACAATGTCTGTCAATAAATAACTCACCATTACAATGTCTATCAATGAATAATTCACCATTACAATGTCTGTCAATGAATAACTCACCATTACAATGTCTGTCAATGAATAACTCACCATTACAATGTCTGTCAATGAATAACTCACCATTACAATGTCTGTCAATAAATAACTCACCACTACAATGTCTGTCAATAAATAACTCACCATTACAATGTCTGTCAATGAATAATTCACCATTACAATGTCTGTCAATGAATAACTCACCACCACAATGTCTGTCCAATAAATAACTCACCATTACAATGTCTGTCAATAAATAACTCACCATTACAATGTCTATCAATGAATAATTCACCATTACAATGTCTGTCAATAAATAACTCACCATTACAATGTCTATCAATGAATAATTCACCATTACAATGTCTGTCAATAAATAACTCACCACTACAATGTCTGTCAATAAATAACTCACCATTACAATGTCTGTCAATGAATAACTCACCATTACAATGTCTGTCAATGAATAACTCACCATTACAATGTCTGTCAATGAATAACTCACCATTACAATGTCTGTCAATAAATAACTCACCATTACAATGTCTGTCCAATAAATAACTCACCACTACAATGTCTATCAATGAATAACTCACCCCCACAATGTCTGTCAATAAATAACTCACCCCCACAATGTCTGTCACTAAATAACTCACCATTACAATGTCTGTCACAATGTCACATGTGGATACAAGACAAATCATTCACATGTGATACAAGACCAATCATTCACTTGTGGATACAAGACCATTCATTCACTTGTGGATACAAGACCAATTATTCACTTGTGGATACAAGACCAATCATTCACTTGTGGATACAAGACCAATTATTCACTTGTGGATACAAGACCAATCATTCACTTATGGATACAAGACCAATTATTCACTTGTGGATACAAGACCAATCATTCACTTGTAGATACAAGACCATTCATTCACTTGTGGATACAAGACCAAACATTCACATGTGGATACAAGATTAATCATTCACTAACTTCTATTTTAATAAGAAGTTTCCAGATGACGAATTAACATAATGAAAATCTTAAGTGCTACTGACGACACGAACAATTGTAACATTTGGTCTAGACTGTAAGAAAAAAACATAACACAAATATTCTCTGATATTTTAGAAATTAACCAAAAATGTGCCAAACTTGGACTTCACATTTTCTGAGAAAGTGAAAATTGCTACAAAGACATCATTTACAGACATGTCACAACATATTTCCAGGCCATATAGAACATCTGATGTATGTTATTCAAAAAGAAATACAGAAAACTAAGATAATATCCATTGACAAAGCAAAAACACAGCCCAAAATCATTAACAACAACGAAGAACTTAAAATTGTAATAAACTAGGAAAATTTAGGATCTATAATAACCAACAAAAAGATCTGTGCAAGGATTGAGATCGCTAGAAAAAAATTATGAGAAAGGGAAAGAGCATATGTCCTATGGGCTGACTATGGCTTGAAAGGTCAATAGAGAGATAGGAATAACCAACAATGGAGACTGCCAAATTGAAATCAAAAGACAAGCAAAGCAACACACAATTATATGAACAAGGCAGTATAAGTAACACTACTGTGGACATGTATCTTCTCATTAGCAACATATGGTTGCAAATTATGGAGAAGCTTGAAAACAACAAAGAAGAAAATTGGTTCATTTGAAACAAAATGCTACATAAAAGTTATTAGAATACCTTGGATAGAATACCGTTGATAGAATATCTTAGGTAGAATATCATGGACAGAATACCTTTGATAGAATACCATTGATAGAATATCTTAGGTAGAATATCATGGACAGAATACCTTGGATAGAATACCTAGGATAGAACAACTTGGATAGACTACCTTGGATAGTATACCATGGATAGAATACCATGGATAGAATACCTTGGATAGAATACCTAGGATAGAACAACTTGGATAGACTACCTTGGATAGAATACCATGGATAGAATACCATGGATAGAATACCTTGGATAGAATACCTAGGATAGAACAACTTGGATAGACTACCTTGGATAGAATACCATGGATAGAATACCATGGATAGAATACCTTGGATAGAATACCATGGATAGACTACCATGGATAGACTACCTTGGATATTTAAATAAAGGAAATGAAGAGAAATGCAAGAACCTGTACATTGAAGAGAAGTGGCTTATAAATAATCTCTTCAGAGAAAACCTCCATATTTACAGCCAGATCAAAAGTGACAACTGCCTGGGGAGAACAATAATGGAAGGTTGTTCTAGAAGGACAAAACTGAGGCAGACCATGAAGAAGGTGGTTTCATGATATCAAAGAGACTTTGAACTGGACACCACATGAGGAAGTGAAAGATCTGACTGGAGACAGAGATTCCTTCAGATGAGCTGTGATAGAGAGGTATTCTGCACAGGAGTCCAACTTGATGATGATAAGTCATGCTAAACATACAATATATTCTGTGGTCATCTAGTGTGCCTGGTGCATTTTAAATGAACATTATATTTTGTGGTCATTAGAACAGGTAGAAAATACAGGCAAAATGAGATTGTGGGTGACACAAGGATAAGCAAATGGAGAGTTTGACAATGTGATATGGCTAAGGTCACGAGAAAGTTGATGCTCAATACAGATAGGAAACTGTGAAAAGACATAATTACTGACTGATCAATGGTATAGCACATGATGATGATGATGTGAGTAAAATGAATAAGGCATTTGATTAGGTTTAGACATTTGCAAAAATATTCAAATGAGAACTATACTAACTGGTTATAATAATTATATGCTCAATGAAGGACTGACCGTAAATTCTGATTATGTAACTTGCTGTATAATACTTGTCATGTAAATACTGACAACAAACTATCATTTGTTGTGTTTCTGAGGCAACCACATTATGGCAGAGTGTGATGACATTCTTGATGCTGCTGGAGATATTGGAATGTGTCAATTATTAGAAGAGGGAGGCAATGTGCAATGTTATCTATATCAGCAGGTGCCAAAAAATAGAGGAATAAAGAGGGTCTGCCCAAAAAAGAGGGGGAAGAAGTAGAGTACCAAAAAGAAAGCAAAATATAGAGTATCACAAAAAAAAAAAAATAGAAAGTATGAAAAGTGAAATTAATAGGTGTTGTGCCTAAAGAGGGAAAAAGTTGGCCTGACAATGAAAAAAAAGTGGAAAATCGGATATCTAAGAAGGGAAAAAAGGTGAAGCACCAAAAAAGAAAGCAAAAGTGGGATGAAAAAAAAAATACAGGATGTGTGTGTGTGTGTGTGTGATGTATCAATCAAAGAAGAGACCTGCATTGGATACCATGAGGACAACTGATGTCTTATACTTTTGTCTAGTGAAGGTAATGACCTGCAAGTCTGTTCTCTGGTGAAGGTAATGACCTGCAAGTCTGTTCTCTGGTGAAGGTAATGACCTACAAGTCTGTTGTCCGGTGAAGGTAATGGCCTACAAGTCTGTTCTCAGTGAAGGTAATGACTTACAAGTCTGTTCTCTTGTGAAGGTATGGCTAGACTTACAAGCCTGTTCTCTTGTGAAGGTAATACCAAACCTACATGTCTGTTCTCTTGTGAAGGTAATGCTAGACCTACAAGTCTGTTCTCTTGTGAAGGTAATGCTAGACCTACAAGTCTGTTCTCTTGTGAAGGTAATGCTAGACCTACAAGTCTGTTCTCTTGTGAAGGTAATGCTAGACCTACAAGTCTGTTCTCTTGTGAAGGTAATGATAGACCTACAAGTCTGTTCTCTTGTGAAGGTAATGCTAGACCTACAAGTCTGTTCTCTTGTGAAGGTAATGCTAGACCTACAAGTCTGTTCTCCAGTGAAGGTAATGCTAGACCTACATGTCTGCTTCCAGTGAAGGTAATGCTAGACCTACAAGTCTGCTCTCCAGTGAAGGTAATGCTAGACCTACAAGTCTGTTCTCCGGTGAAGGTAATGCTAGACCTACAAGTCTGTTCTCCGGTGAAGGTAATGCTAGACCTACAAGTCTCTTCTCCAGTGAAGGTAATGCTAGACCTACAAGTCTACTCTCCAGTGAAGGTAATGCTAGACCTACAAGTCTGCTCTCCAGTGAAGGTAATGCTAGACCTACAATTCTGTTCTCTTGTGAAGGTAATGCTAGACCTACAAGTCTGTTCTCTTGTGAAGGTAATGCTAGACCTACAAGTCTGTTCTCTTGTGATGGTAATGCTAGACCTACAAGTCTGTTCTCTTGTGATGGTAATGCTAGACCTACAAGTGTGTTCTCCAGTGAAGGTAATGCTAGACCTACAAGTCTACTCTCCAGTGAAGGTAATGCTAGACCTACAAGTCTGCTCTCCAGTGAAGGTAATGCTTAGACCTACAAGTCTGTTCTCTTGTGATGGTAATGCTAGACCTAAAAGTCTGCTCTCCAGTGAAGGTAATGCTAGACCTAAAAGTCTGTTCTCCAGTGAAGGTAATGCTAGACCTACAAGTCTGTTCTCCAGTGCCCCGCTGTTCCTCAGGATCATAACAAATCTCCTATGCTCCACTCTAAATATGTTTAGCTCACAGAGGAGCCCCACTCCCATTTTTCATCAGGATCATAACAAATCTCCTATGCTCCATTCTAAATATGTTTAGCTCACAGAGGAGCCCCACTCCCATTGTTCCTCAGGATCATAACAAATCTCCTATGCTCCATTCTAAATATGTTTAGCTCATAGAGGAGCCCCACTTCCATTGTTCCTCAAGATCATAACAAATCTCCTACACTCCATTCTAAATATGTTTAGCTCACAGAGGAGCCCCACATCCATTGTTCCTCAGGATCATAAGAAATCTCCTATGCTCCATTCTAAATATATTTAGCTCACAGAGGAGCCCCATTCCCATTGTTCCTCAGGATCATAGAAATCCCCTATGCTCCATTCTAAATATGTTTAGCTCACAGAGGAGCCCCATTCCCATTGTTCCTCAGGATCATAACAAATCTCCTATGCTCCATTCTAAATCAACTAACTTGTATTGTTAATTATTGAACATTTGTCTTCACAGATCTAAGGCACTCTAATGGGCAGGTGAACATGAAAATAGTTCATCTCTGTTTGTTTTTTGAACCACACCGAACAATCATTCAGCACAAAGTATGAGCTCCATAGTACCAGTGAGTGCCTCCCTCTCAAACATTATCCCATCTACTGCTTCCTTCCACATCTACCCCCTCCTGCTACTCTCTCTCCATTATATCAACCCCCTCCCCATAATCTTAACTACATCCCCCTCTCCCACCTATTGTTACTCTCCCTCCCATAATCTACATGACCCTCTCCCACCTATTGCTACTCTCCCTCCCATAATCTACATCCCCCTCTCCCACCTATTGCTATTCTCCTTCCCATAATCTACATCCCCCTCTCCCACCTATTGCTAATCTCCCTCCCATAATCTACTTCCCCTTCTCAAGAGTCAGGATGCACACAACTGTGTGCTACACTTAGAGTGATGTAGCACATGCTCTGGAGTCTTGGGGCTCCACAACTGTGGGTCACACTTAGAGTGATGTAGGACATGCTCTGGAGTCTTGAGGCTCCACAACTGTGGGTCACACTTAGAGTGATGTAGGACATGCTCTGGAGTCTTGGGGCTCCACAACTGTGGGTCACACTTAGAGTGATGTAGGACATGCTCTCGAGTCTTGGGGCTCCACAACTGTGGGTCACACTTAGAGTGATGTAGGACATGCTCTGGAGTCTTGTACACATTTGTGTACTAGTTGAGTCTACCTATAATATTGGTAAGTGTAAAAGGCACCTTTGTACAAGAGACATGGGTAATCAAGTTACAGCTGGGTGGGATTAAGTCAAGCCGTCATTAAATTGTAAATAATACGGGAGGTCAAAAGTAATGCACACCAATTTTTTTCTCGGCTAATAATAAAGATAGGAATATGAAATTTTGCACACTTGGAATATGACATGTTCCAATTATGTGTACCAAATTGCACAGCATTCGGATAAATATTACGCAATCTATGAACCGTTAGAATGGAGCTTGTCAACAATGTCCGTTACAAACAGCGAATTATCATAGAATTTCTGGTTGCGGAAAAAGAAACTGTGGCAAACATTCATAAACGACTGTGTGCAGTATACAAATGTTCTGCAGTCGATAGGAGCACAGTTAGTCGCTGGGTTCAGAGAATTAAAGCTGCAGAAAGTGTACGAGTGGAGCTGCATGATTTACCGCGTTCTGGACGTGTTGCCTCGGCTACCAGCACTGACATGTTAAACCGGGCTGATGCCATTATTCGTAAGGATAGGCGTATCACTAGTCAGCAATTGGCATTGCAGCTTACAGTCAGCAAGGGAAGTGCAATCGCAATTTTTAAAACTCTCGGATATTCAAAGATTTGCGCTCGATGGGTTCCTCGGTGCCTAACAAATGATCACAGAGTTCAAAGGAAAACATTCTGTTCTGAATTGTTGGAGCATTTCGGTGTTGAAGGAGAAATGTTTTTGTCAAAAATTGTTACCGGTGACGAAACGTGGGCACATTATTATGAGCCTGAAACAAAAATGCAGTCAATGGAATGGCATCATCCGCAGTCACCAAAAAGAAAAAATTCAAAACATCTCCATCAGCCGGAAAGGTGATGATCACTGTCTTCTGGGACATTGATGGTGTGATTCTTGTTGATGTAATGACAAGAGGTGAGACAATCAACTCGACAGCTTACATCAATACACTGACAAAACTCAAAATTCAGTTCCACAGAGTTCGGCCTAATAAGCCATCTGCAGATTTGTTGCTTCAACATGGCAATGCATGCCCTCACACAAGTCTGGTAACACGGGAAGCAATCAACAAATTTGGTTGGACTGTACTGCCCCATCCTCCTTACAGCCCTGATCTGGCTACCTCAGATTTCCATCTGTTTGGACCACTCAAAAAATTCCTGCGTGGGACACACTTTGACAATGATGAGGGTGTGATCCGTGCAGTTAAAAAATGGCTATGCGAGCAGGACAAAACTTGGTACAAACGAGGCATTCATGAACTAGTTTCGCGTTGGCGTAAGGCAATACGCTTGGACGGAGATTATGTTGAAAAATAGGTAGTGTAAAGGGGATGTTCAGCTACAATCTGTGAAAATTTCACACATTTTGCCCGAATAGTTTCCGAGAAAAAAAATTGGTGTGCATTACTTTTTGACCTCCCTACGTATCTTTCTTATCTTGAAGGAATTTTGTGTTCTCTGTAATGTAATGGACATAATTATAGTTGATAGCACTGATCATCATTAATGATTTGTTCAATTTGTTGTTATAATAGCAATGATCATGAAATATAATTGTGCAATTAGTTGCCATCATAGCAATCAACGATCACGGAATATAATTGTGCAATTAGTTGCCATCATAGCAATTAATGATCATGAAATATAATTGTGCAATTAGTTGCCATCATAGAATTGATCGTTATTAATAATTAACAATTTAGTTGCCATCATAGCAATGATCATTAAATATAGGTCTCCATTGGTGGTCTATTTATTATTGAGTTATTTGCGGGTCATCATCATTGCACTCCGAACATGTCCATAGGTGCTCAGATCCCCTCCTCAGCAATTCCCTCAGTGTCCAGCGACTGACGACTCCAGTTCTATGTTGGTTGATAAATCTTCTTACACGGCGACTAAGTTTCTCATTTCTGGCTGTGCCCATCTTAACTCCCATTTCCATCATCCGAAGAAGTGACATGGATCTGTGTTTGTCGAAGTCCTGTGCTCTTCCCACATCTCGGAGGGCATTGATGATGTCCGCCCGATCCATTGGTTGCCCGTCCTCAACGACAGCGCAGCTAGCCAACCTGTCCGCTCTTTTATTTCCCCGTACTCCCACATGTCCAGGGACATAGACAAAGGTGACCTTACGTATTTTGGATTTCTGCAACGACTCTACCCATTGCATGCGTACAGAGCCCGCCTCCACTTTTTTAATTATGCTCATCGAATCACTCAGTATACATGCGTGGGTATCGTCTTGTGTCTCTAACCATTTGAATGCCTTGGTCACTGCCATCGCCTCCATTGTCATGCTACTCGTGGTCATGACGTATGCACCACTGTCTTCCTTGACTATTCTGCCTTCCGAGCGTGCTGTAAATGCCCAAGCACTGCTTTGGTGTCGTATTACAGATCCATCTGTATAGATGACTGCATCTTTCTCATCAGTGTTATCGCAGATGAGACCGTTGACCTCGGCATTAACCACGACCGGGTTTTGTTCCCTACTTTTCCTGTTGAGTGTGACAATACACGAGAAAGTCCCCTTGAATGATGTAGGCACCGGTATCCACTCCTCACCAACGCTGATATTGGTAAGTCCACAGACCTGTTTGATGACATCTTCTGCTCGGCCCACCCATGATTTACCTCTTTTTAGCCTGGCACCTTTCACTGTGTTGAGCACGTGGTGCAATGGATGCTCTGTATCTGTACTAATCTTCAGGTATGCTCGTGCTCTCCAGATCTTGATTCTGTCATCCATGGTTGGAAAGTCAAGAAGATACCTCATTGCTACACAGGGAGTGTCCCTCGTACATCCCAGGATAATGCGCATGGCTTCATTTTGTATTTTCTCCAGCCTATCAATTTGAGTCGTACTGACAGTAAGAATTGCCAGGGCATACTCGATTGGTGCGAGGACTAATCCCTGGAACAGAAGAGTAAGTAGCCTCTGCTCGATGTTGGCAGCTGCCATGTCCTTCAAGGCGGCTAATCCTTTGCAGGATTTTGTTATCACAAGGTTGACGTGGTCCCGAAAACAAAGGCTGCAATCAAACTTAACTCCGAGGTATGTCATCAACTTGTCCCTGGTCACCTCATCAGCTCCCATTTGTACTACCGGTGTGGTCATATTAACGATATGATTGTTAAGGGAGAACCATGAAACTGATGCTTTATTAGGATTAACCAAGGCACCTGAAACCCCACACCAGGAATAAATGCGATCGAGTTCGTCTTGCATTGTGGAGGCGATTCCCCGTTTGTCTCTTCCCTGTCGATATACCAGAATATCAGCAAAAGTCATAGTTCTTCCCCTCCCAACCAGCTGTTATTCAGTGATCATTATTGTGTACACGTTAAATAGAACTGGTGACAATGGTGAGCCTTGTGGCAGCCCTGGACAAATGGATATTGGCTCGGAAGATCAACTTCCACATCTGAGTATCACCTTCCTCTGAAACAGTGCCGCAGCGATCCATCTAATGAGGAAGGGGTGCACCGCCAGTTTGAGGAGCATATGCATGAGATATTCAAATGGTAGTCTGTTGTATACATCCTCCAGATCTATAGCAGCAGCACATGTCTCTTCTCGTCTGTGGAAGCCTTCGAAGACGTCATAGGCAAAGACTGCCGCATTGAGCCATGTCTCTTTGTTATATCTATATATATGATGGTCTATATATGGTTATATATGGTGGTCTAGTTTTTCATTGCATTCACCTGTTAACTGGGTGTAGATGAGTCATACATGACACTAGTTTATAAGCCGTGAAATCTGTCACATTCGGCCCACCTGTCTTCAGCATGGGTAAATTTCTAACTTCACAATTTTACCCCAAGCAGTGGCCATTTTTGTTTGTGGGCAACTCTTTTAGACTTTTAACTGCAAAGAGTTCTTCAACATGTTTCTTTGTACATATGAGCACCTGTTTTTGCTGTAATCTAAGAGACCTAAACATTGGATTGCATTATCCAGAGATTAGGAAAAGATAAAGCCACATTAAAAAACCATCTTCTTCTTCTTTCCTTCCTCAATTGCCTTTCAGCATCGAGGGGAGATATAATTTGTGGTCTTTTGCTCTTCAATTCGGCTCTGCTGCTTATATGTTTCCTAGTGTTTATAATATTCCATCAAATCATCTTTTTTTTGGTCGCCCCATGGGCCTAGTGTTCTCACAACATTTATTAAATGCTTGTTGTGTTATTTTGATTCTTCTGTCTTATCATATGGCCAAACTATTTTTATCTGTTGTTTCTTTATGTACTCTGTGACGGGAATTATTCCTAGATTTTTTCTCAGTTCTTCATTTCTAATCTTATCTCTCAGACTGTTTCCTGTCATTCGTCTAACACATTTTATCTTGGTAGTGGTTATATTCTTATTGTTCTTGCATCTAGGGTCCAGGTCTGGCATTGGTAGCACAACGTTGGAATGAAGATTGTATTGTAGAGTGCCCATTTTGTCTCTAGAGTTATTTCCTTGTTGGACAATAGTAGAAAAAAAAACCATGAAGAGAAAAATTGCAAATACCTGTGGAACGTTATGAATCTCGGACTTTCCTGCCCAGAAACTGATGTCTTACTTCTGGACCACCCAGTTCTCCAGGGCTAGTTCTGTTTTTGGAAACAGCAAGATTGAGTTATTGAGTTATTAGCGGGTCATCATCATTGCACTCCAAACATGTCCATAGGTGCTCAGATCCCCTCTTCAGCAAGTCTCGAAGTGTCCAGCGACTGACGACTCCAGTTCTGTGTTGGTTGATTAATCTTCTTACACGCCCACTAAGTTTCTCGTTTCTGGCTGTGCCCATCTTAACTCCCATCTCTTTCATCCGAAGGAGTGACGTGGACTCATGGTGATCGAAGTCCTGTGTCCTTCCAACTTCCCGGAGGGCATTGATGATGTCCGCCTGATCCATTGGTTCATTGAGACAGCAAGATGTTGCTCTTTATTCCTTTGTCTGAGACTGTCATGTTTAAGGCTTGATGAGACTTCGAGGGCTGACTTTGCATTACAGAGGCTGACAGTTTTTGATCTCTTGATTGTTGAGTCTGTAAAGCCAGGTAGAGGTTTCTTAGAGTTAGGACTTCATCTTGTTATATTCAGCTGTTGATGTTTGAAGTGCAGCTGGTATCAACCATTTCATCTATCATTATATCCAGCTGTTGATGTTTGCAGTGCAATTGGTATCAACCATTTCATCTATCGTTATATCCAGCTGTTGATGTTTGAAGTGCAGCTAGTATCAACCATTTCATCTATCGTTATATCCAGCTGTTGATGTATGAAGTGCAGCTAGTATCAACTATTTCATCTACCGTTATATTCAGATGTTGATGTTTGAAGTGCAGCTAGTATCAACCATTTCATCTATCGTTATATTCAGATGTTGATGTTTGAAGTGCAGCTGGTATCAACCATTTCATCTATCGTTATATCCAGCTGTTGATGTTTGAAATGCAATTGGTATCAACCATTTCAACTTTTCCTTGATGTCTCTCACAATTGTTGTTACACAGACCCTACTTCTAATATTATCATTTCTGATTTGATATCTTCTTGCTACACTCAACAATATTTTCAGATCTAACATTTTTGTCTGTGTTTTTCCTGCAGTTATTTTTTGCTGTAAATGGACAAACTTAAAATAGATCGTATCAACATTTGCAGAAAGACAGTGTTGGTATGTTACACCTTTTCTTTTACCAATGGACATATTATTTTTGAACTTATGTTTGGTGTTATCTGTCCACTTATTTAGTTTGCCTGCACCATCAGCAGAAATGGAGTTTTACTAGGTTTAACAGGAAGACCCAATTCAAACATGGCCAGGAATTTAGTGCTTTTACACACATTTTATTCTCAATAAAAAAACTTACTCAGCGACGCCTTGCAAAAATGCACATAGAAAGATATCACTTAATTGCATCTGTACAGCTTGTATTGGGAGCCGCGATAGCTCAGTGGTTAGTGAACTGGACTACCAAGGACAAGGGGTAGGGTTCGATCCCAACCGACGGCTTCCGGGTTCACCCAGCCTTAAATGGGTACCGGATTTTTTTCTGGGAAAGTAAAGCAGCACGGGCGTAATACTGACCACATTACCCCAAAAATCATGTGCCGAAGGTCTGTAAAATATAGGGTCACTAACACCATATTTCCCTATACGCCACTTGGCGTGACGGGGTACTTTACTTTTACTTTACAGCTTGTATTAGACACTATTTTGAATGTGATATAGTCATCACTCTTGTCTCCATTCTCATGTGACAGTGACTTTTATCAAGATTTAGGTCACTTCAGAGGTTATCCCCAAATCTTCCTCTTCTTGTTGAAGAGCTACACTTTCTTCTGTGTAGAACTTCTATAAAGAACTTTTTTCAAGAAAAGCGTCTTCTGTATAATTGAAACAAAATCTCTGACACAGCAACTTTACTAAATCAAACATGCTGATTGTCAACATCTGATAGGATGAACATTTCGTTGACTCATCGTATTCATGTGTTTGTGTGTGTATATGTGTGTGTGCATGTGTAAATCAACTTATCTATGTGTGTATGTGCGTAAAAAAACTTAACCATGTTGTGTGTGTAAAACATATCCATGTGTGTGTGTGTAAAACAACTTATCCATATGTGTGTATAAATATAAATGATTCGCTTGAGTCTATTAACACACCAATGGGAGTAACCATCACTATCTACAAGTGTCAACCTGACACACACTGGGATTAAAGCTTGAGAACTTTTGGTAGCTTGGACTGACAAGTTTGACCAAGACACAACAAGTGTAAAAGTGGGCAAACTTGTATTTTAAATAACTAATTAAAGAGTAAATATGAAACTGTTCAAATGAATTGTATACATTTGTGTACTGGTTGAGTCCACCTATAACATTGGTAAGTGTAAAAGTTGGCAAACTTGTATTTTAAATAACTAATTAAAGAGTAAATATGAAACTGTTCAAATGAATTGTATACATTTGTGTACTGGTTGAGTCCACCTATAACATTGGTAAGTGTAAAAGTTGGCAAACTTGTATTTTAAATAACTAATTAAAGAATAAATATGAAACTGTTCAAATGAATTGTATACATTTGTGTACTGGTTGAGTCCACCTATAACATTGGTAAGTGTAAAAGTTGGCAAACTTGTATTTTAAATAACTAATTAAAGAGTAAATATGAAACTGTTCAAATGAATTGCATACATTTGTGTACTGGTTGAGTCCACCTATAACACTGGTAAGTGTAAAAGTGGGCAAACTTGTATTTTAAAAAATTAAAGAGTAAATATGAAACTGTTCAAATGAATTGTATACATTTGTGTACTGGTTGAGTCCACCTATAACATTGGTAAGTGTAAAAGTGGGCAAACTTGTATTTTAAAAAACTAATTAAAGAGTAAATATGAAACTGTTCAAATGAATTGTATACATTTGTGTACTAGTTGAGTCCACCTATAACATTGGTAAGTGTAAAAGGCACCTTTGTACAAGAGACATGGGTAATTAAGTTACAGCTGGATGGGATTAAGTCAAGCCGTCATTAAATTGTAAATATCTTTCTTATCTTGAAGGAATTTTGTGGTCTCTGTAATGTAATGGACATAATTATAGTTGATAGCACTGATCATCATTAATGATTTGTTCAATTTGCTGTCATAATAGCAATGATCATGAAATATAATTGTGCAATTAGTTGCCATCATAGCAATCAATGATCATGAAATATAATTGTGCAATTAGTTGCCATCATAGAATTGATCGTTATTAATGATTGTTCAATTAGTTGCCATCATAGCAATGGTCATCATTAATAATTGTTCAATTAGTTGTCATCATAGTAATGATCATCAAATGAAACTGCATTTAGTTACCATTGTAGCAATGATCATCTTTAATAATTTCTCATTTAATATCTCTTTACTTCCCAGACTTATGTCATTTCTGCATTTAAATACTTCCCATATGACATACAAATGATACATATATTAATTTGGAATACACACAAATAGATGGTTGCATTGATAGCCTAAAAAAATCTGTCTAACTGGCTACAGCCATTAATTAAGTAGCAGACATCTTTGGCCGCATGGAAATAAATAAAAATAATAAAGACAAATTTACATATAGAACATGGGAGTTTAAACAAAAAGTGAATAAATTTATATGTGTACAAGAGATTAGGGGAAAGGGGGGGGGGGGGGGGGGGGGGGGGTAAACATAAATAATTCAAAAGATTTGTAGTAAGCGAGGCATTAAATGATATAAACAAAAGTAGAGAAGTCAAATTATATCGATTTATGTTAAAATAAATAATAAGGAATGGTGAAGATTAATAGAGAATAGGCAGAACTGGAGAAAGATGATACAAAATAGAGAAGATTAATAGAGAATAGGTAGAATTGGAGAAAGATGATACAGAATAGAGAAGATTAATAGAGAATAGGCAGAACTGTAGAAAGATGATACAGAATAGAGAAGATTAATAGAGAATAGGCAGAACTGTAGAAAGATGATACAGAATAGAGAAGATTAATAGAGAATAGGCAGAACTGTAGAAAGATGATACAGAATAGAGAAGATTAATAGAGAATAGGTAGAACTGGAGAAAGATGATACAGAATAGAGAAAATTGGACACAGACAATACTGGATAAATAGATAAAACTGGAGAGATGATATAGAGCAGAGAGAACTGTAGAGAGATGATCTATGATGGAGAGAACCAGAGTTGAGCTTAGTAAGGATAAAAACAGAAGATGTGGGACTACACAAAAAGGGAAGAGTAGCTTTTGTAGACTGAAGGACTGAGAATAGTTGTCAGCCTACTGTTCAAGGATATCGTGTGCAATTTACATCCATGTTACTAATAATATAACAGTCAAAAACCAAGTTTGTTTCAGATCGACAGAGGCTCGCCACACTTTGAAGGGAACAGACATATTTTATAGAGAGGAGAGAACAAACTGGGAGCCACGATAGCTCAGTGTTTAGTGAACTAGACTACAAAGGTCAAGAGGTAGGGTTCGATCTCCCAACCGAGGGCTCCGGGTTCACCCAGCCTTTTAATGGGTATCACATTTTTTTCTGGAAAAGTAAAGCGGCATGGGCATAATACTGACCACATTACCCCAAAAATCATGTGCCGAAGGTCTGTAAAATTTATGGCCACTAACACCATATTCCCTATACGCTACTTGTCGTGACGGGGGCACTTTGATTAGATAAAAGAGAACGAACTGGCGAGATGAGGTTACCACCACCTAGTTTGGTGACAACACCTAGATTCAGACAGATATAGTTAGATAGACCTCAGGTAGATTATAGCAACTCAAGATACAGATAATTATTCAATTAGGACAGCATAAGAATGTGGAAATTATTTGTCTACCTAGGACAGTATTAAACCTTAGAGGTTCGCTAGAAAGTTAGAAATGAAATAGCAGTCTGTAGGAGTAGTATTTCACAAGAAAGGAAGTTTGGTATTTGAATGAAGAATATTTCAACTGATATTTAATTAGAAGGCAACATCAATAAATTCATGGAGAGCTGGGATGTTTTGAGCCAGCCTCTTAACATCTTAATTAATCACCAGAGAGTGCGTTGTTGACTCAGTGTTTGTCAAGTATTTGTCATGTCTAGATCAGTCTGTCTTCAGGCAAGAAAACTACAAGAGATCACTGGGCCAGCCACAATGATATAAGTTTCAGTACGGTTTAAATGAGAAATCACCCTTCACCTTACGTTATTCTAACCCACACTATAAATTGAAATCTCTTCTATAAAAATAAATGGTACATGATTTCCTCATGACTCTATGGATGATACAGAGTGGAACGAAACAGTAAAGAGATGATACAGAATAGAGAAAACTGTAGAGAGATGATACAGAATAGAGAAAACTGTAGAGAAATGATACATTATAGAGAAAACTGAAGAGAAATGATACAGAATAGAGAAAACTGTAGAGAGATGATACAGAATAGAGAAAACTGTAGAGAGATGATACAGAATAAACTGTAGAGAAATGATATATAATAGAGAAAACTGTAGAGAGATGATACAGAATAGAGAAAACTGGACAAAGAAGATACAGAATAGAGAAAACTGGGCAAAGAAGGTACAGAATAGAGAAAACTGAGTAAAGATGATACAGAATAGAGAAAACTGGACAAAGAAGATACAGAATAGAGAAAACTGGGCAAAGAAGGTACAGAATAGAGAAAACTGAGTAAAGATGACACAGAATAGAGAAAACTGAGTAAAGATGATACAGAATAGAGAAAACCGGGTAAAGATAATACTGAATATTAAACAAATTGGGCAAAATGATATTGAATAGCAAAAATTGAACATAATGATACAGAATGGAGAGAACTGTACAGAGATGATATGAAATAGAGAAAACTGGACAGAAAATACTGAAAAGAGAGAACTGGGTAGAGATGATACAGAAAAGAGAAAACTGGACAGAGATGATACAGAAAAGAGAAAACTGGGCAGAGATGATACAGAAAAGAGAAAACTGGGCAGAGATGATACAGAAAAGAGAAAAGAGATGATACAGAATGAGGCAGAGATGATACAGAAAAGAGAAACTGGGCAGAGATGATGCAGAAAAGAGAAAACTGGGCAGAGATGATACAGAAAAGAGAAATCTTGAGTGAATCTACACAACAGAGAAAAGTTGAGCAAGACTACAAAAAAGAGAAAAGTTACAAATAGACTGCAAAATAAAGAAAAGTTGAAAGAGACAATACAAAATAGAAAGAACTGGTGAAAGATGACAAAGAACTGAGAAAAGAAAACTGTAAAAAAAAGATATAATGAATACTTAAAACTGAAAAGAGATGACTGAAATAAAACAAGTACATCAAATAGAAATGGTAAAGAAAAATGTTCAATATGCTCTTCCAATCAAATATGTTGAGTGCAGCAGTAAAGTAGCTTACTGGTTGCGAATGCAAGAAAAAAGTATTGACAGCTGTAAATAGAGGAAAGAAAGTCGCTGTCCAACTGGTCTTTATCTAATATATCATGAAATGATGAAAGAAAACAAAAACATAGATAATTAAAACAGAAACAACACACAAGAAATAAGTGTAATTACACATACTGGTCTTCTTCTCTTTGTTGATGTTTTAGATGCTTGTAGTCCGTCTTTCAGAACACTTCAAAGAGGAGCTGAGAGGGGGTTAGTGATTTTGGGCACAACACTACCTGCATATCATTCACCCAGTATAGCAAGCAAACGATATTGCCAGTTCATCTAATTCACCTATACTATGAGCAGCTCATCTGTATCCTGTTTTTTGACCGTTTGTTTCAAAATGTCAGTTCTCCTCTCCGTGTGCTTATTTTAGAACAGTCTTTTCAACAAGCTCTTATTCTAGGACAAATGTGGTGTATCCATGATACACATGCTCAGCCTACAGATTGTTCATGAATGCATATTTGTAGTGCCCAGCATCAACAAATAATAACAAACTAAGGCTAGGAGCCTGTATTCAGTCCTAACATGAACAAAAGACGGTCACAGCAGTTAGTAAACATATGCCTTCTTCAGTGCCATGTTTTATACTTGAAGAAATCAGATATTTTTATTATTATTTTGTGTCACAATTTTTAATAATTTTTTTTCTTCCTCCTGTTTCTGCTTTGGGTGTGGAGGAGAAATACAAAGTTCTGGCTCTCTTGATGTTCTACTGGAGCATTTCTTGTGATGTGCATATTGGTAGCAGGTTACTGAGTTTTTATACATTTGATTCTATTGAATGAGACCTCCAGGGACTTGGCTCTCGTGATATTTTACTGCAGTGTCTCATGTGATGTGGAAGACTGGTAGCAGGATACTGAGTTTTTATACATTTGATTCTACTGAATGAGACCTCCAGGGACTTGGCTCTCTTGATGTTTTACTGGAGTGTTTCTTGTGATGTAGAATTGTGTTAGCAGGGTAATTTTATTTTTGGGTTCAGTATCTTGGCATAAATAGTATTGATGTAATGAACAAGAGGGAGCCGCGATAGCTCAGTGGTTAGTGAACTGTACTACAAAGGACAAGAAGTAGGGTTCGATCCCAACCGACGGCTTCCGGGTTCACCCAGCCTTTAATGGGTACTGGATTTTTTTCTGGGAAAGTAAAGCGGCATGGGCATAATACCGACCACATTACCCCAAAAATTATATGCCGAAGGTCTGTAAAATTTATGGTCACTAACACAATATTCCCTATACGCCACTTGGCATGACGGGGTACTTTACTTTTTTTTACTTTACTAATGAACAAGAGTAGTAAGAGAGGTACACACCTTGTCTTACTCTGGGCATTACAGTGAAAGGTTCTGATGTTCCTTCTAACCACACTTCTGCAATCACTGTTAAGACTTTTACTTAATATAATAGAATGTTCCCTGACTCCATACACAGCCATTATTAGTACATTTTTATCAACTTTGCTGAATACGGTAAAGTCCTTGTTTAGTCGTATAAATTAAAGTTCTGAAGAGTAACGTCCACATTAACATTGAACTTTATTCGTACCCCTAATTGTAAAGAAGAGAGAAACAATGCGAGGGTAAAGTCATAAACATAATCCTAAGCCCACACCATAAAATGATTTTTAGTAATTAAGAACTACTGTAGTTTTGTTATATGGACTAGATATGAATATCAAAAAGACTAAAACTATGATCATAAACAAAGAAAATACTCAATACGCACAAGTGGATATCAAAATTGAAGGAATAGACCTGGAGACAGTTTAGAACTACAACTACCTTGGACATCTCTCACATACCATAACCAGTGATGGAAAATGTACAACTGAAATAAACAAAAGAATAGGAATGGCAAAAAGTAATTTTAATGTCAAGAAGAACAAAATGTTATGTAAAAGTAAAAGTACCCCCCGTCACGCCAAGTGGCGTATAGGGAAATATGGTGTTAGTGACCCTATATTTTACAGACCTTCAGCACATGATTTTTGGGGTAATGTGGTCGGTATTACGCCCGTGCTGCTTTTACTTTCCCAGAAAAAATCCGGTACCCATTTAAGGCTGGGTGAACCCGGAGCCGTCGGTTGGGATCGAACCCTACCCCTTGTCCGTAGTAGTCCAGTTCACTAACCACTGAGCTATCGCGGCTCCTACTAATTTTTAGGGAATTAGTAAAACCCAGGTGTCCTCGCCAGGATTACGAACCCCGGCTGTTGCCGTGGTAAGCCAACCGCCTATCGATTGCGCTAACCGGACACCCCAATGTGTTATGTCTTTTCAACATTCCTATATGGTGCAGAAACATGGACATTAGACAAGAAAACAGAACAGAAAATTGAAGCCTTTGAAATGTGCATATATAGAAGAATAGGTAGAATTGGATGGAAGGAAAAGAAAACAAACGATGAAGTCTTAAAACAACTAAAAATGAAAAGAGAACTACTAAACACAATTCAAACAAGACAAATGCGATTTTTGGGCCATGTTAAAAGACACAACAGCCTACTAAAAGTAATCCTGGAGGGGAAAATACAAGGTAAAAGAGGCAGAGGCAGACCAAGACTAACATGGACGAGTAACATCAAAAGATGGACGAACCAGCCAATGACAACCTGCACCATCAAAGCAAGAGACAGAGCAGAATGGTGCTCCATGGTAGCCAACCTTCGTTGCAGAGATGGCACTCGATGATGATGCTGATGTAGTTTTGTTGCGATGCTCATTAAGAGGAGATCAGTAGGGCATAGTAGTAGCATAGAAATGCATATAATTGCATAAAAATGAGAAGCCACAGTAAAGCTGATTGTAAGGGAAATGAAAAAAAGTAGAAAAAATGGTGTGGTTAAAGCTTTACATAATAAGTGGACAAACACAAACTAGAACAACGTTTCGGCTCAATAGGCCTTCAGCAGGAACAAACATACAACACACACACAAATATGTATTTAAAACAAAAATAATTTTAAAAATAATAATTTCGAATTAGAATGAGAAATAAAAATCAAAATTGTAAAAATATCCCTGCTAAAAAGAGATCACTCATTTCACTTAAATAATTTATATGACTAAACTAGGACCTTTACTGATTACTTTCTATTGGTCTACAAAAGCAACAAATAGATTCCTATAATATTCCATGCCTCTTTCTATGAGATGCCTAAGTGGTCAAGATTGCATCTGTGTAGCATTTATTTCTTCTAAAGCTCCCATGTGATCTTCTGTCAGTGATGGTTCTATAATTGTCTTACTCTTGTTTCACTTACCTAGACATATGTTTTTCCTACTGGCTCCGCTGTCAGATGCCATGCTTTTCCACATAAATCTTCCTTAATGTAAAGCAAGCCGATTCTTGAATTCCTTCTCAATGTTGCCCACACCTCAGGTGATAGTTGTGCTGCGACTGTACTTTAATGCTGTCTCTATGACTATACTTTAATGCTGTCTCTACTCTCTCTTGTGATTGTACCTTAATGCTATCTCTACTTTCTCTTGTGAATGTGCTTTAATGCTGTCTCTACTCTCTATTGTGATTGTACTTTAATGCTGTCTCTACTCTCTCTTGTGATTGTACTTTAATGCTGTCTCTACTCTCTCTTGTGATTGTACTTTAATGCTGTCTCTATGACTGTACTTTAATGCTGTCTCTACTCTCTCTTGTGACTGTACTTTAATGCTGTCTCTACTCTCTCTTGTGATTGTACTTTAATGCTGTCTCTATGACTGTACTTTAGTGCTGTCTCTACTCTCTCTTGTGACTGTACTTTAATGCTGTCTCTACTTTCTCTTGTGACTGTACAATAATGCTGTCTCTACTTTCTCTTGTGATTGTACTTTGATGCTGTCTCGACTTTCTCTTGTGATTGTACTTTGATGCTGTCTCGACTTTCTCTTGTGATTGTACTTTAATGCTGTCTCTACTTTCTCTTGTGATTGTACTTTAATGCTGTCTCTACTTTCTCTTGTGATTGTACTTTAATGCTGTCTCTACTTTCTCTTGTGATTGTACTTTGATGCTGTCTCTATTTTCTCTTGTGATTGTACTTTAATGCTGTCCCCACTTTCTCTTGTGATTGTACTTTAATGCTGTCTCTACTCTCTCTTGTGACTGTACTTTAATGCTGTCTCTACTCTCTCTTGTGATTGTACTTTAATGCTGTCTCTATGACTGTACTTTAATGCTGTCTCTACTCTCTCTTGTGACTGTACTTTGATGCTGTCTCTACTTTCTCTTGTAATTGTACTTTGATGCTGTCTCTACTTTCTCTTGTGATTGTACTTTGATGCTGTCTCTATTTTCTCTTGTGATTGTACTTTAATGCTGTCACCACTTTCTCTTATAACAGTACTTTAATGCTGTCTCTACTTTCTCTTGTGATTGTACTTTGATGCTGTCTCTACTTTCTCTTGTGATTGTACTTTAATGCTGTCTCTACTTTCTCTTGTAATTGTACTTTAATGCTGTCTCTACTTTCTCTTGTGATTGTACTTTAATGCTGTCTCAACTTTCTCTTGTGATTGTACTTTAATGCTGTCTCTACTTTCTCTTGTGATTGTACTTTAGTGCTGTCTCTACTTTCTCTTGTGATTGTACTTTAATGCTGTCTGTACTTTCTCTTGTGATTGTACTTTAATGCTGTCTCGATTTTCTCTTGTGATTGTACTTTGATGCTGTCTCTACTTTCTCTTGTGATTGTACTTTAATGCTGTCTCTACTTTCTCTTGTGGCTGTACTTTAATGCTGTCTCTACTTTCTCTTGTGGCTGTACTTTAATTGTGTCCCTACTTTCTTTTGTGATTGTACAATAATGCTGTCTCGACTTTCTCTCATGGCTGTACTTTAATTGTGTCCCTACTTTCTTTTGTGATTGTACAATAATGCTGTCTCGATTTTCTCTTGTGATTGTACTTTGATGCTGTCTTGACTTTCTCTTGTGATTGTACTTTAATGCTGTCTCTATTTTCTCTTGTGATTGTACTTTAATGCTGTCTCTACTTTCTCTTGTGATTGTACTTTAATGCTGTCTCTACTTTCTCTTGTTACATGATTGTACTTTAATGCTGTCTCTACTTTCTCTTGTGATTGTACTTTAATGCTGTCTCTACTTTCTCTTGTGATTGTACTTTAATGCTGTCTCTACTTTCTCTTGTGATTGTACTTTAAAGCTTTTTAGTTTCATATTACCTTCATTTATCCTTGGTTTACAGTTGGTTTCTTCCTGTCATTTTTAGTGATGACCTTTGTAGTTGTGAACACTACTACTGTATGATCATCTCACATAGATCTTTAGGGACTGCTCTTGCATGAAGAACTCCTGAACTTCATTTGAGTCCTGATAATATGCTATCTATATGTTTTTTTTTTTATGGTGATGATGTTCCGTTTAAGCCACAAATATCACTGTCAGTCTTTGATGTAAAAAAAAGAATGTGATGATGATGAAAAGATGGCTTAGCCACTAAGTTTCAATATTTTTTTTAAAATTCTTGTTTCTTTCGCTATTTTTAACTGCACGTGGAACAGGGAATTGTTCTACTCTTGTCTGTTAGTTCTCTTTTGTTGAAATCTCTGATTATATCAAATGTGATGCTACCTCAGAGAAGAAGTTTTCTCTATAATTGTTTTTGAATGGAGCATTTCATTGTATATATGTGTCAGCTTGTTCTCCTCTTTTATTTCCAATGATTTTATTCTGTCTGAATGACTGTTGGTGTTATGTATATAATTTGCTATGACTATTGGTGTCTAGTATGTAATTTGCTATGACTATTGGTGTCTAGTATGTAATTTGCTATGACTATTGGTGTCTAGTATGTAATTTGCTATGACTATTGATGTCTAGTATGTAATTTGCTATGACTATTGGTGTCTAGTATGTAATTTGCTATGACTATTGATGTCTAGTATGTAATTTGCTATGACTATTGGTGTCTAGTATGTAACTTGCTATGACTGTTGGTGTCTAGTATGTAACTTGCTATGACTGTTGGCATCTAGTATGTAATTTGCTATGACTGTTGGCATCTAGTATGTAATTTGCTATGACTGTTGGTGTCTAGTATGTAACTTGCTGACTGTTGGTGTCTAGTATGTAATTTGCTATGACTGTTGGTGTCTAGTACGTAACTTGCTGACTGTTGGTGTCTAGTATGTAATTTGCTATGACTATTGGTGTCTAGTATGTAACTTGCGATAACTGTTGGTGTCTAATATGTAATTTACTATGACTATTGGTGCCTAGTATGTAACTTGCTATAAATATTGGCATCCAGTATGTAACTTGCTGTGATTGTTGGCATCTAGTATGTAACTTGCTGTGATTGTTGGCATCTAGTATGTAACTTGCTATGATTGTTGGTACCTAGTATGTAACTTGCTATGATTGTTGGCATCTAGTATGTAACTTGCTATGATTGTTGGCATCTAGTATGTAACTTGCTATGATTGTTGGCATCTAGTATGTAACTTGCTATGATTGTTGGCATCTAGTATGTAACTTGCTATGATTGTTGGCATCTAGTATGTAACTTGCTATGATTGTTGGCATCTAGTATGTAACTTGCTATGATTGTTGGCATCTAGTATGTAACTTGCTATGATTGTTGGCATCTAGTATGTAACTTGCTATGATTGTTGACATCTAGTATGTTACTTGCTATGATTGTTGGCATCTAGTATGTAACTTGCTATGATTGTTGGCATCTAGTATGTAACTTGCTAGGATTGTTGGCATAATATATAACTTGCTGTGATTGTTGGCATCTAGTATGTAACTTGCTATGATTGTTGGCATCTAGTATGTAACTTGCTATGATTGTTGGCATCTAGTATGTAACTTGCTATGATTGTTGGCATCTAGTATGTAACTTGCTATGATTGTTGGCATTTAGTATGTAACTTGCTATGACTGTTGGTATCTAGTATGTAACTTGCTATGATTGTTGGCATCTAGTATGTTACTTGCTATGATTGTTGGCATCTAGTATGTAACTTGCTATGACTGTTGGTATCTAGTATGTAACTTGCTATGATTGTTGGCATCTAGTATGTAACTTGCTATGATTGTTGGCATCTAGTATGTAACTTGCTAGGATTGTTGGCACGTAGTATGTAACTTGCTGTGATTGTTGGCATCTAGTATGTAACTTGCTATGATTGTTGGCATCTAGTATGTAACTTGCTAGGATTGTTGGCACGTAGTATGTAACTTGCTGTGATTGTTAGCATCTAGTATGTAACTTGCTGTGATTGTTGGCATCTAGTATGTAACTTGCTATGATTGTTGGCATCTAGTATGTAACTTGCTATGATTGTTGGCATCTAGTATGTAACTTGCTATGATTGTTGGTGCCTATGTATGAGAAAGCCCACTCCATTCTTCTATAATTTGAATATTTCTCCTTCCAATTATTTCTTCTATTTTATTTTCCAGCCCTGCGAGTACTTTGTACTTCCCTGTTCTGTCCCTTAGTTCTTGAAAATTGTAATTTTCCTTATGATCAGTCTGTAGTTTCTTTATATACTTTTTGTGGCAACATCCACCAACCGCTTGCTGAGTCTGTCATATAGTTTCATGGCAACCCAGGATGGCTACCATAGTGGTCATGTGGCACAAGGACACACCATACTTTGCCCAAACCTAGCAGTTCCCTATCTTGTCCTGTTATTACTTCTCACAACAACCAGTCAGACATTTATTCTATTACAGTAAGTAAAAGTCTAGACAGTGATTAGAGAAGTGTGGTTAGAACGAACATCAGAACCATTCACTGAATTGTCCAGAGTAAGACAAGATGTGTACTATTACCACTCTTGTTAATTACATCAATACTTAATGTTATGGTTAGTCGAAGGCCCTAGTATCACTGCAAATGAATAAAAATCCATAATTGCTCAGCTGCCCATGCCAGTGGAATAATCTGAATAAAAACTAATCCCATTGAGGGTTAATCAATCGAAATATTGAAACACAATCTGGATGAAAAACACAGCTCACGGTCTGCACAGAGCACTAAACTCAGTAGCTCTGGCAGCAAGCCAGACTTGGAATATGAGAAAACTACATCAACACTATTTATGCCGAGATACTAAGCCCACGATGTGTGGTTGTGTCACAATTGGCAAGAATTTTATTTTCATTTTACAATTAAAGAATGTAATCTGTTGTGAAATCTGCACAATTAGCTACTCACATTCAGCTCACAGCTTGCTTGAAGATCATTCAACCAGAACTCATCTATATTGTTATCTACCTCAAACTCAGTAATGCATTATTTATGTTTTTGAAGATCATAATGTATTTACAAACTAAAAAAAAAAAAGAATATGATTGTGTTTCGCATTTAAATGACATGTTTCCTAGTGAGGTGTGTTGTGTGTATCTATGTACACAGTCCTATCTCTGGATCAGTATTCCAGAATACAATTTTTTTTTGTACACCAAATTTGTTCATTTGAGTACAAACTTTGACAATTGTTCACCAATTTTGTGCTACAATCTTCCATCATTTTTGTAGAGTACAAAAAAAATAATCAGCAGAAATACAAACTGGCAATTGGACAAATATCATCATAACAGAAAATGTTTCTTTGAATAAATACATTAGCTACAAATTTCATTCACTAACTGTAAAGATAATTATTCTGCTTCTCGATAATTTGGCTCAACGGAAATAAAATAGTCGTCAAAATACACGAAAAGATGCTCAAAGGTTGGGCGCTGTTCTGGTCTCTCATGCCAGCACTCTAGCATTTTTGTGTAAACCCCATCTGGCGTGTTGGTAGGCTTGTCCATTCTGTAACCTCTTTCTAGCTGATCAAGCACTGTTTTATTATCCATGCCTGTAACAATGGACAAAAATATGAAATAAATACAAATTGTATGTTCTTCTGATCTATGTTATAGCCACTATTATTATTATTTAAATGACTAAAATTACCATTTATTACATATTTAATCAGGTCATTTATTACATATTCAATCAGGTACAAATAAAAGCATTATCTTGTTATCAAGTCATAATAAATTAGAAATGCTGTACAATTGGCAATATTTATTATTTTTGTTAGTTTTTGTGGCCCAAGAAGAAAGCATAGAAAACAAACGATGGACCACTATGACAAATTTCTGCCAAGAATGTGACTTCTACAGAGACTCATATGCAGCTACCTTAACTCTTATAACTTCAGAGGAATGGCGCCATTGTCGCAGATTCTCACATGGAAGTTGCTGAGAAATGATATCGCCATCGATTGAAAAAAATGTCTTAATCTTTTGTTCGGTGTTCTGCTAAAAATCCTACTTTTATAATTACTCCACTTGAATCTGAGAGTGATTTCCCTTTCTAATCATCCTGTTTAAATTCTAAATGGCATGTTGTATCAGAGCAATGTTGTTTTTATGCAATATTTTTAATGTTATGGCTTGCGATTGAAACTATCCTTAATCATATGGATTATTTAAAGATTACCACTGCCATGAAAAGTAAAAACATAACAAGTACATAACTGATTCAATGAGAAACATTTAGTCAACAAGAAAAACTGATTCAAAGAGAAGCATTGATTCAATGAGAAACATTGAATTGAACAAATTAAATATAGAAATCTGCAGGGTAGCCACAACTTTTGGTTAAATAGCATAAGGGGCATGGATTTAAAAAAAAAATTTAACATTAACGTCAAAGGTTCTAATATATCAAATGCGTGTGCTGAACCGACTTATGCTTGGATCTGAAACTTGGACAACCTATTCAAGGCATGAGAAACAGACTAATCATTTTCTATTTGTGCTGCCTTCAAAATATAAAGAACATCAAACAGCAGTACAAAGTAACCAACTCAGATGTTCTGCAGCATTCTAGGCTTCCATTACACCAACACTCTGGAGTTGAACTGTAAAGTGGCTCTGGAGTTGAACTGTAAAGAAGCATGGACAAAAATTTCATACCCAAGCAAAAATGATATGGGGAGCTTGTAGAAGGGAAGTGTTCTTTAGTTAAACCAAAATGAAGACACAAAGATGTCTGCAAGGCATCCCTGAATTCTCCATTGGGGGTGAAAACAGGGGAAAAGTTTGCCAATGTGGAAGAAAATATATAAAAAGTTGCATGAGAACATTTGAGGATGAAATGAAGTCCAGTTAGAAGAAAAAATGAGAAAGAGATAAAGTTGAGACCCTTTGACATAAAAATGTCTTTATCATTCTGCTCAACAGAATGGTGCAGGGCAGTTATGACTGAAGATCAACATGTAACTGTTTCCAGCCATCAGTGAAGGCACAGAAGGCCATTTATATAATTCCTTGAATGAGTAAAGTCTGTAAATAATGTCACACTGTTTCAGAAAAAATTGTAAAGTAATAGTTTAACTCAGATAAGAATATAAGATATAAAGTGACAGTTCAACTCAGATAAGAATATAAGATATAAAGTGACAGTTCAACTCAGATAAGAATAAGATATAAAGTGACAGTTTAACTCACATAAGAATAAAGTGTAAAGTGACAGCTTAACTCAGATAAGAATAAGATGTAAAGTGACAATTTAGCTCAGCTTAAAACAAGTTGCATGTTGATAATTTTACACTGATAAGTTCAGACAAAAAGGAATCAAACCTGGGTATGGAACTCTGCCTTTAGTCATTAGCTCATACAACAATATACCATAAGACCAGACATCCGACTTCACAGAAAACTTCTGTCGTAAAGCCGCCTCTGGTGCTGTCCATTTGATAGGAAACCTTGCACCTGTGGAATCAACCCCAGAGAAAAAAATGTCTAACAAGAAACAAAGCAGGGCTGATAAACACACTATGAAACATGACAGCAGCAGTCTGACATGTTTTAACCTTCTTTTGTGACTCTGTGTTATTAACCTCATGTCCCAAAACTATTGTTGTTTCTTTATCCATTAACCATGATAAGTTTACAAACTTAACATTCTTCTTCTTTCCTTCCTCATCTGCCTTTCAGCATCAAGGGGAGATATAATTTGCAGTCTTTTGCTCTTCTGTTCGCTTCTGCTGCTGTCATGCTTCTAATATTCCATCGATCCATCTTTTTCATGGTCGACCCTTGGGTCTAGTGTTCTCAAATTGTTTGCTGAAGACTTGTTGTGTTGTGTTTTGTTCTTTCTGCCTCGTCACGTGGACAAACCATTTTATCTGTTGTTTCCTTATACATTCTATGGCGGGAGCTATTCGTAGCTTTTTTCTCAGTTCTTCATTTCTGATCTTATCTCTCAGACTGTTTCCTGTCATTCATCTGACACATGTCATCCCAGTAAAGGTTATTTTTCTTATTGTTCTTGCATCTAGGGTCCAGATATGGCATTGGCAGCACAACATTGGGATGAAGATTAGACTAAACATTTAAATATGAATAAATCACACAATGTACCATCATGGTAAAGTTCCCAGTAAAATGGAGTCTCATTGTAGCCAACCTCTGATGCCTCGATGGTATAACAATGAGTGATCGTCTTCTTCAGCGTTCAAGTCTTGTGATCACACGAGCTTGACTCTTTGCCCTATTTCATGATGGTGGGTGTAAGAGCAATATCATAACACAAGATTAACTGGCCACATGGTCAGTTCTCGTATGTGTCTTGATTTCCCCCCTAAACTATGCAGTGGCTGACACACTCTATCTCTGATTTTCCCCCTAAACTGTGCAGTGGCTGACACACTCTATCTCTGATTTTCCCCCTAAACTGTGCAGTGGCTGACACACTCTATCTCTGATTTTCCCCCTAAACTGTGCAGTGGCTGACACACTCTATCTCTGATTTTCCCCCTAAACTGTGCAGTGGCTGACACACTCTATCTCTGATTTTCCCCCTAAACTATGCAGTGGCTGACACACTCTATCTCTGATTTTCCCCCTAAACTGTGCAGTGGCTGACACACTCTATCTCTGATTTTCCCCCTAAACGGTGCAGTGGCTGACACACTCTATCTCTGATATTTTCCCCCTAAACTGTGCAGTGGCTGACACACTCTATCTCTGATTTTCCCCCTAAACGGTGCAGTGGCTGACACACTCTATCTCTGATTTTTCCCCTAAACTGTGCAGTGGCTGACACACTCTATCTCTGATTTTCCCCTAAACTGTGCAGTGGCTGACACACTCTATCTCTGATTTTCCCCCTAAACTGTGCAGTGGCTGACACACTCTATCTCTGATTTTCCCCCTAAACGGTGCAGTGGCTGACACACTCTATCTCTGATTTTCCCCCTAAACTGTGCAGTGGCTGACACACTCTATCTTCAGTAGGATGGATCAATATTTGACGTAGGAATTTTCCTTTCTTATAGGGTGGATGCCATTCAGGACCGTTGGACTCACCGTGCCCATGGTTTCTGTCTGGATGTTCTCTCATAACCTTTTCTTCTCCCGATGGTAACTGCTAGGCAGCAGTGATTTGTTTTCCGGGGTGCTCTCCCCATGGATAAAGATATAAATGTGGCTCTTACTTGCATGGTTTACCCCATTGTTGGACATGTGAGGCGTTTCTAATTTTTGCAACAGTACCGCTCACCCCATCCTGGCACCGCTCACCTGGCACCGCACACCCCGTCCTGGTAGGTGAGGCCTTCCATTTGGTTTTTAGTTTGTGAGCCAATAAAGAAGTTGACAAGTCTGTCCAGGTAGTGATGGTTGATCTAATTCATGTTTTCATTGATAAATCTCTTAACTTGGATGTTGTTACATTCAAAAGAAGTTGAGATTTGAATATGTAGAATCATTCAAGAATATAGTTTTGCTGTCAGAAAAGACAGAACTAGACCTGCAGTGGCTACCAGCACATTGTGGCATCCCCCGGAAAGAGAAAGCTGATGAACTCACATATAGCAGATGACAGCCTTCAACGGCCCAGAGCCTCAAAGAAATAAAGACAATCCTGAAACAAGCCAGGAAAACAGAATGGAGGGAGTTATATGGAAAATATGAGCCAGAACATGACAGCCTAAACAAACTCAGCAGACTTGAGAAGATCAAGATATTCAGACTCAGATCAGGTCATTGTGGCCTTAGGGCACACCTGTACAAGACTGGACTTAGTGACTTTGCAACTTGTGACTGGAGCATCCAGACAAATTTCAGAGCATAAACTACAGGACTGGAGCACCCTCAACACACTAAGAAAATAAATATAGTCCACAGAAACAACACTGGGAGCCGCAATAGCTCAGTGGTTAGTTAACTGGACTACAAAGGACAAGAGGTCGGGTTCGATCCCAACCAACGGCTTCCAGGTTCACCCAGCCTTTAATGGGTACCGGATTTTTTTTTCTGGGAAAGTAAAGCAGCACGGGCGTAATACCGACCACATTACCCCAAAAATCATGTGCCGAAGGTCTGGAAAATGTATGGTCACTAACACCATATTCTCTATACGCCACCTGGAGTGACAGGGGTACTTTACATTTTTTTTAACAGAAACAACACTACATGACAAGCTATGATGAACTGGTGATGACCTCGAACTCTCATGACCCAAGCTGGTTTAAATGTCTAAATGCATAGCAATAGTTGACCACTAAAGAAGAGGAATATGTAAAATCCTAAACATCTGAGCATAACCAAATTTCATTATGTTCCTTCAGGGCTAAAATCGGGAGCATCTAAATACAAAACAATTAAGATTATCATCTTTAAGTTCTAAAATATCTAAACACAAAACAATTAAGATTATCATCTTTAAGTTCTAAAATATCTAAACACAAAACAATTAAGATTATCATCTTTAAGTTCTAAAATATCTAAACACAAAACAATTAAGATTATCATCTTTAAGTTCTAAAATATCTAAACACAAAACAATTAAGATTATCATCTTTAAGTTCTAAAATATCTAAACACAAAACAATTAAGATTATCATCTTTAAGTTCTAAAACATCTAAACACAAAACAATTAAGATTATCATCTTTAAGTTCTAAAATATCTAAATACAAAACAATTAAGATTATCATCTTTAAGTTCTAAAATATCTAAACACAAAACCATTAGGATTCAAGATTTAAAAGGGATGCACACAGAAATCAAAAAGAATGACCAACACGATTTAAAAAGTCATAGACGGTGGATTGTAAACAAAATAGGAGAAATGTTCATCATCATCATCATGTGCCACATCGGTTGGCACAGGCGATCATGTCCTTCCACAATCTTCTATCTGCAGTGAATTGTATCAGTTCTGTTGTTGACCGTTTTCCAAGCCATGACTCCAATCTATCTAGTATCTTCTCTCTTTGTCATCCGCGATCTCTCCTTTTATTTTGCCAGTTGTGACCAAGTATTCCAACTTTCCTCTTCTCATGATGTGCCCGAAAAATGTTGATTGTTTCTTTCTGATGTTTTTTAGAAGCTCCCTTTTTGTGTTGGCCTCTTTGAGAATTTCCTCATATCATAACCCTCTAGGTTTAGAGTTTTACAGGGAAAGATTCCAAATAAAATCTAGTGAATAAACAAGACAAGCAAAGAATATGTTTGGATATAAATATTTAAAAGACAGAAACTATGATTATTAGAAGAGAAAACACACAAAATATACAAGGAGATATTGAAGTAGACGGAAAAAACCAAGAAAGAGTTCAAGAATATAGTTAGCTTGAGCATATAATAAATGATAGAATAGGTAAGACAGAAATGAACAAAAAAATAAGAATGGCACAAATTTTAACAACATGAAAAATATACTCACATCAAAACTAAAACTATGAATGACAAAATGCTATATTTACTCACCATTCCTGTAATGTGCAGAAACATGGACATTAAGCAAGAAAACAGAGCGAAAAAAGCCTTTGAATTGTGGATCTATAGAAAAATGGGGAGAATTGGGTGGAAGGATTAAGACAAGCAAGAAAGTTCTGAATCAGCTGAAAATGAAAAAAAAAAAAAAAAAAGAATTACTTAACACAATTTGAAAAAGATAACTGAAATTTTGTGGACACGTGAAGAGACACAATACCCTTTTAAAAGTCATCTTGGAAGGAAAGGTACAAGGCAGATGAGACAGGAGGCAGACCAACACTAAAGTGGACTGAAAACATCAAAATGTGGACAGATGAACTTATAACAACACACATCATCAAGACAAGAGACAGATTAAAATGGCACTCAGTGGAGGCCAACCTTTGATATGGAGACAGAACCCACTGATAAAAAAATTAGGGTGACATTCTTAAAGTTCTAAAATCTAAAACATAAACACAAACCTTTAGGATTATATTCCTCATTGTCTAAAATCCTGGCCAATCCAAAATCCGCCACTTTAACAATGTTATTATCCCCAACAAGAATGTTCCGAGCAGCCAAGTCACGGTGAATGAAGTTCTTATTTTCTAGATAGGCCATACCACTGGCGATCTACAAAGCACAATATTAGTCACATAAAATATCATTTGAATTGTTAAAAAGAAGAAAAAATAGATTTTTTTTGTTTGAGTATTTGTTTATTTATATCCTTTTTGTGCTGTTTTGTCCTTTGTTCCTTCTAAAGGTCTATTGAGCTGCAACATTGTTTTGATTTTGTTTTCTCACTCACCTGCACAAATGTGCAGAAGTCGGATTTGTTGGGCCGGAAATTGTAAATATCACAGTTTTACTTCAAACAACAACGCAGCGCAGACACACGCCACTTAACATCCTTTTAAGGGCAGAAGATAAAAACGTGTGATCCTTTAGTCATCAGGTTAATCTTGGACAGACCTCACCTTTACTTGCGATATCATCTAATATCTGTATACCATAAAGTCTGCACTAAGATAGCTATATCAACATAAGGGTTATCGGTATAAATATACCCTGACTCAGAGATTATCACACCGGCACTATATTGTTGTTAGTCCGCTAGGGTCTAGTTAATGACATCCCTTGAGTATCAACAGCTGCTATAGTCAGTCTGGATTGAATGTGCTCACCTGTCCCTCTTGTCTGGAACAAAAGGGTGAGTTTTACCGAGATGAGGTTCATCTCCTTTCACAAAGATACCCAAATAGCTTGGTCTTGCAGGAATGAATGTCTGGCCAGAGATTCTGTCTGAACTGTCTAGGGCAGCACTCAGCCATAACAGATTCAGCACCTTGAGTTGCTTATAGCTCATAGTAGTAGGACTTTTATGCATAGTCATTTACAAATAAGATGAGATCAACTAATCATTTACAAATAAGATGAGGTCAACTAATCATTTACAAATAAGATGAGGTCAACTAGTCATTTACAAATAAGATGAGGTCAACTAGTCATTTACAAATAAGATGAGATCAACTAATCATTTACAAATAAGATGAGATCAACTAGTCATTTACAAATAAGATGAGATCAACTAGTCATTACAAATAAGATGAGATCAACTAGTCATTTACAAATAAGATGAGATCAACTAGTCATTTACAAATAAGATGAGATCAACTAGTCATTTACAAATAAGATGAGATCAACTAGTCATTTATAAATAAGATAAGATCAACTAGTCATTACAAATAAGATGAGACCAACTAGTCATTACAAATAAGATGAGATCAACTAGTCATTTATAAATAAGATGAGACCAACTAGTCATTACAAATAAGATGAGACCAACTAGTCATTACAAATAAGATGAGATCAACTAGTCATTTACAAATAAGATGAGATCAACTAGTCATTTACAAATAAGATGAGATCAACTAGTCATTTATAAATAAGATGAGATCAACTAGTCATTTATAAATAAGATATGGTTAACTAGTCATTTACAAATAAGATGAGCTAAACAAGTTATTTACAAATAAGATGAGGTTAACTAGTCATTTACAAATAAGATATGGTCAACTAGTCATTTACAAATAAGATGAGGTCAACTAGTCATTTACAAATAGGATGAGATCATCTAGTCATTTACAAATAAGATATGGTTAACTAGTCGTTTATAAATAAGATATGGTCAACTAGTCATTTACAAATAAGATGAGGTTATCTAGTCATTTACAAATAAGATATGGTTAACTAGTCATTTATAAATAAGATGAGGTGAGGTCAACTAGTCATTTATAAATAAGGTGAGGTGAGGTCAACTAGTCATCTATAAATAAATGAGGTGAGGTCAACTAGTAAAGAACAATGTTTGAATATGTAAAATTAGAGTGTGGTTAAGGTTAACTTTACTAGTATGGCCTTGCTTTATTAAAACAAAGAAAGTACTGGCCATTATATAATATTTCTCAAATCAACACAATGAAGTCTTCTGTAACAAGGCACAAAGATACTATCTAAACATGAGCTATATCTCCTAGCTAAACTATCTATCTAAACATGAGCTATATCTCCTAGCTAAACTATCTATCTAAACATGAGCTATATCTCCTAGCTAAACTATCTATCTAAACATGAGCTATATCTCCTAGCTAAACTATCTATCTAAACATGAACTATATCTCCTAGCTAAACTATCTATCTAAACATGAACTATATCTCCTAGCTAAACTATCTATCTAAACATGAGCTATATCTCCTAGCTAAACTATCTATCTAAACATGAGCTATATCTCCTAGCTAAACTATCTACCTAAACATGAGCTATATCTCCTAGCTAAACTATCTACCTAAACATGAGCTATATCTCCTAGCTAAACTATCTATCTAAACATGAGCTATATCTCCTAGCTAAACTATCTATCTAAACATGAGCTATATCTCCTAGCTAAACTATCTATCTAAACATGAACTATATCTCCTAGCTAAACTATCTATCTAAACATGAGCTATATCTCCTAGCTAAACTATCTATCTAAACATGAGCTATATCTCCTAGCTAAACTATCTACCTAAACATGAGCTATATCTCCTAGCTAAACTATCTACCTAAACATGAGCTATATCTCCTAGCTAAACTATCTATCTAAACATGAGCTATATCTCCTAGCTAAACTATCTATCTAAACATGAGCTATATCTCCTAGCTAAACTATCTATCTAAACATGAGCTATATCTCCTAGCTAAACTATCTACCTAAACATGAGCTATATCTCCTAGCTAAACTATCTACCTAAACATGAGCTATATCTCCTAGCTAAACTATCTATCTAAACATGAGCTATATCTCCTAGCTAAACTATCTATCTAAACATGAGCTATATCTCCTAGCTAAACTATCTATTTAAACATGAGCTATATCTCCTAGCTAAACTATCTACCTAAACATGAGCTATATCTCCTAGCTAAACTATCTATCTAAACATGAGCTATATCTCCTAGCTAAACTATCTATTTAAACATGAGCTATATCTCCTAGCTAAACTATCTATTTAAACATGAGCTATATCTCCTAGCTAAACTATCTATTTAAACATGAGCTATATCTCCTAGCTAAACTATCTATCTAAACATGAGCTATATCTCCTAGCTAAACTATCTATCTAAACATGAGCTATATCTCCTAGCTAAACTATCTAAACATGAGCTATATCTCCTAGCTAAACTATCTAAACATGAGCTATATCTCCTAGCTAAACTATCTAAACATGAGCTATATCTCCTAGCTAAACTATCTAAACATGAGCTATATCTCCTAGCTAAACTATCTAAACATGAGCTATATCTCCTAGCTAAACTATCTATCTAAAAACAGCAGTACCTGCCTAACAAATCTGACTATTAGTCTGTTGTGGAGCTACCTTTATAAAGCTAACTCTCTAGACCAGGGTTTCCAAAAGTGGGCGCTGCCTCCAGGTTGTTTGTTATTGCCTGAAAGGGCTTGACATCACTACCAAGGAACCATGCGAAGGTAAAATTGCAAAGAAACCAGGGATTCACTGGGAAAATATTCCACTGTCTGTGGTAGAATTTGAACCTGCGGCCCTCGTGTCCAAAGACTAACATCCTACCTCTAGACCATACAGCCTGTTTCCCATAAGTCTCTAAAAACAATGAACCCTGACCACAATTATCATCATCATCATCAAGTACTGGGCCTGCTGGAGTTGGTGATCATGTCTCTCCACAACTTTCGATCTCGACAGTTATTTATCATTTCTATTGTTGACCTTCTGCCAAGCCATTCTCTTAAGCTGTCTGGTATCTTTTCTCTTTGCTTTCCTCTATCTCTTCGTCCCTCAATTTTCCCAGTTGTTACAATATATTCCAGTTGTTCTCTTCTCATTACATGGCCAAAAAATGATGATTGTTTCTTTCTAATATTGGAAATTAGCTCTCTTTTTGCTTTGGCCTCTTTCAGAACGTTTTCATTACTCTTCTTAGCTGTCCATGGTATTCTCAATATTCTTCTGTAAAACCCCATTTCTACAGACACCAGTGTCTGACCACAATTATATTCTGTGAAATTAATCACAGTTACTGGTGAGTTTGGAAAAGACTGGCTACACTGAATATACAATCTAGTGTGGAGCAATACAAACATATACTAACACTGGAAGAATGCAGCTTAAAGATCCCATCTGTAAAAAAAAAAAATTGGCAGCGCTCACTCGACCATGTGTGCTCTAAAAAGTCTATCTTAGTCTCAGGTAGTTGTGACGTCAAATACGGAATTCCCTCCCACAAAGTCTGACCTGAATACTTGTCTAGCCTGCCACTAATGAATGACACCAGGATTATATAAATGACATTACGATCCGTTTAACCCTAGGTTATGATACCATTGTAAAAATTACCACCCCAAAATACAAATTTGTTTAAATTGACAGGTTCCTGCTGGCAAACACATCCCCCCCCCCCCCCCACTACTTCTGGTGACTCCTGAGTGTTGAATGTGTTTTCCAAGTGCGTCATAGAAAAGTACTATGGTATAGTTGAAAGGTAGCTGTTTTTTTTTAATAATAAATTTTGCCAATTTTCAAGAATTTTTTTTCCTTCTTAGGACGGAGGAAATCTCCTCAGCGGTTGTTATTGCCTCATTCTCATAATTGAAAAAAGTTTAATTTGTGCTATTACTTCATTTTGACATTTGTGACATTTTTCTATGTTTTTACCTCATTCTGATATTTATAACAGAATTTCTTTGTCTTTTGACTTCATTGTGATATTTGTGGCAGGTTTCTTTTTTTTTACCTCATGATATTTGTGACAAGTTTACTTTGTGTATTTACCTCATTCTGACATTTGTGAGAAATTTTCTTTGTGTTTTGGTCTCACTCTGATATTTGTGATAGGTTCTTTAAGGCCCCGGTATCAAGGCAAATGAATTAAAATCCATAATTGCTCAACCGCCCGTGCCAGCGTAATCATCCGAATTAATATCTCATCTTCCAAACAAAGAAAGGTAACTGTAGTGCCCATCGTAGCAGTCTCAGCACACATCAAAAGACATATGGCGAAACCACGCAGAAAGTGAACACAGCCAACTGTTCCCTGTCATACGATATCATCATTCATCATAAACAATTGGAATATTGAAACATGATCAAAACGGATGAGACACACAGCTCACGGTGTGCACAGAGCACTTAACTCAGTAGCTCCTGCAACAAGCCGGACTTGGATTATGAGGAAACTGCAACAAGGAACACTTTTCATGCATAGCCTTCAATGATTCCTGCCGCCTATCCACCATATACCGGAAGTTCAGAAACAATTATCACCATCACGCAGCATAAAAATAAACAGGACAAATCTGAAACAAGTGCAACGCATCAAATACTTGGGCACAATAATAACATTCGATGGAAGATGCAGCACAGAAATAAAAAGCAGAATAGTTCAGGCCAAAATAGCATTTTAGAAAATGAAAAACGTCTTATGCAACAAGTCTATGTCAATGGAAGTAAATAAGTTCCCAGGGCAGCTAAAAAGACCAATGAGGAAATTCTCAAAAATGCCAACACAAAAAGGGAGCTACAAAGAACATCAGAAAGAAACAATCAACATTTTTTCAGGCACATCACAAGAAGAGAAAAGTTGGAATACTTGGATACAACTGGCAAAATACAATGAAAGAGATATCGTGGATGACAAAGAGAAAACATAATAGATAGCGTGGTGTCATGGCATGGAAAAGAGTCAACAGAATTGATACGATACACTATGGATAGAAAATTGTGGAAGGATACGATCCACTACGCCAAACGGTATAGCACATGATGTTTTCTTTTTTTAATACAATATTTAAGCTAGCTGTGTGAGCTTGTCATTCTGGCCTCAGAGAACTGCAAGGCTACTGTCTTTGATAGTATTCAGCTTAACTCATTTGTGACAGGTATTACTTTAAGTTGTGATTTTATTCAAACAACAGTTCTTAGTCACACTATCTTAACCATTCACATTATTGTATGTACACACTTAATCACACGATCTTCACCATTCAAATTATTGTATGTACACACTTAGTCACACTATCTTCACCATTCACATTATTGTATGTACACACTTAATCACACGATCTTCACCATTCACATTATTGTATGTACACACTTAATCACACTATCTTCACCATTCACACTATTGTATGTACACACTTAGTCATACTATCTTAACCAATCAAATTATTGTATGTACACACTTAATCACACTATCTTCACCATTCACATTATTGTATGTACACACTTAATCACACTATCTTCACCATTCACACTATTGTATGTACACACTATCTTCATCATTCACACTATTGTATGTACACACTATCTTCACCATTCACACTATTGTATGTACACACTATCTTCACCATTCACATTATTGTCTGTACACACTATCTTCACCATTCACACTATTGTCTGTACACACTATCTTCACCATTCACATTATTGTCTGTACACACTATCTTCACCATTCATACTATTGTCTGTACACACTATCTTCACCATTCACACTATTGTCTGTACACACTATCTTCACCATTCACATTATTGTCTGTACACACTATCTTCACCATTCACACTATTGTCTGTACACACTATCTTCACCATTCACACTATTATCTGTACACACTATCTTCACCATTCACACTATTATCTGTACACACTATCTTCACCATTCACACTATTGTATGTACACACTTAGTCACAGTATCTTAGCCATTCACAATGTTGTCTATATCCAAATCAATATCTCTATATAAATTGTGTGTGTCTGGTTTTGGAGTTTCATCTTTTAACTGCTATTTTGTTATCAACTCAAGTTGTTTTAGGTTAAATTTACAAAACAGCAGTAAATTCTTCCATCATGTATAGACCCTGTATATCTCCCAGGCAGATTCCAGTAAAAGTATAATGCTGTAAAGATAGTTTTTATTATACATAAGGCATTACCTGTGATGCCATATCAATTAAATGTGGTAGTGTGATGTGCCTCAGTTTATCATTGCGCAGATACTCTAGTAGACTCCCATTGGTCATGAGTTCCGTGACTATGTAAATTGGCTCTTCTTTTGTGCAAACGGCATATAGACGTACCAGCTTATCATGCCTCAACATCTTCATAATTTGAGCTTCCTGAAAAGATAAAATATATGGCATCAGTATAACTCAGTACACGTTTAAATATAACGAGTTTTCATGAATTCAAATCTTACCAGTGCTGCATCTGCACTGATTTGTGTCCAGCTACTTAACATGCATGCTGAGAGTATTACACATCATGTGCCATACCGGTTGTCGTAGGCGGTCATGTCCTTCCACAATCTTCTATCTACAGTACATCGTATCAGTTCTGTTGTTGACTGTTTTCCATGCCATGACACCAAGCTATCCAGTATTTTCTCTCTTTGGCACACAACAGGCCCTTTTTTGGAATCCCCAGGGAAAAAGACAAAGAGGAAGACCAAGGAATTCTTGGAGAAAACAGATGGAAGCAGAGATGAAGATGATGGGGAAGACATGGAATGATCTTAAAAGAATGGCAAGAAACAGAACGGCTTGGAAAGTGTTTGTTGAAGACCTATGCTCCACAGGGAACTGAAAGGTAGAAGAAGAAGAAGTAACATGCATGCACTCTCTGTGGTTGGACGTAAACCAAAATAGCATCAAAGAGAACCAATAATAGGAAGAGATAATATATTTGTATTATGTGACTGAAAGAAACCACAGTAACACAGTGGTTCAGGATGAGAAAATTCTCTTGTGTTACACTTATGGCTCTATGCTTGAGGCAATTAAACAGTGAGCCCCATCTTGATTACAGGACCTCGGAGAAGAGCATTATGGCTAACTTGTGTCCCACTTTTCTGTGACAGTCATTCTCCTGGCTCCAGACCTGTGTAAGGTGAAGACCAAGCAACCCTTAGAGATATGAAGATTACATGGGGGTCTAGCCATAAGGAACAGGTTATGATTTCCCAGCAAATCATGATATCAAAGACAGAAGAAGAAGTAGACTAGAAGTGTAGACATACACCAACTTATGCCCAGTCTTTCTATTTGCCTGAGTTTGGTTCAATCGCTCTAGATTTACATGCAATCTATCTTCTTACACATGTTAGATAGAAATATCTGAAGCAAAGTTTAACTGTAAATTCAAATGCTGTTAGGTCTGTTGCATCCAGAAAATGTTTTTTATCATTCTGATATCTTTTCTATTTATTTTTAATTTGTGTAATAGTTTCATTATCTAGTTGCTGAACACCAACTGCTGAAGCAGCCAATGAGACAAATTTGAGTTCTGTCTAAAAGACAATGATAACTGTTATATGATTTGAGTTAAGTCCAAGACACAATGATAATTGTTATATGATTTGAGTTCAGTCCAAGACACAATGATAATTGTTATATGATTTGAGTTCAGTCCAAGACACAATGGTAATTGTTATAGGATTTGAGTTCAGTCTAATACACAACGATAATTGTTATGTGATTTGAGTGGAGGAATTGGTTGGTCTCAAGGCAAAATGGCAGTCTTGAGATAGAGAGGTCATGAGTTCAAATCCCGGATGCATCATTTGCGATTTTTATTTATGATTTCTCTCTGTGGCAACCACCCCTGGTATCAGCAGCGAGGCCCGGCTTGAAATATCAATTACTCATTGGCAAAAAAGATATGAGTACCTCCACTGACCTTCTGCCTGTTCCCGGCCGTCACATCTTGCTGCCAATATACTCAGCTGATATCTATCCATCCCGCTGATACACCATATATCAAGCAGATAGCTAGCTATTCATCCCACTTGCCACTTGGGCCAATTTTGTTGGTGTAGCCATTGTTCTGACTTTCCAGACACCGATTGTAGAGCCAAAAGTTGAAGAAAAAAAAAACTGGTAGATTGCCAGATTGGAATTCAACTTTTTCATTTAAGAATAAAAATTTATGTTTCAATAACAAGAGATTTTTTATGATAGTAGCTTGTTAGGCCACTGATCCCAGAAAAGATGAAGAAAAACAATCATACATCTTGGACAAGAACTGGAAACACCTTTTATACAATTTGAGTACAGTCAAAAACATGATATGCTTGCAAGCAAGCAAGCAAAAACATGATATGTGAATAGTTAAAAGCATGATATATGAATAGTCAAAAACATGATATATGAGTAGTCAAAAACATTATATGTGAATACTCAAAAACATTATATGTGAATAGTTAAAAACATGATATGTGAATAGTTAAAAACATTATATATGAATAGTTAAAAACATGGTATGTGAGTAGTTAATAACATGATATGTGAATAGTTAATAACATGATATGTGAATAGTTAATAACATGATATGTGAATAGTTAATAACATGATATGTGAAAAATTAATAACATGATATGTGAATAATTAATAACATGATATGTGAATAGTTAATAACATGATATGTGAGTAGTTAATAACATGATATGTAAATATTTAATAACATGTTATATGAATAGGTTAAAATGTGATATGTAAATAGTTACAAACATGATATGTGAATAGTTAAAAACATATGTGAATAGTTAAAAATATGACATGTGAGTAGTTACAAACATGATATAGTGGATACAAACATGATATAGTGGATACAAACATGACATTTGAATGCAGCCAAAATGTACCTGCAGAAAATGTGCAACACTCATAGATCCTTGCTTCAATGTCTTCACTGCCACATCAGTAGAACCTTTCCATGTGCCTGTAACATAACAGTACCACATAAAGGTGTTCATTTTTATCTCAAAATGTGCTAATTTAGCTCAACTTTCCTTACTTTTATCTCAAAATGTACTAATTTAGCTCAACATTCCTTACTCTTATCTCAAAATGTGCTAATTTAGCTCAACATTCCTTACTTTTATCTCAAAATGTGCTAATTTAGCTCAACATTCCTTACTTTTATCTCAAAATGTACTAATTTATCTCAACATTCCTTATTTTTATCCCAAAATGTGCTAATTTAGCTCAATATTCCTTACTCTTATCTCAAAATGTGCTAATTTAGCTCAACATTCCTTACTTTTATCTCAAAATGTGCTAATTTAGCTCAACATTCCTTACTTTTATCTCAAAATGTACTAATTTAGCTCAACATTCCTTATTTTTATCTCAAAATGTGCTAATTTAGCTCAATATTCCTTACTTTTATCTCAAAATGTGCTAATTTAGCTCAATATTCCTTACTTTTATCTCAAAATGTACTAATTTAGCTCAACATTCCTTACTTTTATCTCAAAATGTGCTAATTTAGCTCAACATTCCTTTCTTTTATCTCAAAATGTGCTAATTTAGCTCAACTTCCCTTACTTTTATCTCAAAATGTACTAATTTAGCTCAACTTTCCTTACTTTTATCTCAAAATGTGCTATTACAGCTCAACTTTCCTTACTTATATCTCAAAATGTACTAATTTAGCTCAACTTTCCTTACTTTTATCTCTAAATGTACTCATTTAGCTCAACTTTCCTTACCTTTATCTCAAAATGTACTAATTTAGCTCAACTTTCCTTACTTTTATCTCAAAATGTACTAATTTAGCTCAACTTTCCTTACTTTTATCTCAAAATGTGCTATTACCGCTCAACTTTCCTTACTTTTATCTCAAAATGTACTAATTTAGCTCAACTTTCCTTACTTTTATCTCAAAATGTGCTAATTTAGCTCAACTCTTCCTTACTTTTATCTCAAAATGTACTAATTTAGCTCAACTTTCCTTACTTTTATCTCAAAATGTGCTAATTTAGCTCAACTCTTCCTTACTTTTATCTCAAAATGTACTAATTTAGCTCAACTTTCCTTACTTTTATTTCAAAATGTGCTAATTTAGCTCAACTCTTCCTTACTTTTATCTCAAAATGTACTAATTTAGCTCAACTTTCCTTACTTTTATCACAAAATGTGCTAATTTAGCTCAACTCTTCCTTACTTTTATCTCAAAATGTGCTAATTTAGCTCAACACTCCTTACTTTTATTTCAAAATGTGCTAATTTAGCTCAACTCTTCCTTACTTGTAGCTGAAAGTGTTCAAATCACAGAGTACTACACGTTCACTTGGAGATGATATGAGGCAGAGAAAAGTAAAGACCACACAACTTGATAACAAAGTAGGACTATAACAATAAGTGAATAAATATTCTCTTATCCATTCCAAAACTTATAATCCGTCATCTTTGTTGTGCCTACTACAGAGACTGTGGATGCTAACTCAGGTCTGAGGAATGTCACATTAGTGTTAACCATAACAAATAAATAAGCTAAGCTGTAGCTAAGACAGGGCCCACTCAACACCTCTTATTGTCTACTGGTTTCATTGAGCTTCTCTATGGCTCCAGACATATGAGCACATGCTGAGTGTCCCTGTCGTGAGTCACAAGAGAAAAGTCTTTGTCTTAATTAAATTATTATTTCTAAACTACAATATAGAGATATCTGCAAATCATCTCTGAAAGACTTCTCCATCTGTGAAAACGACTGGCAACATCTGGCAAGTGATCGCACATCATGGAGAGCACGTATAAGGAACGGTATAACAACATTTGAGACTGTTCTAAGACAGGACTTAGAAGAGAAGAGACTCATGAAAAAGGATGGTAAACCCTGTGGACCAGCGAGCCTGACCTGTTCATTATGTTACCGCGTGTGTTTGTCAAACATTGGTAGAATTAGCCACGAGAGAAGCTGTTCGGCAAAAACAATACCTCAAAAAAATACGCAATAGCCTCCACTAGACCGTCTGACAAGACGAAAAGGGCCATATATATATATTTCAAAATTATTTGTCTTATTAAATTATTATATAAAAATTTTTTGTCTTATTAAATTATTATTTCAAAATTATTTGTCTTATTAAATTATTATATCAAAATTATTTGTCTTATTAAATTATTATATCAAAATTATTTGTCTCATTAAATTATTATTTCAAAATTATTTGCCGTATTAAATTATTATTTAAAAATTTTTTGTCTCATTACATTATTATTTCAAAATCATGTGTCTTGTTTATGCCTGTCCCTGTATGTTATTTAACTGACATACTACCTTTATAAACTTCACCAAACTGGCCTGCACCCAACAAAGTCTGTAGTTCTAATGTGTCCCTTGGTATCTCCCATAAGTCCTTAGTTTCCACAGATAAATCTTGCATAACAGGTTTAGGCTTAGGACAAGGAGATGTCAACTTGCGGCACAAACCTTCCTCCTTAACTGTCAACAATTAAAGCAAATTATTATTTCATTTTGTTGCAATTTTTAAAAAATGATAAAGCACATGCACATTTAAACTCAAATTGTATATCACATTCTTCTAGTTGAGTGCAATTTAATATTTTAAAGACTGTTGTTATGATGTGCTGAGAGATATCTCATTGATTCCTCACTTCTATCTACTTGTCTATAACACTTTCAATCCTCACTTTTTTTCTACATGTCTATAACACTTTCAATCCTCACTTTTATCTACATGTCTAGACATGAGCTAACAACAAACAGTTTAACTGTAGCAGCAGCCTGTAGACAAGAGTTAACAACAAACAGTTTAACAACAGCAGCAGCCTGTAGATATGAGCTAACAACAAACAGTTTAACTGTAGCAGCAGCCTGTAGACACGAGCTAACAACAAACAGTTTAACTGTAGCAGCAGCCTGCAGACATGAGCTAACAACAAACAGTTTAACAACAGCAGCAGCCTGCAGACAAGAGCTAACAACAAACAGTTTAATAGAGCAGAATCCTGTAGACAAGAGCTAACAACAAACAGTTTAACTGCAGCAGCAGCCTGTAGACAAAGAACAAAAAACAAACTTGGCCAATGACAGAAGGACACAGCTCCTAAACTCAAAATTGATCACCACAATTACCCTGGTAGTGCCGGATCAACTCTGCATGGTTGGAGAACACAGACTTAGATGTGATGTAACACCCTCCATTGTCCAGCTTCCTTATCTTGTAGTGTTTCACACAGTCACCTTTCTGCTGGTCCTTGTCATGCACACACAAGACATAAGCACCTGAATATATAAATATAATGACAACTTAGGAAACTCCCATGTCACAATGTTCCCCCTCACTAAATCATTTCTTTTAATTGACCATCTCTAGCAAACTTAACAAACTCCTACACCTTTAGTGAACCAATCTACCCTATATCATTTAGCACCACATATACTAACATTGTACAAGAGGTAGGGTTTGATCCCAACCGACAGCTTCCAGGTTCACCCAGCCTTTAATGGGTACCAGATTTTTTTCTGGGAAAGTAAAGCGGCACGGGCATAATACCGACCACATTATCCCAAAAATCATGTGCCGAAGGTCTGTAAAATGTATGGTCACTAACACTATATTCCCTATACGCCACTTGGCATGACGGGGGTACTTTTTTTTTTTTTTATATACTAACATTGTCCATTAACTCCAGTATCTAAAAAATTTATATGTACTGAAGGGAGGTCAAAAAGTAATGCACACCAATTTTTTTCTCGGAAACTATTCGGGCAAAATGTGTGAAATTTTCACAGATTGTAGCTGAACATCCCCTTTACACTACCTATTTTTCAACATAATCTCCGTCCAAGCTTATTGCCTTATGCCAACGCGAAACTAGGTCATGAATGCCTCGTTTGTACCAAGTTTTGTCCTGCTCGCGTAGCCATTTTTTAACTGCACGGATCACATCCTCATCATTGTCAAAGTGTGTCCCACGCAGGAATTTTTTGAGTGGTCCAAACAGATGGAAATCTGAGGGAGCCAGATCAGGGCTGTAAGGAGGATGGGGCAGTACAGTCCAACCAAATTTGTTGATTGCTTCCCGTGTTACCAGACTTGTGTGAGGGCGTGCATTGTCATGTTGAAGCAACAAATCTGCAGATGGCTTATTAGGCCGAACTCTGTGGAACCGATTTTTGAGTTTTGTCAGTGTATTGATGTAAGCTGTCGAGTTGATTGTCTCACCTCTTGTCATTACATCAACAAGAATCACACCATCAATGTCCCAGAAGACAGTGATCATCACCTTTCCGGCTGATGGAGATGTTTTGAATTTTTTTCTTTTTGGTGACTGCGGATGATGCCATTCCATTGACTGCATTTTTGTTTCAGGCTCATAATAATGTGCCCACGTTTCGTCACCGGTAACAATTTTTGACAAAAACATTTCTCCTTCAACACCGAAACGCTCCAACAATTCAGAACAGAATGTTTTCCTTTGAACTCTGTGATCATTTGTTAGGCACCGAGGAACCCATCGAGCGCAAATCTTTGAATATCCGAGAGTTTTAAAAATTGCGATTGCACTTCCCTTGCTGACTGTAAGCTGCAATGCCAATTGCTGACTAGTGATACGCCTATCCTTACGAATAATGGCATCAGCCCGGTTTAACATGTCTGTGCTGGTAGCAGAAGCAACACGTCCAGAACACGGTAAATCATGCAGCTCCACTCGTACACTTTCTGCAGCTTTAATTCTCTGAACCCAGCGACTAACTGTGCTCCTATCGACTGCAGAACATTTGTACACTGCACACAGTCGTTTATGAATGTTTGCCACAGTTTCTTTTTCCGCAACCAGAAATTCTATGACAATTCGCTGTTTGTAACGGACACTGTTGACAAGCTCCATTTTAATGGTTCATAGATTGCGTAATATTTTTCAGAATGCTGTGCAATTTGGTGCACATAATTGGAACATGTCATATTCCAAGTGTGCAAAATTTCATATTCCTATCTTTATTATTAGCCGAGAAAAAAATTGGTGTGCATTACTTTTTGACCTCCCTACGTATAACATTGAACCCAATATTCATCATCATCATCAAGTACCTGGCCTGCTGGCGTAGGTGATCATGTCTCTCCACAACTTTCGATCTCGGCAGCTATTTATCATTTCTGTTGTTGACTTTCTGCCAAGCCATTCTCTTAAGTTGTCTGTTATTTTTTCTCTTTGCTTCCCTCTATCTATTCATCCATCAATTTTTCCAGTTGTTACAATATATTCCAGTTGTTCTCTTCTCAGTACATGGCCACAAAATGATGATTGTTAACCCAATATTAACAAACTTTTATTCATAACATTGACCCTAGCAATAAACCCAGTAACACTAAATCCAGTATTGACAAAGTGATGTGTGTGTGTCTTTATGTATATATATATATATATATATAAAACTATAAGTGGGTTGACCAAGAATAGAATAAATTGGTCCCGTCAGGCAGTGGTTGCTTTGATTTCCAGTATTAATTCTTTTACATTGGAAGCAAGATAAAAAACTATAACCTGTGCACTGTGTGGTGACTGCACTGAGCTGTTGTCTTTATACCAAGTTCCTCAGTAAATCTACAACCTCTTCCTAACCTGGTTTAGTCTGACAGATAAACAGTTGACAAATCTGGTTCAGTCTGACAGATAAACAGTTGACAAATCTGGTTCAGTCTTATAGATAAACAGTTAGAAACCTGGTTCAGTCTGACAGATAGACAGTTGACAAACCTGGTTCAGTCTTATAGATAAACAGTTGAGAAACCTGGTTCAGTCTGACAGATAGACAGTTGACAAACCTGGTTCTGTCTCACTCTCACGAATCAGGAAAGCTCCAACTGGTGACTGAGGTAACTTGAGCAATCTTTCTGCGTCTTTTCTGGTTATCTTCCCAAAAACCAGCTGAAATAACCAATGTTATATGTTACCTATAGACACACTCATTGTGTGGGCGAGGAAAGAGGATATTTAAATATCATAATAAACAACAATCAAATCAAGCAGGTTAGCGAATTCAAATATTTGGATAGTATGTTCACAGAAGATGGAAGTCTAAACAGAGAAATAGAAACCAGAGTGCAGAAAGTGAACATTTTTATCTACCAACTGACTCCACTCATGAAACATCCAAGTACTTCAATGATAGCTAAGAGACAAAATGATAAATAGCATCTTCACACCATTATGTTACCAATATCAAACAGGGACATTGAACAAAGCCCAAAAAAGCAGAAAATCACGACATCCAAAATGAGGTGGTTTGAGGATAATAACAAACAACACAAGGGCAGATAGAGTATCAAGTGTTAAAATCAGGAATCAAACCATGTCTGAAACATATATATATATATATATATATATATATATATATATACTACAAATGAAATGGTTTGGGCACTTAGAATGAAGCCAGGCCAAATGTCATTAAGAGCATTCTATCTAAGAACATCAAAATTAATTATAATCAAGGTGACAGTGACTCTATCTTTCCTCACCTAATTATAGTCCAGGTGACAGTGACTATCTTTCCTCACCTAATTATAGTCCAGGTGACAGTGACTCTATCTTTCCTCACCTAATTATAGTCCAGGTGACAGTGGTTCTATCTTTCCTCCCCTAATTACAATCCAGGTGACAGTGACTCTATCTTTTCTCCCCAAATTATAATCCAGGTGACAGTGGCTCCATCTTTCCTCACCTAATTATAGTCCAGGTGACAGTGACTCTATCTTTTCTCCCCAAATTATAATCCAGGTGACAGTGGCTCTATCTTTCCTCACCTAATTATAGTCCAGGTGACAGTGGCTCTATCTTTCCTCACCTAATTATAGTCCAGGTGACAGTGGCTTTATCTTTCCTCACTTAATTATAGTCCAGGTGACAGTGGCTCTATCTTTCCTCACCTAATTATAGTCCAGGTGACAGTGGCTCTATCTTTCCTCACCTAATTATAGTCCAGGTGACAGTGGCTTTATCTTTCCTCACCTAATTATAATCCAGGTGACAGTGGCTCTATCTTTCCTCACCTAATTATAATCCAGGTGACAGTGGCTCTATCTTTCCTCACCTAATTATAGTCCAGGTGACAGTGGCTCTATCTTTCCTCACCTAATTATAGTCCAGGTGACAGTGGCTCTATCTTTCCTCACCTAATCATAGTCCAGGTGACAGTGGCTCTATCTTTTCTCCTCTAATCATAGTCCAGGTGACAGTGGCTCTATCTTTCCTCCTCTAATCATAGTCCAGATGCCACATGGGAAATATCACTCCCAGCAAGGTCTGAAGTCCCAAATAGCCATCCATCTTAAGTCAGGATGGCAGCAACATCAGTCCCAACAGACTGCACATTTCCTGTGTGTTCATACTATCAAATTAAATTCTGACATAAAATTTCCTGCAACAGGGGGTACATGTATTGTCAGGTGTTCATTTTCTTATCTTTAGTGGTATCTTCTAGATCTTCTAGAAAGTTACGCTAACACTGAAGCTGTAAAAGGATCTTCTAGAAAGTTACGCTAACACTGAAGCTGTAAAAGGATCTTCTAGAAAGTTACGCTAACACTGAAGCTGTAAAAGGATCTTCTAGAAAGTTACGCTGACACTGAAGCTGTAAAAGAATCTTCTAGAAAGTTACGCTAACACTGAAGCTGTAAAAGGATCTTCTAGAAAGTTACGCTAACACTGAAGCTGTAAAAGGATCTTCTAGAAAGTTACGCTAACACTGAAGCTGTAAAAGGATCTTCTAGAAGGTTACGCTAACACTGAAGCTGTAAAAGGATCTTCTAGAAAGTTACGCTAACACTGAAGCTGTAAAAGGATCTTCTAGAAGGTTACGCTAACACTGAAGCTGTAAAAGGATCTTCTAGAAGGTTACGCTAACACTGAAGCTTCTTAGGGACACCTTGAGAGAATCTTTGAAATGTTTCTTGCCTATTGATGGTCACTTACCTTTATTGAGCTCAATGTGAAGTGTTTCTTCTGTCCATTGACTGACCACTTGCTATTATTGAGCTTCCTGTGAGGAGCATTTCTTCTGTCCACTGACCAATCACCTCCCATTACTGAGCTCAATGTGATGTGTTTCTCCTGTCCATTGACTGGTCACTTGGTTTTATTGAGCTTGCTGTACATCAGCTGTTCCACACATCAAACATGTAGACAACAAATCTATTCCATCTCATTTGAGCATTTTCCCACAGAAACTTGATATTTAAAATGTTGGCCCGCATGAGGACTTCCTTGTCTGGTACTTTCTCCTGCCATTTTACTCTTACCATATTATAAAGAATATGGAGCCACGATAGCTCAGTGGTTAGTGAACTGGACCACAAAGGACAAGAGGTAGGGTTCGATCCCAACCGACGGCTTCTGGTTCACCCAGCCTTTAATGGGTACCGGATTTTTTTCTGGGAGAGTAAAGTGGCACGGGCATAATACCGGCCACATTACCCCAAAAATCATGTACCGAAGGTCTGTAAAATATATGGTCACTAACACCATATTCCCTATACGCCACTTGGCATGACGGGGGTACTTTACACTTTTTAAAAATATATTATAAATATATATATATATATATATATATATATATATATATATATATATATATATATATATATATATATATATATATATATATACATACTCTAAACTCTCTACCATACTCTAATAATGGAGCTAGCAATTCTGAAGAATTAAACAACTTACTCTTGGGACTCCATTGTATCGAGACGTGCAACAAAGTTGTAAGGGACATAGCCTTCTCTACCATCCCTCATTCGCACCAGCCACCAGTCAGGGTGTCTACCAATATAAATGATGGAAATACATATTTAATACATCTTACATAGTTATGTCTTGATGATGTGGTGTATGTATAATCTGCATGCTACAGGAGCTAACAGTATGTAAACAATGTATGAACTTGTTGAGCCCAGAGTGCTGTGATATCTATCTATCTATTGTCCCTTCGAGCCGAAGACAGCACATAGGGCAGAACAACAATTTAAAAAACAGAAACCATGCACTGCTTCTAAAATCTATGTTTCCATAACAATACTTTTTACAATGACAGCTTGTCAAGCTACCAATCAACCTCCTCAGTCGCCTCTTACGACATGCCTGGAAGGTCACAGTGTGATATCAGCCATAACCAAAATTAATAAAGAGTTCATCATCATAGAGGCCTGTCTGCCCCTTCATTTCCAGCGATATTCTCTGAAGTCTGGTCTTTCTCAAAGATGTGACCAAGCGAATGCTTCAAGCTCAAAGTCACTCACTGTAATTATTTCTTTCTCTGCTGCTCCTGAACCATCACTACCCCATTATTACATTTATTACACTATTTATTATAACAAATGCTATTTTGTGAATGTTGTTGCCTGTTTTGTTCCAAAAGTTATCAATTTTAATTGTTCCTTTAATTCGTTAGTCTATGCCCATGTTCACAATTTGGTTTTTACTGGCACCTTTTTCTCTTTAATTATGAATGACATCTTCTATCTGATGTCAGTTTCATGATTTATCTAGACTAAGATACTTGCTGGCATGTTTTATTTACATTAACATCACCAACTGGTTCTGTTATACCCATCTGTTTGTGATAGATTTATGAAGTTACATAACTCTGGCTTCAATGTCATGGTATGGCTAGAAATATGGGAAGTTGTGAAGATCAAGTTGGAGGAATGCACTGGTTCTGTTATACCATCTGTTTGTGATGGATTTATGAAGCTGACATTTTAAAAGATAAACATAAGATGTGAAAGTAAAGTAATAAGAACATACAAAGACGTGAGAGTATAAAAATAAGAACAAACATAAGATGTGAAAGTAATGTAACAAGAACAAAGATGTGAGAGTATAAAAATAAGAACAAACATAAGATGTGAAAGTAACGTAACAAGAACAAAGATGTGAGAGTATAAAAATAAGAACAAACATAAGATGTGAAAGTAACGTAACAAGAACAAAGATGTGAGAGTATAAAAATAAGAACAAACATAAGATGTGAAAGTAACGTAACAAGAACAAAGATGTGAGAGTATAAAAATAAGAACAAACATAAGATGTGAAAGTAACGTAACAAGAACAAAGATGTGAGAGTAAGAAAAAAAAAAGAAACAAACAAAGATATGAGTAAAATTAAGAAAAAAAAACTAAAAATCAACGCAAATAAAAACCCTTATGATATAATGTTTTATATATATATTATAATAAAAAATAATATAATGAGGTGCTGCGAGTTATTCACTCTTTGGCAGCAATGCCAGCCTGTAGAAGTTTGACATTTGTTTAAGTTGGTAATGTCTCAAAGTTTTGTTTACAGATGGCTGTGCTGGGAGCAGTTCTTGTATTTCCTTCTTCAGATGAAGACAATAAGTCAAATATTACATTCATCTAACTATTGCTCTTTCAAGCTAAAGATGGGCACATACAGCAGAAATTGTAGATACTCTATCTCTCATGATATTTCTTATATTAAGAATCACTTCTAACACTGAGCCCACATTGTATCTCTCTAGCACAATCTCTTACACACAGAGATATGTGAAGAGTTCATTACAAGAACAATCTCTTACACACAGAGACAAATGAATCTTCAGCATCAGTGCTGGGTGGATTCAGAGTGACCACCTAGTGCGAACTAGCAACAGTGCTGGGTGGTTTCAGAGTGACCACCTAGTGCGAACTAGCAACAGTGCTGGGTGGTTTCAGAGTGACCACCTAGTGCGAACTAGCAACAGTGCTGGGTGGTTTCAGAGTGACCACCTAGTGCGAACTAGCAACAGTGCTGGGTGGTTTCAGAGTGATCGCCTAGTGCAAACCAGCAACGGTGCTCGGTGGTTTCAAAGTGACCGCCCAGTGGAGAAGAAAGAAAGATCATCATCGTTGTTATGGTTATTATCAAAGGCGGGTGATTGCCATGATCAGAATCATTCATCAGAAAAAAGGGAGACGACTCAAAGAATAGTTGGCAAGAACGGTTGGAAACGGTGGGCAACAACATTAACAACAACATTTAGAGTGGCAATAGGAAATAACAGTAACAATTATCAAGGTGGTACAAATGGTGCCATAGCCAACGAGAGACAGAGTACACGCAGAATGACAGCATCATAACGTTGGAGGTTTTCTTTTATTCGAACATCGTCAAAGAAGTGTACAATTAAGTAAGTAGAAGTAATTAATTAGTATTGTGGTGGAAGTGTGAAATAAAGCGATGAGAGGTTAATATAAACATGCATTGATTATATGAAAAATAAAATGTGTAACCGTATCACAGTCGTGTGTGTCAGCTAGATTTTTTTTGTAGAGTAGGGAAATTGAATATTAAAGGGAAAGGGGGTAGAGTAGAAAAACAAGTGGAAGTAGATCATATGACACACATGGCTGGGATGAGCTGAGATTGATATGTATTGTGCTGTTAAATTACTGTAACATGAACAAAATGAGGAAGTTTTTTTATTTTCGGTGGATATGATAGAAAATGTATATGAGGAAGGGAACAAAGAGACAATAAAGCTAGATAGATAAGAGATACAGGAAATTATAGAAGAAAATAAGGGATTAGGAGAGAGGAGAAGAACGAAACAGTTAGGATAAGAAGATGGAAGGGATAACGCAAGAAGGGTATATGTGGCAAACTATGAGAAAATGGGGGAGGTGGTAGAGAAACTAGGAAATAGTTTACGGTTACAAGAGATAACAAGAAGAATACAAATATTCATAGGAGACCCCAAAAAATGTGAAGAAGGGTTACAGGGGATCGAATTCTGGGGGAGAAGTAAACGGTTAGTTAGGTCAAGTAGAATTGAAAGAATTGGCAGTAGCTACAAGTCAAGGGGTAGTAGCAAATTGTGTCAGAAGAAGAATAGAGGATAGAAAGGAGGAGTCGTGGCAGGAATTTAGGGCATATGTAGCGCAAAGGTATGGGAAATTTAGGGACGATCAACATGTTATAATGAAGTTGACAGGGGCACAACAGGGGAGAAATGAAACAATACAGGAGTACGGAGAGAGGATAAGAGAGATGGCAGAGAGAGGGTTTGGAGTAGGAGTAGAGACAGAGCAAGTGGGTAAAATATTAAGAGCAAAATTTATAGAAGGAATTAGAGATAGAAGTTTGAGGATAATGTTAGCAAGGAAGAGGGTGTCATCAATAGTACAGTTAATAGATGCAGCAGTAGAGGAGGAAGGGTTAACAAAGAGATTTGAGGAAGACGAGTGACAGAGAGAGGTGAGGGTAGTAAATAGACAAGAAAGCCCTATGGAGATGGACCATATGAGGCAGAGAAGAATGCAACAGAGGGAGAGGCAGATAGTAAATGTCGTACAAGAAACAAGAAGATGTTACAGATGCGGGAGAGTAGGCCATATAATGAGACAATGTAGAGAAAGGGATATTAGACAAGGAGGGATAGTTAGATATCATAGTGGGGGAATAGGAGAATAAGTAGATAGGGATGAAGGAAGGAGAGGTTGGAGATGATGAGTATAGGGTAGGAATAGGGGAAGTGGTAGTGGAGTGCTAATCTGGGAATGATTAGGCTACAAAATAGGGGTAAGGTGTTGTAGCAAAGGACTAATCGGAGATGATTAGGCTACACTGAGTAAACAGGCAAGAAGCAATTGAATGTTGCGGGAGGGCCTGTGAGGAAGAGGGAAGTAGTGAGGTGTGATCCCGGGAATGTATCTGGACGGGAAAGATTACACAAAAAAGGGAACTATTGTTTAGACAATAAGGGTAGATTGCGGAATGCAATGTAGGATTAGGGATATGGAGTCAGATGGAAAGAGAGGTGGGAGAGAAGAAGTAGTGATAGATACAAGATGGGGAAAAGAGTGACGAAGAAAGGTAGACAGGATGAGACAAGTTTGGGAAACGGAGTTGGGTGAGGTTAGAAATGGACAAGGGACATAGGCCTAGTCTGCGGGTTTCATGGGGCCCATAAGTGGAATCAGTAGACGAGGTAACGACACAGACGGACAGAAAGTATGAGAAGAAAAGAGAAAGAAGAAGGGTAGGAATAGATGTAGGGGCCCTAGCAGAAATTGTGGAGGAGGCTCAGGATAGTAGTGACAGGTAAGGGTGAAAGGGGGACAGTAGGGATGGAATAGGATAGTTATTATATAGATAAATAACTACCAGGAGTGAGGAGGCAGTGAAACAGAGTAGGGGATAAAGGACGGAGAGGTCGAGAGGTGAAGGTCAGAATAGCCGAGAACAAGTAGCAACTCATGGTCCACGGGAAATGTGGAGATGGTGTGAACAGGTAGTGAAAAAAGAGTTTGAAAAAAACGAGGGAAGATTAGGGGAGACAAAGGTGGTGTGAGTGAAATTGAGTTGGAGAGACGACCAGCGCTCGATGCGGACGCATTGTCAGTTGTGACAAGCGATACCGTGAGCGAGAGTGTTAAGTCAGGAACTGTTGGAACGGTAGAACAGTTGTTTCCCAGGAGAACAGTTAGGCAATGAGGATTGTGAGATAGGGAGAATAGTGTTTCAAGGATATAGTGACTTGTGTTAGAATAGATAGTGGGGATATTAGGTTAAGTGTTAGGTGATTATGTGAATTAGATAGAGTCCAGTGTTCGCAGATCCAGTATGATCTGGGCAGTAGGAGCTATAACACTCCAGTCAATTTACTGTCGAGGCAGTTTCACTAACTAGGGGCATGGTTCAGGGAACTGTGAACTAAGGTTAGAGTGAATGAGTTATGATACTCACGCACGGGATAAGGTAGACATAGGGAGCTAGATCGTGCTCACTAAGTGGGAGGTTGAGTGGAAGCCAATCCCGTGAACCTTCAGCAAATATGAGGAAGTCGGTATTTTATACGTTAGCGCATAGACAATTTGATAGAACACGTTTGTTCTTACCATGTAGAGGCTGTGATTAGCCGCTAGAGAGACATTATTCTGAAATCACGGAGTACAATGGTTTGTACATAGAATGTACGGACAGGGGGGTTCTTACCACAAGAGGCTGATTGTAAGCCGACAAGTAACAATGTTAGGTGCTAGGTGTTATACAATACTAGGAAGTGTAAAAGGGGGTGGTATCAGATTGCAAGCAGAGACAATGTATCCCCGAATAGTTACACACGACTTAGTGGAAGCGGGGTCATAATTGAATATGTATTATGAGTTATGATTGGATCTTCACGATGTAAGTGGTGATGCCATGCATAGTGGTCATGTCATGAAAGAAAACCATTGTGTGCAAATTTTTCGAAGTGTCAGTTACATCCTTTGTCACTGTGCTGTACTTGTCCTCTCGAAGAACGGACCAGGGGTCGCATATTAGAATCATCACAACGTGAAGTCGAGAAGATACGAAACACAGGCCATATTGGAGGAATTTACCTCCATCAGCAGAATTCTGGGTCGAACTCAGATCTATCTGAGTTGTGCTTGGGAAAGCAGATCAGCATCAGTGCTGGGTGGTTTTAGAGTGACCGCCCAGTGCGAGAAGCCATCATCATCAGATCTGGGTGGTTTCAAAGTGACCGCCCAGTGGAGAAGAAAGAAAGATCATCATCGTTGTTATGGTTATTATCAAAGGCGGGTGATTGCCACGATCAGAATCATTCATCAGAAAAAGGGAGACGACTCAAAGAATAGTTGGCAAGAACGGTTGGAAACGGTGGGCAACAACATTAACAACAACATTTACAGTGGCAATAGGAAATAACAGTAACAAGGAACAAACATTTTTATTAAGGTGGTACAAGTGAAGAGTTCACTACTAGCACAATCTCTCATAGAGACAAGTGAAGAGTTCACTTCTAGCACAATCTCTCATAGAGACAAGTGAAGAGTTCACTACTAGCACAATCTCTCATAGAGACAAGTGAAGAGTTCACTACTAGTACAATCTCTCATAGAGACAAGTGAAGAGTTCACTACTAGCACAAACTCTCATAGAGACAAGTGAAGAGTTCACTACTAGCACAATCTCTCATAGAGACAAGTGAAGAGTTCACTACTAGCACAATCTCTCATAGAGACAAGTGAAGAGTTCACTACTAGCACAATCTCTCATAGAGACAGAGACAAGTGAAGAGTTCACTACTAGCACATGTCAGAGACAAGTGAAGAGTTCACTACTAGCACAATCTCTCACAGAGACAAGTGAAGAGTTCACTACTAGCACAATCTCTCATAGAGACAGAGACAAGTGAAGAGTTCACTACTAGCACAATCTCTCATTGAGACAGAGACAAGTGAAGAGTTCACTACTAGCACAATATCTCATAGAGACAGAGACAAGTGAAGAGTTCACTACTAGCACAATCTCTCACTGAGGATTGCTGAAATAGCAGACCCAAGAAATTCCCTTATATTGCTGGGCTCATGTCTGTGATTGTGTCACACTATGTGCATGGAAGACTTCATAAGTGTCCACCAATCTGGTATATTCAAGTCAGCTTGTGAGCCATTATGTTCATGATTCACTGTCTCAGCCTGTGAGCCATTATGTTCATCATTCACTGTCTGTTAGCCATGATGTTTATCATTCACTGCCTATGAGCCATTATGTTCATCATTCACTGTCTCAGCCTGTTAGCCATTATGTTCATCATTCACTGTTTGTGAGCCATGATGTTTATCATTCACTGCCTATGAGCCATTATGTTCATGATTCACTGTCTCTGCCTGTTAGCCATTATGTTCATGATTCCCTTTCTCAGTCTGTGAGCCATTATGTTCATCATTCACTGTCTGTGAGCCATTATGTTCATCATTCACTGTCTCAGCCAATATGTTCATCATTCACTGTCTGTGAGCCATTATGTTCATCATTCACTGTCTGTGAGCCATTATGTTCATCATTCACTGTCTGTGAGACAATATTTTCATCATTCACTGTCTGTGAGCCATTATGTTCATCATTCACTGTCTGTGAGCCAATATGTTCATCATTCACTGTCTGTGAGCCAATATGTTCATCATTCACTGTCTGTGAGCCAATATGTTCATCATTCACTGTCTATAAGCAGAATTGTATCAGGTCAAGTCACAATTGGGACATGGAGGGAGGGGGCTGTATCTTCTGATGTTATTCTGTATTCATCATAATTATGTGCTGTCTCCGCATTGAAGGTTGGCAAACCATGGAGCGCCATTTCGCTCTGTCTCTTGATTTAATGGTTCAGGTTGTCATAGGATGACATGTCCATTTTTTATACTCATCCATGTTAGGCTTGTCAGACTCTGCCTCTTTTACCTTGTATTTTCCCTTCCAATATTACTTTTAGTAGGCTGCTGTGTCTTTTAACATGCCCCCAAAATCTCATTTGTCTTGTTTTAATTGTGTTTCTTCCCATCCAATTTTACCTATTCTTCTATAAATCCACATTTCAAAGGCATCAATTTTCTGTTACTGTTTTCTTGTCTAATGTCCATGTTTGTGCACCTTTCAAGAATGTTGAGAAGATGTAACATTTTCCTATTCTTAGTATATTTTTTGGCATTAAAATTGCCTTTTGCCATTCCTATTCTTTTGTTTATTTCAGTTTTACATTTTCCATTACTGGTTACAGTATGGCCAAGGTAGTTGTAGCTATGAACTGTCTGCAGGTCCTTTTCTTCAACTTTAAGATGCGCTTGTAGGTTTTAAGTATTATCTTTGTTTATGATCATAGTTTTAGTCTTTCTTATATTCATATCTAATCCATATTTTTTGCTTGTCATATTGATTTCATTAAGTAATTGTAGGTCTTCAGGATTTTTGGCTAGTAATACAGTACCATCAGCATATCTTAGGTTATTGATTATCTTTCTATTAATGTTTAGGCCTGGCATCTCTGAGATGTTTTTAATTATTTACTCAGTGTGTAGATTGAACAAGCTTGATGATAGGATGCATCCCTTTCTTACTCCTCTTTTTATATCAATGGGTGTAGAGTTCTCACTGTTATATTTTATTATTGTTGTCTGCTCCCAGTATAAATTACATATAAGTCGTATGTCTGTGCCATCTAGATGTATATCTTTTAGGCAGTCTATAAGCTGTTTATGGTGTATTCTATCAAAGGCTTTGGTGTAGTCTCTGAGGCAGGCATATATATTGGTTTGTTTACTTCTGTGTACTCTTCGATTAATGTTCTCATGCAGAATATGGCTTCTTTTAACCCACTGCTTTTCCTAAATCCAAAATGTTGTTCTTCTAATTCCATATTGATTTTATTTTGAATCCTTCCTTGTATAATTTTTAGCAAGAATTTTGTTACATGGCTCATTAGTGTTATTGTTCTAAAATCACTAGATTCAACTGCACCACATTGATTAAAGGAAGAAAAATTTCATTAGACAAATAAGATAGACACCTTTCTTTTTAGAGAAGTTCAAGACACAATCTAGGATCCCCCGTCAAGGTGTCAAAAGATATGAGAGCACCCCCCCATCATGGTGTCAGAAGATATAGTCCCCCATCATGGTGTCAGATGATATGAGAGAACCCCCGCCCCCATCATGGTGTCAGAAGATATGAGAGCACCCACCATCATGGTGTCAGAAGATATGAGAGCCCCCCATCATGGTGTCAGAAGATATAGTCCCCCATCATGGTGTCAGAAGATATGAGAGCCCCCCCCCCCCCCATCATGGTGTCAGAAGATATAGTCCCCCATCATGTGTCAGAAGATATGACAGCCCCCCATCATGGTGTCAGAAGATATAGTCCCCCATCATGGTGTCAGATGATATGAGAGAACCCCCCCCCTCCATCATGGTGTCAGAAGATATGAGAGCACCCACCATCATGGTGTTAGAAGATATAGTCCCCCATCATGGTGTCAGAAGATATGAGAGCCCCCCCCATCATGGTGTCAGAAGATATGAGAGCACCCCCCATCATGGTGTCAGAAGTTATAGTCCCCCATCATGGTGTCAGAAGATATAGTCCCCCATCATGGTGTCAGAAGATATGAGAGCCCCCCATCATGGTGTCAAAAGATATAGTCCCCCATCATGGTGTCAGAAGATATGAGAGCCCCCCCCCCCCATTCATGGTGTCAGAAGATATAGTCCCCCATCATGTGTCAGAAGATATGAGAGCCCCCCATCATGGTGTCAGAAGATATAGTCCCCCATCATGGTGTCAGAAGACATGAGAGCCCCCCCCCTCCCCCATCATGGTGCCAGAAGATATGAGAGCCCCCCCCCAAGGTGTCAGAAGACATGAGAGCCCCCCCCCCCCCCATCATGGTGCCAGAAGATATGAGAGCCCCCCCCCTCCTCATGGTGTCAGAAGATATGAGAGCGCCCCCCCCCCCTCCCTCATGGTGTCAGAAGACATGAAAGCCCTCCCCCCATATCATGGTGTCAGACGATTTGAGAGCCCCCCCCCTCCCTCATGGTGTCAGACGATTTGAGAGCCCCCCCCCCTCCCTCATGGTGTCAGAAGATATGAGAGCACCCCCCCCCCACACACACATCATGGTGTCAGAAGATATGAGAGCACCCCCCCCCCACACACACACATCATGGTGTCAGAAGATATGAGAGCACCCCTCCCCTCCCCATCATGGTGTCAGAAGATATGAGAGCACCCTCCCCCCACACACACATCATGGTGTCAGAACATATGGGCATAAGAAAAGCAAACACAGGAAGTGAAAGTAAAAAAAAATATCAGATTTGAAAGTTGAAGAAAAAATAAAGAGAACATAAGATTTAAAAGTAAAAAGGAATAAACATTTGAAAGTGAGAGGAAAAAAAACAAATCAACTCACGAGTCATCCAATAAGTCCATTTCATCACCTTTAGAAAAAGAAACCTCCGATTCTGTGCGTGCCTTGTAGTCATACATTGCTGTCAATGTGACTCTATTTTGTCCTGGAAATGTCACAGAAATAAATAAAGTTACCATGAACCTTACATTTGTTTCTTTATTCTCCCATGGAGACTTTAAATATCACTGTCAATTCAGCAATATCATATACTATGACCTCAAACATTACATAGATCTATCCTTCAGAGTCGCTTTTTTGGTCAGAATTTCTCACATGCTGCTTTGTAAATGATAATTATCCTCCGAGAATTATCCGAAAGGCAAAGAATTATCCTTAAATAGAGAATTATCCTCAGCCAAATAGGGTGAAATAATGACAGCATAGATATTTGTTTTCCTCTTCAGTTGAAATATACAAAATTGTAAGAACATTAAAGGAACAAATAAAGCATTAGGAAAAGTGTGGAGGAAACATGCTCACATTTACCGGTCCTAATACACAAATAAATGAAGCCAAATTTGTACACTTTACATTTTTTGGACCTATTAATTAGGTACTTCCATGGGCTACATTAGATGTAATTGATTTGGGGAGAGGGTAAGTACAAATAATAGTGGGGTAGACACACAAAGAATGTGAAGAAAATCAAATTAAAAAAAAAAAAAAAAAGTGCATTGCTGTGCTGATGAGCTCAGATTAGTGTGTCCAACGGACAAATTAAACCAGAGCATTTGATTGTTTGTGATGTTCAGTAAATCAATGCGATCCTACAGTAATTAAATATATTATAATCGTAACAGGGGAGCCGCGATAGCTCAGTGGTTAGTGAACTGGACTACAAAGGACAAGGGGTAGGGTTCAATCCCAACCGACGGCTTTCGGGTTCACCCTGCCTTAAATGGGTACCAGATTTTTTTCTGGGAAAGTAAAGCAGCATGGGCGTAATACTGACCACATTATCCCAAAAATCATGTGCTGAAGGTCTGTAAAATATAGGGTCACTAACACCATATTTCCCTATACGCCACTTGGCGTGATGGGGTAACTATAATCGTAACAGATGATTCAACTGACCACAGCGAATCATTTGTTTATCTTTTGCTTAGCCGCGGTGTTGTTGTCTTTCAAGTCTGATAAAAACGTGTTACATATGTTCTGATAATCATAATAAACTTAAACAAGACATTGTTTACTTCCTTAGAAATTGTTGGCCAAATACCCAGTAACCTTCTCAGATTATAACTGCACACCTTCTCAGATTATACTGCACACCTTCTCAGAATATACTGCACACCTTCTCAGATTATACTGCACACCTTCTCAGATTATAACTGCACACCTTAGATTAACAAGCACATTTCTTATATGTTTACAATATGATACTATAAAAATACAACATGTATGACCTCTATTTAAGATTGTTTCTGAATTGTTTGACAAGAGTTGCGTGCAATAAGTTTACAATTTCTAATTCATTTTTGATACCTTTGATCTTTACGGATCATATACAAAACCAATTGTATAATTATTGTTTCAATAAAACAGCAATTTACATGTAAGTACTTGTATACATTTTTTTTTCATCATCATCTAGTGTCTTCTCCGCAACGAAGGTTGGCTACCATGGAGTGCCATTCTGCTCTGTCTCTTGCTTTGATGGTGCAGGTTGTCATAGGCTGATTTGTCCATCTTTTGATGCTACTCGTCCATGTTAGCCTTGGTCTGCCTCTGCCTCTTTTACCTTGTAGTTTCCCCTCCAGGATTACTTTTAGTAGGCTGTTGTGTCTTTTAACATGGCCCAAAAATCGCATTTGTCTTGTTTGAATTGTGCTTAGTAGTTCTCTTTTCATTTGTAGCTGTTTTAAGACTTCATCGTTTGTTTTCTTTTCCTTCCATCCAATTCTACCTATTCTTCTATATATCCACATTTCAAAGGCTTCAATGCTATTCTTAGTTTTAGCCCTGGTATTATTTGTTTTGATGTTAGTATGTTCTTCATGGTATTAAAATTACTTTTTGCCATTCCTATTCTTTTGTTTATTTCAGTTGTATATTTTCCATCACTGGTATGTCAAAGGTAGTTGTAGTTCTGAACTGTCTCCAGGTCTATTCCTTCTATTTTGATATCCATTTATGGGTTTTGAGTATCTTCTTTGTTTATGATCATAGTTTTAGTCTTTTTTATATTCATATCTAGTACATATTTTTTGCTTGTCATGTTTATTTCATTAAGTAATTGTTGTAGATCTTTAGGATTTTCTGCTAGTAGTACAGTATCATCAGCATATGTTAGAGATATGCTGACAATAGGATGATATTCGCCTATTGTTCTTTTTTTTAACTTAACCTTTATTTATATTTTCCATTGAAACAGCTGTGCTAACTGGTAAATAAAGCAAATGTTAATTAGAAAACAAATATTATTTAACTACTTCAAAGCAAATTAAAACAAATCAGTAATTTTTTATTGGAAACAAATTATTTTTAAAAATTAATTCTTGATAAGTTGAGTTTAATATTGGCTAATTGGATATCAAATACATATACCCTCAACTACTACTCTATATGCTCTACAATACAATCTTCATTCCAACATTGTGCTACCAATGCCACCCTTGTACCCTAGATACATGAACAATAAGAAAAATAACCACTACCGAGATTAAATGTGTTAGACGAATGATAGGAAACAGCCTGAGAGATAAGATCAGAAATGAAGAACTGAGAAAAAAGTTAGGAATAACCCCCACCATAGAATACATAAAGAAACAACAGATAAAATGGTTTGGCCATGTGATAAGGCAGAGGGATCAAAACACAACACGCCTTCAATAAATGCTGCGAGAACACACAACACAACAAGCCTTCAATAAATGCTGCGAGAATACACAACACAACAAGCCTTCAATAAATGCTGCAAGAATACACAACACAACAAGCCTTCAATAAATGCTGCGAGAATACACAACACAACAAGCCTTCAATAAATGCTGCGAGAATACACAACACAACAAGCCTTCAATAAATGCTGCGAGAATACACAACACAACAAGCCTTCAATAAACTCTGCGAGAACACACAACACATCAAGCCTTCAATAAATGCTGCGAGAACACACAACACAACATTCCTTCAATAAACGCAGTGAGAACACACAACACAACAAGCCTTCAATAAATGCTGCGAGAACACACAACACAACAAGCCTTAAATAAATGCGAGAACACACAACACAACAAGTCTTCAATAAATGTGAGAACACACAACACAACAAGCCTTAAATAAATGCGAGAACACACAACACAACAAGCCTTCAATAAATGCGAGAACACACAACACAACAAGCCTTCAATAAATGCTGCGAGAATACACAACACAACATGCCTTCAATAAATGCGAGAACACACAACACAACAAGCCTTCAATAAATGCGAGAACACACAACACAACAAGCCTTCAATAAATGCGAGAACACACAACACAACAAGCCTTAAATAAATGCTGCGAGAATACACAACACAACAAGCCTTCAATAAATGCTGCGAGAATACCAGGTCCAGCGACATCCAAACAAGATGATGATGGCTTGTATGCTTCTTATAATATTTCATTCCTAATTGCTAAACCTGTAAAACTGCATACTAGAGAACTAATTCTACCAGTTGTGGTGAAGTAATGTGAACTATGCTACACAAGCAAGCCTCAGATTTTACTAAGAAACTTTCCTTGAAGAATAATACAGTTACAATCTGATTGAGTACATGTTAGAACATTTCTCTATGTTTTGCGCTAATTTCCCAGTGCATCCGATTTCTGCAAGCATGTTATTCAGGTTTGCTTTCCTTAGTCTTTGATTGTCTTTTCTGTAGGGGGATTCTGCCCTTAGATGGTCAGCCCTCCAGGGTTTGCAAGCACTATCTGCCTGAACTTTGTGTAGAGTTGTCTCCCTCATAGGTGGTCTGGTCTTCTGAGCTCTGGAGCACCACTTGCCTGTTTGATACAGGACAGAAAGAGAAGAAAAGACAGAGAAGCATTTAACCCATGAAGTGGGGATGGATTAGTTCAGACTAGAGCGTGTACTACTTGCCGCTGAGCTCTGGCATCACCTCTTGTTCCTCCGATACCTACAGCTGGTTTGTGTTGGAAAATAGACTCCCAGCCCGTTTTGGCACTCTCCAACGGAGAGGTTTTAACTCTTTTCTTTTTTAATCATTGGTCTCCTCCACTTTTCTTTCCTGGGACCTATCCCTATTGCTCCCTGCATTATCTTTATTACCTCTCTTACTTTTCTACCAAACTGTTCTTGTCCTACTAGACCATTGGATCGCTCGGCTGCGTGGAGAGTAGAAACATGTTGCATGGGCAACAACTTGTCTCTTTTTCTGCCCAAATTTGCGCCCTGGAGAAGATACTCCAGCTTTACTTATGCAAAGCAGGAGAGAAGGCTAAATGCATTCCATATGTGATGTCTGCACCATATTCTTGGTATCACCTGGAAGGATAAAGTGACAAACGCGGAGGTCATGACTTGCACAGGCCTCCCAAGCATCTACACACTGCTCAAACAATGTAGGTTATGCTGGCTTGGCCACATGCACCGTATAAAAGATGACCGAACACCAAAAGATATACTTTATGGACAACTAGCAAACGGCTAAAGAACTAGGGGGTGCCCAAAGCTTTGATTTGTAGATGTGTGTAAATATGACATGAAGACTCTGAACATAAACCCTGCAGCCTGGGAAGAAATAGCTGCAGACCGCAATCTTTGCAAACACACTCTAAAACTCCAACTCAAACAAGAAGCAGACAGATTCATAGAAAAAGAGAATACACTGCAAAAAAAAAAAAAGGAAAAAAATAACATTTCTAGGGGTGCTGAATAATCCACAGTCAACTATGACTGATGGGGGCTACTACTACTCTTCTACACCCTTGCCACTCCTATCTTCTCTCTCTGTTCCTCTTTTTTTCTTGCTTTCATCTTTAAATGAAGGATGCATGGCCTGAGCGAAACAAATTCGAGCAGTCAGTATGATTACAATATTTGTAATATTTATTAGTTTATATTTATTTTATATTATATTTGAAGTTAGCATCAAACAGATGTTATTATAAACAACTATAAAGAAGAACTCATACTTTGATGACTCGATAAGCAAATGTTGAGAATAAGTGTTAACACTAATTTGAACAAGAAGGAACATACACCTCTAAAGCACCTGGGCTGTATATAACCTGCAACTTATCATCAACTACTACCTAACACATGATAGAGTGTAGTCTTCAGGGAAGTGCAAGAAAGAAAACAGAGAATTTGAACACCAAAGTCCCTATATGGGAGATGGTGTGTGTATGTGCATGTGTGAAACATAAACTCTACCTGGCTATTAAAGAGATTAGCTCTCTTCCTTGCTGTCACTAATTTCTTCCCAATTCTATGAGCCAGGTGCCCTTTACCAAGTGGGTTGACTGGAGAGTAATAAGCCCTGCTCACAAATACAACACCTTATGTCAATGCTACAGCCACTCCCACAGCTGAGCATACATAACAATATGTTGTTGCAACACTCACAAATACTACACCCTATGTCTCTGCTACAGCCACTCCCACAGCTGAGACATACATAACAATATGGTGGTGCAACACTCACAAATACAACACCCTATGTCTATGCTACAGCCACTCCCACAGCTGAGACATACATAACAATATGGTGGTGCAGCACTCACAAATACAACACCCTATGTCTATGCTACAGCCACTCCCACAGCTGAGACATACATAACAATATGGTGGTGCAACACTCACAAATACAACACCCTATGTCTATGCTACAGCCACTCCCACAGCTGAGACATACATAACAATATGGTGGTGCAGCACTCACAAATACAACACCCTATGTCTATGCTACAGCCACTCCCACAGCTGAGACATACATAACAATATGGTGGTGCAGCACTCACAAATACAACACCCTATGTCTATGCTACAGCCACTCCCACAGCTGAGACATACATAACAATATGGTGGTGCAGCACTCACAAATACTACACCCTATGTCTCTGCTACAGCCACTCCCACAGCTGAGACATACATAACAATATGGTGGTGCAGCACTCACAAATACAACACCCTATGTCTATGCTACAGCCACTCCCACAGCTGAGACATACATAACAATATGGTGGTGCAGCACTCACAAATACAACACCCTATGTCTATGCTATAGCCACTCCCACAGCTGAGACATACATAACAATATGGTGGTGCAGCACTCACAAATACAACACCCTATGTCTATGCTACAGCCACTCCCACAGCTGAGACATACATAACAATATGGTGGTGCAGCACTCACAAATACAACACCCTATGTCTATGCTACAACCATTCCCACAGCTGAGACATACATAACAATATATTGGTGCAACACTCACAAATACAACACCCTATGTCTATGCTACAGTCGTTCCCACAGCTGAGACATACATAACAATATATTGGTGCAACACTCACAAATACAACACCCTATGTCTATGCTACAACCATTCCCACAGCTGAGACATACATAACAATATATTGGTGCAACACTCACAAATACAACACCCTATGTCTATGCTACAGTCGTTCCCACAGCTGAGACATACATAACAATATATTGGTGCAACACTCACAAATACAACACCCTATGTCTATGCTACAGTCGTTCCCACAGCTGAGACATACATAACAATATATTGGTGCAACACTCACAAATACAACACCCTATGTCTATGCTACAGTCGTTCCCACAGCTGAGACATACATAACAATATATTGGTGCAACACTCACAAATACAACACCCTATGTCTATGCTACAGTCGTTCCCACAGCTGAGACATACATAACAATATGGTGGTGCAACATCACAAATACAACACCCTATGTCTATGCTACAGCCACTCCCACAGCTGAGACATACATAACAATATGGTGGTGCAGCACTCACAAATACAACACCCTATGTCTATGCTACAGCCACTCCCACAGCTGAGACATACATAACAATATGGTGGTGCAGCACTCACAAATACAACACCCTATGTCTATGCTACAGCCGTTCCCACAGCTGAGACATACATAACAATATATTGGTGTGGCATCACTTCCTGTGTTCAAGTATCTGAGTCACAAGTGTGGCCAATATGGGAAACAAGGAAGCAGGAAATACTCAAGCCTGTATCACTGAATTACAAATGAGTTGCTATAACTAAAACACAGTGCCTTCATAATAAATTAACAACAGGACATTAACCACTTTGCAGGACTTCCTCTTCTACTCGATTGGAGGACATGCAGTTAGGTACAAAGTTCCAACTCTCAATCTTCCGGAAGCCATTTGCTACTGCTATAGAGAGCTTTCTTGATGTCGTCCCTCTATTTTATTACTGCCAGTTCTGCCTTGAGCTCTGTTTCCTTTACTCTGTGTGTGTGTGGTATATTAGCATATTTCCTGCGCTTGCTCAAAGCACTTAATTGTGTGTGTGTGGTATATTAGCATATTTCCTGCGCTTGCTCAAAGCATTTAATTGTGTGTGTGTGGTATATTAGCATATTTCCTGCGCTTGCTCAAAGCATTTAATTGTGTGTGTGTGGTATATTAGCATATTTCCTGCGCTTGCTCAAAGCATTTAATAGTGTGTGTGTGGTATATTAGCATATTTCCTGCGCTTGCTCAAAGCAGTTAATAGTGTGTGTGTGTGGTATATTAGCATATTTCCTGCGCTTGCTCAAAGCATTTAATTGTGTGTGTGTGGTATATTAGCATATTTCCTGCGCTTGCTCAAAGCATTTAATTGTGTGTGTGTGTGGTATATTAGCATATTTCCTGCGCTTGCTCAAAGCATTTAATTGTGTGTGGTATATTAGCATATTTCCTGCGTTTGCTCAAAGCATTTAATTGTGTGTGGTATATTAGCATATTTCCTGCGCTTGCTCAAAGCATTTAATTGTGTGTGCTGATTATCTCTCTTGTTGTCTCAAATCCAATGTTTGGGGACTGGTTGGTCTCGAGGCAAGATGCCGGCCTAAAGATAGAAAGGTTGTGGGTTCAAATCCCGGCTGCACCAGCTAGGATTTTTATTTATGAATTTTCTCTACGGCAACCATCCCTGGTCTCATCAGCGAAGCCCAGCTTGAAACATCAATTACTTATCGATGGAAAAAATTATGAGTACCTCCGAAGACGGAGTTATCTGCCTGTACTGTGAGGGACCCCTGTGCACATGGCTGCCAGGGAAAAATGGATTAACACGCAAAATTCAGCTCCTAGTCTCTAGGGACTGCATCAGAGGTAAAAAGCTTGCGAACGGCAAAAAAAAAAAAAAATCAAACGTCACTACTTCTGGTCACTTCAGCAGCTTCCTGAAACATTACAATTCTGTAGTAACTAACTTCCATGTCATGAGTGTCCATGTTTGACACTGACAACATAGGGTAAAGGTTAACAAAATGTTTCTTTGTGCTAACAGTTGCTGTCTTGTGTTGTAGAAATGAACTCAATCAAATAAACAAATTTCAAATAGAATGTAAGAACTAACTTCCATTTGTCTTAACCATTAGATCAAATTCTGACTAGGAGAAATGATACAGAATAACCGATAAGACAAGAATTTATCAATAATGGTATCAAGTTCAAAACACTGACAAATTTGTGTTTCTCTGTTAAATCTGCAACAATGCAATGAAAATGATCTAAGAATATTGTTAAAAGTTAGAGAGCCGGAATAGCTCAGTGGTTAGTGAACTGGACTACTAAGGACAAGAGGTTGCGTTCGATCCTGATCGACGGCTTCCAGGTTCATTCAGCCTAAAATGGGTACCAGATTTTTTTTCTGGGAAAGTAAAGCGGCACAGGTGTAATACCGACTACTTTACCCCAAAAATCATGTGCCAAAGGTCTATAAAAATTATAATCCACTTGCTGTGACGGGGCTCTTTACTTTACTTACTGTTAAAAGTTAGCTAACCAATAAAAATTGTTTAAGTAGTATTTTTTAGGCTGTTAAAATTACTAAAGAGCAGAAATAATTCGAAGGAAGCAGTGTCTTCTTCTTTTAATCATTTCTAATGTTATGTGCCAATAAAAAAAAAAAGTAAGGTACCCCGTCACGCCAAGTGGCGGCGTATAGGGAATATGGTATAGGGAATTAGCCAGATAGAAAGGAAAGAAGGAATGAGAGAGAGAGAGAGAGATCCAGCTCTATTCTGGGGAAGATGTTCAATTATACTCAATAAGTCTACGCCTGCCAACTTTGCTTCTCTTATAAGTGTTCTTTTCAGTGTCTCTTTAGGTCTTCCTCTTTTCTGTATCCTGCTGTTTCCTATATAAGAGCCTGTTTTGAAATTCTTTTGGTTGTCTCTTCTCAACACATGCCTGGCAAATGTCCATCTTCACTTCCTAATTGTAGATGAGATTGTTGGCTGCATGGCTATTTCACTTATCTCTACATTAGACCTCAATTTATTCCATTGTACACTGACTGCTATAAGTGCCAAACTTGGACCCTAGATACAAGAACAATATGAAAAATAAACACTGCTGAGATTAAATGTGTTACACAAATGATAGGAAGCAGCCTGAGAGATAAGATCAGAAATGAAGAACTGGGGAAAAAAGCTAGGAATAATCCCTGCCATAGAAAATATAAAGAAAGAACAGATAAAATGATTTGGCCATGTGATAAGGCAGATAGATCAAAACACAAGAGCCTTCAATAAACATTGTGAGAAAACCAGACCCATTGGCCAATCATGAAAAAGATAGATTGATGAAATATTAGAAACACTAGGAAACATAACAGCAGCAAATGCAAACAGAAGAGCAAAGGACTGCAAATTGTATTTCCCCTTGACACTGAACAGCAAATGAAGAAGGAAAGAAGACAAAGAAATACACAGAGTATCTTTCTTAAGTATTTATCTTCAAAAGTGTTTAGTTTTTTCTCAATCTCTTTAGCTGTTTTACAGCTTTTACATGCATAAGTTAATAATAGATTTGAGTTGAATATTTGAAGTTTAGTTTCCCTGCTTATACTTTTGATTTTCATATTTTGTCCACATTCTTTTTAATTTACTGCTGTTTTTGTTATCCTGCTTCTGATCTCTGTTTGTTTCACCTTCATGATCTATATTACTACCAAGATAAACATAGTGGTCAACTTTTTCCAATGCCTGACTGTTTAGATGCATAATGCTTTCTGGTGTCTTTTTTATTTGTAATTAATTTTGTTTTATCCCTGTTGTTTTCATGTCTTAATCTTTCCATCATGGATGATTGGGTATCTGTGATATTTTGCATCTTGATAACACTATGAGATTCCACAACATGCATGAAAATGATGGAGACGGAATGAACACCTATGGGTATGCCATGAGTGAAGTGAAATTATTAACAAGTAAGGACAAATAAAAATGACAAACTAAACAAAAGGAAAATTCCTGCTTCCTGGATGAATAAACATTCCTGCTCTAGTAACACAACAAAACAATTAATAGAGCGGGTTCATAACTTCTTATTTCAGAGTATGGGGTTGATTGCACAGAGGATGGTCTATGGAAGTGTCAATACAGTTATGCAGATGTAATAGCTTACCGGGTAATGACTTCTGTCTGACAGTCTGATGCACTGTGCTGTTATCATTCGTGTTGAAACGTGTTGGATCTGGTTTATATCGTCCTGTATCTCCAACAACTACGCCATCACTGTCCTTTCTGTCTGTGTTATTGGACCCAACATCAGAGAAGCGTGTTCCAGTTTGGGGATTTCCACAGCAGTTTCCCATGATAGCTGCTTTATAAATGTGTTAATCTCAACACCCAAATATATGCCACACAAAATCAACCTCAATCTTTATGTGCTATCTGGATATGTTCAACATATTCAATGTCTTGGCTGAATCTGAGTCACACATAAATAATTTATGTGTTTCTTCTAAAGTCCATATTAATAGATGTGAAACACTAGCCAAAAATATGAAAGCATTTCATTCATCTGTAAAGCTCTCTGAGGCTGCCAGGTACTGAAAGAGAGGAATGCAGTTTTAAATGTTTTAATACAAACTATCAGTCAGTTTTTGCATAGTAAATCCAGTACCCATCATATGATCAAGCTTTAGGCTTATAACCCGTTTGGTGAGCAAGGTATTAATGTCACAACCACCAGTATATTTACGGATCATGTGGTTTGTAACATGAAAATGTTCATTAAAATAAAGTCTATAACAGATGGGTCAAAATGAAAATAGACTTGATAATTAATCTAATAAGTATGTGCTTGCAATAATGCAGCGATTAAACTACACATTGACAGAAACTTTCTAAGAAAGTGGTAACAATTTCCCATCAAATAAATATTAAAATATAAATAAATTTAAAGATTTTACAATTTGATTTTTGCAGCAACCAGAAAAGTTTTACAAAATTGAAAATCTCAAATAACAAGGCAAACTGCAAAGTCTAGTTAATCAATAATAATCATAGCCATATGGTATTAAGAATATTTATTTATTGTTATAACAAATCAGACCTAGTGGTATGAGGTGAAGGTGCATGATAGTGCCAAGGCCAAAGTGGGCGACTTATTGCTGACTTCTTGCACCTGGATCTGCGAACTAACTAGAACTATCAAGATCCTACGCCACCTCTTCAAGGTGTCTCTAGAAACAGACTAACCTGATCAGTCTTAGCCAGGCCAGGGGAGTAACTATAGTCTGTTCATAAATACATGAATATGTTTGCCTTTCATTTGCATGAAAGCTGCCTGTTATTTCGCAGTGATTTTTTGCATGTAGCCTTAGAATATCCATGATGCAAAAATATTTGCTATTCCTTCTTCAACAGATACAACAAATTTTGCACATCGGCTAATTCCTTTGATCTTTTAGGACCTTTGCAATAAGTTGATTCAAATTTTAGATTTTACAATAAACATGTTAATTTCCAGTTCAATTCTTTTCAGAGGCGTATCTACATAATTCTTATATAGATGAAGTAATTGTGTGTGTTGCTCGTTATGTGTAAATGCAAACATAACTCTAATTTGCTACATTAAGTCTTTCCCTTTGGTCATCATTAAACCCTAGGGTGTCCTAACTAGGGGCACCCCAAATTGAAAGATGGTAGATACATTTTGATATGGAAATGTATTTGTTGCCATTGTACATACACTTAACCATTTGCTCAAAATTGTACATACACTTAACCATTTATCTAACATACACTTAATGATCCCAGGCTGTTATTCAGTCTGAATATGGTCTTCATCATTCCGAATCTGATGATTCCAAGAGGTTGATAATGGTTAATGACTGGACAAATTGTAATCTATGTCGTTGCCAGTAATCATCTTCCTTCTGAATCACATGTGCAACACACTTCTTCCAGAGCTGAATGTCTAATACTTGAGAGGGACTCAAGTGTCTGAGCTTCCAACATCACACATTTTAAATGTCCTGTTCTGTTCTGCAACTTGTCTTTCGACTTTAGCCCACAAAGCTCGATCGAAATGAGATGTGCATGATATGCAGGGAGTTGCAGAGAACTCTGGCTGTATTCCTCAATGATTCTGTCAATATTATACACCTTTCTCTTGTTTGTATTCCTCACAAGCTGCAACAACTCAGGCTTTAAATATGCGCTGTAGAATTTGACATTTTCCTTAACAAGCCATGTCACATGTTGTAATTTGATCTTTTGTATTTGATGCAGTTTGCACTTTGTCTTCCACTGACATTGTGATAAGATGCATTATCCATTGCTAGGCATGAAGGTCTATCCAGGATTGGAAGAAGATCATTCTCAAACCAGTGCCTGAAAATTTGTCTATTCATTTCTGTGTGGTAATCCCTATCGTCGATACTTTTTGATTGGAAAATAAGTCCAGCATTATGGACAATGCCGTTTTCACTAATTTCAGCATGAGGTGGTCTGACGCACTGGTATTTGCTTTTGGGAATTGTTCTTTTTTGTTCACCATATATTACTTGCCATTCTTTAACATAGGTGTAGTGAGCATTGACCCAGGATTCGTCCAAATATAAAATATCCTTGCCTTGACTCCACCACTCAGGGATCTGCCTCAGGTATTTTCTCCGGGCAGCAATCAAATGTGGTTTTCCACAAATAATATTCCTGCCGCCTACAGTTTTCCTGAAAGTGAAGCCAGCGGCTTGTACAATTTTCCATAGAGCCCTTTTAGAAATGTCAGTACTGCAGTAGTCTGCATTTAATATTAATGTCAATTTCCTGAGAGTTACAAGTACATTTGTAGCAAACATTTTAAATAGCTCCCTTTTTATGACATCTATGTCAAATTCGTCAACTTTCTTTTTCCTTCCCTGCTTAACATGAGTGTACTCTGAGCGTTGTTTCTTTGACATGAATGGCTGCTATGCATTATTACATTACTGTTTACCAGTTTCAATTGAAAGTTGAATTGCAGCACAGGGAAATTGAAAATTTATATTTCTTTGGGCTGTTTCAATGTGAAAGCAAAACTATTTTTAGAACAACATAACTGAGTACCATAGATCTGCTAAAATTAGGTCCAATTAAGTGAAGTTGATTTTAATATAGTCTAAAATCCTAAAGAAGAAATCTTGCAAACTAGATCAAATATCTAAGAGCAAAAAATATTTATATAACATCATGAATATTCTAGGGTGCATACAAACAATAGTGAAGAGATATACCGAATAGCAAAGCAAGCTCTCATGTAGGAAACAACAGGTATGAGGAAAAGAGAAAGAACCAGAGAGACACTGAGAAGAACATTGATGAGAGAGGCAAGAGCAGCAGGAATCGGCTCCCTCAATGAGATAGAGCTACTTGCACAGAACAGACAAATGGTGAGATTTGATAAAAGATCTTTACAAGGATTGAAAACTGCTAGAATAAAAATTTAGATAAAAAAAGGAGTATCTGGGTCTATGCCCTATGGGCCGGCTACGGCTCGAAAGGTCAATAGATAGATACAAACAATAACTGTGATATAACTGGTAGTTTCAAGCAAATCTAAGGCAAAAGTGTTCATGAATTTATGAACAAATAATAGTAAGGATAGAGAGTGATGACAACCTCGTACTCAGGTAATGTACTAAAAAACATGCATGTTGATGAAATAGGAGAGTAGGGTGTATTGGGTAAAAAGATGAAAATTTCACAACTTTGATACAAACCACAAGTATCTATGCTCATATAACATCCTTTTAGACAAACAGAAAATAATAATTAAAGATCATCCTATTCATTATTGAAGCCGTCAGTAGAATGCAGGACTTAGTATTTGAAATTTTGACCATCGCCATCCCTATATTTAATACACATTATACATATTTCTCCCATGTGTTACCGGGGCCTCATTATGTGGGATGTAAAGAATAGTGACACTGTGACCATCCAGGCATGTCGTAAGAGGCGACTAAGGAGGTTGATCGATGGCTTGACAAGCTGTCATTGTAAAAAGCATTGTTATGGAAACAGACCATAGATTTTAGAAGCAGTGATCTCTGAAATATGTGCCATTTTGGCTCGCAAGGTTTATGTTTTTGAGATTGTGGTTCTGCCCTATGTGCCGTCTTCGGCTCGAAAGGACGATAGATAGATAGATATTTACTTACAGTAGCACTTGTAGTTTATAAGATCTTGACTTAACTGTATTTTACTATTCAAGTAACAATAACTTTATTTATACAAATGTGTTTCACTTCACAAATAAGATTAACTCAACTAACACTACTGCTATCATCATCATTGAGTGCCATCTCCGCTTCGAAGGTCAGCTACCATGGAGAGCCATTCCAGTCTTCCTCATGCTTTTATGGTGCAGGTTGTCATAGGCTGACTTGTCCATCTTTTGATGTACTCATCCACGTTAGTCTTGGTCTGCCTCTTTTACCTTGTGTTTTCCCTTCCAAGATTACTTTTAGTAGGCTGTTGTGTCTTTTAACATGCCCCAAAAATCACATTTGTCTTGTTCGAATTGGGTTTAGTAGTTCTCTTTTCATTTTTAGTTGTTTTAAAACTTCATCATTTGTTTTCTTTCCTTCCCATCCAATTCTACCTATTCTTCTATTAATCCTCATTTCTGAGGCTTCAATTTTATGTTCTGTTTTCTTGTCTAATGTCCATGTTTTTGCACCATACAAGAATGTTGAGAATATATAACATTTTGCTATTCTTAGTTTTAACCCTGGTGTTTTTTTGTTAGTATATTATTTTTCATGGCATTAAAGTTACTTTTTACCATTTATTTTGTTTATTTCAGTTTTACATTTTCAGTCACTGGTTATAGTGTGTCTATGTCCAAGGCAGTTGTATCTCTGAACAGTATGAATTCCTTTTTTATATAAATAGGTGTATAGAGTTCACTTTGTTATATTTTATTATTGCTGTTTGCTCCCAGTATAAATTACATATTGGTCGTATCTTTTAGGCAGTCTATACTGTATTCTATCAAAAGCTTTCGTGTAGTCTATGAAGCAGAAATATATTAGTTTGTTTACTTCTGTGTACTTTTCGATGAATGTCCTCATCCAGAATTGAGAATGTTGCTTCATTTTGTTCCACTGTTTTTCCTAAATTCCAACTGTTCTTCTAATTCCATATTGATTTTATACTGAATCCTTCCTTGTATAACTTTTAGCAATATTTTTGTTACATGGCTCATTAGGCTTATTGTTCTAAAATCACTGCATTCAACTGCACCATTCTTTTCAGGCAATGTAATGAAAGTTGATGTTTTTAGTAGTCCATTATTACTATACCTTCTTTATAATTACAGACCAAATATGGTGAACAAGTGATTCATAGTTACAAAAAGACATAAGTTCTCTCTCTGTACAGTTTATAGAAGAGAGAAGTATGAAGTGAATATAGTTCAATAGAATATAAATAAGTCATAAGATGAAGTTATATCTCACTTGCCGGCACAAGGACAATACAGACAACTCTAGGAGACACTAGCCCTCCAACCGTCCATCAACTCGACATCATCACTCATCAGACTCATCTCATGCATTCTATTTCAATTGTCTAGTCTATACTTATATATAAAATGAACTAACTAGAATAAGAATCCTAGAACCGTACAGATCACTTATAATATGAATGTTACAACACATATTAATTGTACAATTCCTAACCATGAGTAAGAATAAATGTCCCCGAGACGAACAAAGCATTAAAGTTCAATCCAGGAAGCTAAATCCAAGAGTCAATATTAACCCCGGAAGCGTTTGTGATTAGCACTTTTTTTATTTTTTTCTCGCTGCTTGGAAAGGTCAATATTTTCAAGATGTTTCCCGCTATTCTTGTTGATTGTTTTTTTCTCTGTTGTTATAATTGTTAATTGTGTCTCTTCCACTTTTAGTTGTTTTGATTTCCTTATTGCTAATTTATTCCCCCGATGTCTTCAAAGGCTTCCACAGACGAGAGAAGACATGTGCTGCTGCTATAGATCTGGAGGATGCATACAACAGGGTGCCATTTGAATATCTCATCCATATGCTCCTCAAACTGGCGGTGCACCCCTTCCTCATTAGATGGATCGCCGCGGCACTGTTTCAGAGGAAGGTGATACTCAGATGTGGAAGTTGGTCTTCCGAGCCAACATCCATTTGCCCAGGGCTGCCACAAGGCTCAACATTGTCACCAGTTCTATTTAACGTGTACACAATAACGATCACGGAACAACAGCTGGATGGGAGGGGAAGAACTATGACTTTTGCTGATGATATTCTGGTATATCGACAGGGAAGAGACAGGCGGGGAATCGCTTCCACAATGCAAGACGAACGCATTTCTTCCTGGTGTGGGGTATCAGGTGCCGTGGTTAATCCTAATAAAGCATCAGTTTCATAGTTCTCCCTTAACAATCATATCGTTCATACGACCACACCGGTAGTACGAATGGGAGCTGATGAGGTGACCAGGGACAAGTTAATGACATACCTTGGAGTTAAGTTTGATCGCAGCCTGTGTTTTCGGGACCACGTCGACCATGTGATAACAAAATCCCGCAAAGGATTAGCCTCCTTGAAGGTCATGGCAGCTGCCAACATCGAGCAGAGGCTACTTACTCTTCTGTTCCAGGGATTAGCCCTCGCACCAATCGAGTATGCCCTGGCCATTCTTACTGTCAGTACGACTCAAATTGATAGGCTGGAGAAAATACAAAATGAAGCCACGCGCATTATCTTGGGATGTACAAGGGACACTCCCTGTGTAGCAATGAGGTATCTTCTTGACTTTCCAACCATGGATGACAGAATCAAGATCTGGAGAGCACAAGCATACCTGAAGATTAGTACAGATAAAGAGCATCCATTGCACCACGTGCTCAACACAGAGAAAGGTGACAGGCTAAAAAGAGGCAAATCATGGGTGGGCCGAGCAGAAGATGTCATCAAACAGGTCTGTGGGCTTACCAATATCAGCGTTGGTGAGGAGTGGATGCCGGTGCCTACATCATTCAAGGGGACTTTCTCGTGTATTGTCACACTCGACAGGAAAAGTAGGGAACAGAACCCGGTCGTGGTTAATGCTGAGGTAAACGGTCTCATATGCGATAACACCGATAAGAAAGATGCAGTCATTTATACAGACGGATCTGTAAGACGGCACCAAAGAAGTGCATGGACATTTACAGCACGCTCGGAAGGCAGAATAGTCTACGAAGACAGTGGTGCATACGTCATGACCACGAGTAGCATGACAATGGAGATGATGGCAGTGGCCAAGGCATTCAAATGGTTAGAGTCACAAGACTACACCCACGCATGTATACTGAGTGATTCGATGAGCATGATAAAAAAGTGTATGCATGAAATGGGTAGAGTCGTTGCAGAAATTCAAAATACGTAATGTCACCTTTGTCTATGTCCCTGGACATGCGGGAGTACGGGGAAATGAAAGAGCGGACAGGTTGGCTAGCTGCGCTGTCGTTGAGGACGGGCAACCAATGGATCGGGCGGACATCATCAATGCCCTCCGAGATGTGGGAAGAGCACATGACTTTGACAAACACAGATCCACGTCACTTCTTCAAATGATGGAAATGGGAGTTAAGTTGGGCACAGCCAGAAATGAGACACTTAGTGGCCGTGTAAGAAGACTTATCAACCAACATAGAACTGGAGTCATCAGTCGCTGGACACTGAGGGAATTGCTGAGGAGGGGATCTGAGCACCTATGGACATGTTCGGAGTGCAATGATGATGACCCGCAAATAACTCAATAACTCCCACGATGTTTCCTTCTGGTAACTGCAGATTACCGCTTCAACGTGTGCAATAAAAGAAAGATTGGTCAGCAATGGATCCACAGGCACAAAGTGAGGTCTAACAGTGAAGAACGTGTCCTTCATGATTTACTTCACGAAATCAGTCAATTGATGCAGTCTTACATGATCTTGTCATCGTGTCCCATACCGGTTGGCGTAGGCGATCTTATCCTTCCACAATTTTCTATCCACAATACATTGTACCAATAATGTTGTTGACTGTTTTTCATCCTACGGCACCAAACTATGTATCTTCTCTTTTTGTTGTCTGCGATCTCTCTTTCCCTCTATTTTGCCTGTTTTTACCTGATCTATCTTAGTGAAGACAAAAAAGGAAAAATGCTAACAGACAATAAGGATATTATAGATAGATGGCAGGAATATATAACAGAACTATTTCAGGATCAAAGGGACAAGAAACCAGTTATAAAATGTACATCAGGCTATAAAATCTTAAAATCTGAGGTGGAAAAAGCTATAAAAACAATGAAAAAGGGAAAAGCAGCAAGACCTGACAGCATACAGATAGAGATCATACAGGCACTAGAAGATTTTGGCATTAAAGTGATTACAGACATATGCAACGACATATACCACACAGGATACATACCAAATGAAATAAAAACATCAGCTTTCATTGCATTGCCTAAAAAGAATGATGCAGTTGAATGCAGTGACTTTAGAACAATAAGCCTAAGGCCTAATGAGCCATGTTACAAAAATCTTGCTAAAAGTCATACAAGGAAGGATTCAGAATAAAATCAATACTGAATTAGATGAGCAACAATTTGGATTTAGGAAAAATAGTGGGACAAAAGAAGCCATATTCTGCATGAGAACATTAGTCGAAAAATACACAGAAGTAACCAAACCAATATATGCCTGCTTCATAGACTACACCAAAGCTTTTGATAGAGTATACCACAAACAACGTATAGAATGCCTGAAAGAGATACATCTAGATGACATGGACATACGACTAATATGTAATCTATACTGGGAGCAAACAGCAATAATAAAATATAACAAAGAGAACTCTACACCCATTGATATAAAAAGAGGAGTAAGACAGGGATGCATCCTATCACCAAGCTTGTTCAATCTATACACTGAGCAAATTTTTAAAAACATCATAGAGATGCCAGGCCTACAATTTAATGGAAAGATAATCAATAACCTAAGATATGCTGATGATACTGTACTACTAGCAGAAAATCCTAAAGATATACAACAATTACTTAATGAAATAATCATGACAAGCAAAAAAATATGGACTAGATATGAATATCAAAAAGACTAAAACTATGATCATAAACACAGAAGATACTCAAAACCCACAAGTGGATATCAAAATAGAAGGAATAGACCTGGAGACTGTTCAGAACTACAACTACCTTGGACATACTATAACCAGTGATGGAAAATGTACAACTGAAATAAACAAAAGAATAGGAATGGCAAAAAGTAATTTTAATGTCATGAAGAACATACTAACATCAAAACAAATAAAACCAGGGCTATAACTAAGAATAGCAAAATGTTACATCTTCTCAATATTACTATATGGTGCAGAAACATGGACATTAGACAATAAAAAAGAACAGAGAATTGAAACCTTTGAAATGTGGATATATAGAAGAATAGGTAGAATTGGATGAAAGGAAAAGAAAACAAACGATGAAGTCTTAAAACAACTAAAAATTAAAAGAGAACTACTAAGCACAATTCAAACAAGACAAATGCGATTTTTGGGCCATGTTAAAAGACACAACAGCCTACTGAAAGTAGTCCTGGAGGGGAAAATACAAGGTAAAAGAGGCAGAGGCAGACCAAGACTAACATGGACGAGTAACATCAAAAGATGGACAAATCAGCCTATGACAACCTGCACCAACAAAGCAAGAGATAGAGCAGAATGGCGCTCCATGGTAATAAAATACAAATATCTTAGGTTATTAATTATCTTTCCATTAATGTTTAGGCCTGGCATCTCTGTGATGTTTTTAAAGATTTGCTCAGCGTATAGATTGAACAAGCTTGGTGATAGGGTGAATTCCTGTCTTACTCCATTTTTATATATTTAATAGATGTATAGAATTCACTTTGTTATATTTTTTTATTGCTGTTTGCTCCCAGTATAAATTACATATTGGCTGTATCTTTTAGGCAGTCTATACTGTATTCAATCAAAAGCATTGGTGTAGTCTATGAAGCAGAAATATATTAGTTTGTTTACTGCTGTGTACTTTTCAATGAATGTCCTCATCCAGAATTGAGAATGTTGCTTCATTTTGTTCCACTGTTTTTCCTAAATCCAAATTGTTCTTCTAATTCAATATTGATTTTATACTGAATCCTTCCTTGTATAACTTTTAGCAATATTTTTGTTACATGGCTCATTAGTTAGGCTTATTGTTTTAAAATCACTAACTACATTCAACTGCACCATTCTTTTCAGGCAATGTAATTGTAATGAAAGTTGATGTTTTTAGTAGTCTATTACTATACTATAACTAGTATAACTATATAACTATACCTTCTTTATAATTACAGACAGAATATGAATATATGGCGAACAAGTAATTCATAGTTACAAAAAGACATAAGTTCTCTCTCTGTACAGTTTATAGAAGAGAGAAGTATGAAGTGAATATAGTTCAATAGAATATAAATAAGTCATAAGATGAAGTTATATCTCACTTGCCGGCACAATGACAATACAGACAACTCTAGGAGACACTAGCCCTCCAACCGTCCATCAACTTGACAATACATCATCACTCATCAGACTCATCTCATGCATTCTATTTCAATAGTCTAGTCTATCTTAGATATAAAATGAACTAACTAGAATAAGAATCCTAGAACCGTACAGATCACTTATAATATGAATGTTACAACACATATTAATGGTACAATTTCTAACCATGAGCAAGAATAAATGTCCCCGAGACGAACAAAGCATTAAAGTTCAATCCAGGAAGCTAAATCCAAGAGTCAATATTAACCCGGAAGTGATTGTGATGAACACTTTTGTATTTTTTTCTCGCTGCTAGGAAAGGTCAATATTTTCAAGATGTTTCCCGCTATTCTTATTATTTGTTTTTTTCCTCTGTTGTTATATTTGTTAATTGTGTCTCTTCCACTTTTAGTTGTTTTGATTCCCTTATTGCTAATTTATTCCTCCGATGTTTTCTTCTGGTAACTGCAGATTACCGCTTCAACGTGTGCAATAAAAGAAAGATTGGTCAGCAATGGATCCACAGACACATAATGAGGTTAAACAGTGTATAGAACGTGTCCTTCATGATTTACTTCACGATATTAGTCAATTGATGCAATCTTACTTGATCTCATCATCGTGCCCCATACCGGTTGGCGTATCGATCATATTCTTCCACAATTTTCTATCCACAATACATTGTGGGATCTTTCCAACGCATATGGATCAGTCACAACATCAGATGATTTGGCAGGCTCTCCGAATGTACCCCAGAGTGTGACCGCCATGCTCAGACTGTATTTTATCGGCTTCACTTTGCGTTTCTCAACAAAGGAATATACAACCGACTGAATATAATTGCAAGTCGGCATTGCGATGGGCTGTACAATTTCGCCCATACTCTTCGTGATGGCGATGCAAATAATGCAGGGAGCAGCAGTGGGAGTTGGAAAAGGACCAGACCTTGGAGATGGATGCCACATGCAACCACTTAGAACATTTATGGATGACACCACGGTCCAAGCACCAGAAGAGGGCCACGCCCGCAGGATGCTTGAACGCCTGGACGAACTCATCGTGTGGTGCCGGATGAGCGTCAAACCAAGGAAGTCACGAAGCCTATCCATCAGACGAGGGAAGACCAAGCAAGTCGCATTCAGTGTGGCGAAACAGAGGATCCCAACTGTCGGCGAGGAGTCAATAAAGAGCCTTGGCAGAGTGTATGACGCCTCATTGAAAGACACGAAAGCAGTCCAGAGAGTAAGAGAGATGACAGAGCAAGGGCTACATATCATCGACCGGAGTAGACTTTTAGGAAAGTTTAAAATCTGGTGCCTCCAGTTCATATTGATACCTAAACTGTTATGGCCTCTTCTGATATATGAAATCAGCTCAAGTAAGGTGGAAGCGACGGAGAGCAAGATTAGCAAGTACACGCGGAAATGGCTGGGAGTACCACCAGAACTGACAGATGTTGCGCTGTACTGTAAGAAAGCCAAGCTGGTCCTTCCGTCCAAGTCAGTCCTAGAGGAATATAAAGCCGGCAAGGCCAGACTGGCAGTTATGCTGCAAAGCTCGTCAGACGAAACTGTCCGAACAGTGGAACCCACAGTGAAGACCGGTGGAGAATGGCAGGCGTGTGCAGCAGTACGCGAAGCACGTGAGAGTCTCCAACTAAAGGAAGTAACGGGCTACACGCAGACCAACAGGCGTGGATTTGGTCACGGAGACATCCGATGGTGGTCAAAGGCATCAAATAAACAACTGAGGAACATGGTAGTCAGGGAGGTCAGAGATGTCGAGAACAAGCGTGTGCAAAAGGCAGCGCAACAAGTGCAGCAAGGCCAATGAACCACATGGGATATGGCCTTGCAGAGGACACATGGAATGACATGTGGCATATGGCACCGCTGTGGCTCAGCTACATAATCAGATCGATGTAAGACCTTCTACCGTCAGTCTGCAACCTTGTGAAGTGGGGGAAGACATGACAATCGATGTACGACCTTCTACCATCAGCCTGCAATCTTGTGAAGTGGGGGAAGACATGACAATCGATGTACGACCTTCCACCATCAGCCTGCAACCTTGTGAAGAGGGGAAGACATGACAATCGATGTACGACCTTCCACCATCAGCCTGCAACCTTGTGAAGTGGGGGAAGACATGACAATCGATGTACGACCTTCCACCATCAGCCTGCAACCTTGTGAAGTGGGAGAAGACATGACAATCGATGTACGACCTTCCACCATCAGCCTGCAACCTTGTGAAGTGGGGGAAGACATGACAATCGATGTATGACCTTCCACCATCAGCCTGCAACCTTGTGAAGTGGGGGAAGACATGACAATCGATGTCCTCTTTTCAAAGGAAGGTAGACGATGGAGCATGTTTTTTCCTCATTCAAGACAGCGTTAAGCCATGGACGATATATGTGGCGACACAACAGAGTGATGCATGAACTGGCTGCCACCGTGGATGGGGCGCGGAAGGAGGCTAGCACTAAAGTTCGATCAGCTTCAAAGAACACTTTTTTTTTTTTTTTTGAGAGCGGAACAGGCCGCACGCCCCAAGCAGAACAACTGGAGCGACTCTATAATCCTGGATATAGCAAACAATTGGCAGATGGCGGTTGACCTCCCAGGGCGAGGGAAATACCCAGAGTACATCAAAATACCTAAAATGCGTCCGGACATTGCACTCTACACGTCAAATATGACCCATATCCTCTTAATAGAGCTCACAGTGCCATTTGAATCCAGGATAGAGGAATATCATATATTTAAACTATCCAAATACAAGGATCTCGCCACCGAGCTGAGACAGCAGGGACTCCAGAGTAGAGTGTTTTCGGTGGTGGTTAGTGCCAGAGGACTCACGACCCCATCCCTCTACGACCTCTTAAAGATGCTAGAAATTAAAAAGGAAAAGGGGAGGGGGGGGTGCAGTCAAGAACAATGAGAACAACTGCTGAGTCAGCCGAAAGAGCGTCGTGCTCGCTGTGGCAGAATCGTGACAGACCAACAGTCAAATAATATTATGTCTAGACCAGACGATCGGGGAACCATTTTATACTTTGACCACTTATTCATCCCACATAAATCAGCAGAGTATGGAGAATGTACTCGGAAAGACCCGAGACGAAGCGATAAGAAGTTACATAATCGACCGGAGGTGAACATCAACCGGGTGTTTGCGACGACGGCAGTTCAAACATTAAAGTCCCCAAAAGCCTGAAGGTCAGACATCTAGGCGCCAATCTACACTGCGGTTTCCGAATTCCCACGAAAATCAGACACCGACGGGTCTATAAATGTGCGTTGTCGATAGTAGCCGCGTTATTTCGACTGGAGAAGACATCAACTTGCTAGGATAAGCTGGTCCGTCAGACAAGGATGCCCTCTATCTTCGCTGCTCTACGTCCTAGCCTTAGAGCCACTACTCGAAAAAATAAGAAAAGATGAATCCATCAGAGGCACCTTTATACCAGGAGGAGGACAACGGAAGCTCATGGCTTACGCCGACGACACCATCTTCTTCCCCACAAGCGACAGCTCAATAACAAACATCATCAAAGCATATACAGACTTCGGCAACAGCAGCGGGGCGGAGATCAACGTGAAGAAGACATCCATCAAGGAAACTGCGGGTGGCAGAACAGAAGGGACTTCCCTTTAGGATTGGCATCCGTCGACGTCATAACGGTGTACGGCGTCACATTCCCGTGCAACCCCAAGATAAACAAACCCACACGGCAGGTTCTAACCACAAAAATCACCGACACCCTGGTGAGATATCAACACAAAACATCACCGACACCCTGGTGAGATATCAACACAAAACATCACCGACACCCTGCTGAGATAGATATCAACACAAAACATCACCGACACCCTGCTGAGATAGATATCAACACAAAACATCACCAACACCCTGCTGAGATAGATATCAACACAAAACATCACCGACACCGTGGTGAGATATCAACACAAAAATCACCGACACCCTGGTGAGATATCAACACAAAACATCACCGACACCCTGCTGAGATAGATATCAACACAAAACATCACCAACACCCTGCTGAGATATCAACACAAAACATCACCAACACCCTGCTTAGATAGATATCAACACAAAACATCACCGACACCCTGCTGAGATAGATATCAACACAAAACATCACCAACACCCTGCTGAGATAGATATCAACACAAAACATCACCGACACCCTGCTTAGATAGATATCAACACAAAACATCACCAACACCCTGCTGAGATAGATATCAACACAAAACATCACCGACACCCTGGTGAGATAGATATCAACACAAAACATCACCGACACACTGGTGAGATATCAACACAAAACATCACCGACACCCTGCTGAGATAGATATCAACACAAAACATCACCGACACCCTGCTGAGATAGATATCAACACAAAACATCACCGACACCCTGCTGAGATAGATATCAACACAAAACATCACCAACACCCTGCTGAGATATATCAACACAAAACATCACCGACACCCTGCTGAGATATCAACACAAAACATCATCCGTCTTCGGCAGAAGCGTCATCGTCAACAATATCATCATACCCAAACTACTTTACACGATCACAGTTCTCGATCCACCTCGTCACATTACTCACAAAATTAACAAGCACATCAACAAGTTCATCTTTCGAAACGTCATCCACAATATAAAACACGAAACGCTGATACAAAGGAAATACGACGGGGGAATCGCTCTTCAAGACATCAACTCCAAAATGAAATCCTTCAGAATTGGCTACGTGGGATGCATCGTTCAACGGCCACACAGCTACCCTTTCGCCCATTACTACATGAGACTCAGGCTCATCAGGCACACAAAAATCAACAACGCAAGCCCGCACCACTACGGTCCCATGCCTGCTTTCTACAAGTCGTGCATACAAGCCATATAAGGAAACGAACACCTCATGCACCAGACAACAAAACACATATAGGCTACCAACAATTAATACAAGAACAAGCCCCACCACTACAACGAAGGATCAAATGGGGTTACACACACATCCAAAACTACAGCGGCACGTTCCAGAACCTGCACAACCCAGTGGTCACTCAAAATGAGAGAGAAGTCGCATATCGACTTCTGTTTAATACTCTCTCTCTCTCTCTCTCTCTGCGTTCAGGACTCAATCAGAGTAAGGATTCCAGATATGAAGTCAGCTGTCAGGCTAAGTGTGTTGATCGCCCCCACAGACAGAACATCACAATTAGAGTCTGTCAGATCCACTCTGACTGAACACCCGTTAATACGTTGCACTGTGTTCTGCGCCAGTGGCCCAGTGCATCCGATTTCAGCCAGCATTTTTTCAGGTTTGCTTTCCTTAGCCTTTGATTGTCCCCAATCTTCCTGCAAGGCAGCAGTTGATCTTTTCTTCGGGGGATTCTGCCCTTAGATGGTCGGCCTTCCAGGTTTACGAGCACCATCTGCCCGAGTCACTAGAGGTGACTAACACAGACATGCGACTTGTAATATGAGGAAACTGCAACAAGGAACACATTTCATGCATAGCCTTCATTTGTTCCCGCCGCCTATCCCTTTATACCGGTAAGTCACGTCCTCTTGAAAATGATGATCATCGTAGCACTTGATGATGTTAGGCCATCGTTGATGACTCCAATTCCGAACGTATAGACACACAGTCAGTCGTCAAATTATTCTTGTTGCACATCAAACAGCAGACCGTAAGATTTGCGCACGGCCGGTTTAGGGAACCAATACGATGACGTAGCCCACAATGTCGCCAAACTCGTAATCTCGATACCTTTAGACTTATGTCTGATTACTCAAGTGTAAGTAGTCTACGACGAACAAAACACGAAGCAACTTCCCCAAAGAGACAAAACTGCGACTGACGAAGTAGTTTACATTAATGTGTAACGTGGAAATACGACGTTTAATACGACGCCACTGGAACAAGGAAAGAATGCCAAATGTGCAACACAAGCACACAAGCAAACGAAGAACACATATACTATAGATGCCTAACCATCACACCGACAATCCATGCACTCATGACACGCTGCAAACATATACCAAACACAAAGTAGACATACACAGAGCGATAATGCTAAACACGATACCAAACACAACACCAGAACACCACAACACTTTAGTCTCTCTACTTTCTTATTTGAGATACCTAATATGGGTCTGTCAGAATGAAACCAAATACAGAGGACGAACGTTTCAACCAGAAATTTTCTGACACATATACATGAAAAAACAAATGTCCATTATAGAGAGAATGAGAGTGCGAATGAAGGCAGACCCATTCCCCCTCCCACAACCTAGTTACAATAAAGGCAAAGCCCAGGCCATCCACGATGATGAAACGATTTAAACAAACAAAACTCCTGCCTCTTCTTCAAGGATTGCAGGAGGAGATATAAATCACTGAGTGGGGAAAAAAATTGCTAGGATAAGCCAACATAGGTAAGTTAAACTATTGTCGAGTGTTTTGTGTATTAAGTGTTGTTATTTTGTGCCGAACATACTGTGTAAGCCTTAGAGGCAATGCAGCTGGATGTCGACGCCTGCTGGGAGTCATGATCCAGGCGGGTCCACCTCCCCTAGAGTGTCAAGTGGCTAAAGGGCCGAAACACTTGCTCGACGGGGCGGGGGGTATCCTTCTGATGATCAGATTGCCTCCTGCTGCGAAGCTCTGTACAAATAGTTTCCTACTACTACTTCTACTACAATAATGTTGTTGACTGTTTCCATGCCACAACACCAAGCTATGTATCTTCTCTCTTTGTCGTCCGCGATCTCTCTTTCCCTCTATTTTGCCAGTTTTTACCTGATCTATATTAGTGAAAGGTAGAAGTCTGAGACAAGCTACCAATTTTATCAGAGAAATTGATGACATTTTTAGACAGGCCAACAGCTTCCAAATTTAAAGATAGATTAAATATGTGAAATTATTAATAATTATATATGTGAGATTTATTATTATGAGTGAAACAGCTAGTTCACTCTAACGCAGTGGTCTACACTAGAGAGCTGAATTTAATCACTCCAAATGCAAATCCTGCAGCGGTCGACTGAACACAAACTCTATTTCACCATCTGAGAACCAGAAGTCAAAAGCAAATACGGCCAACAAAATTGGCTTTCATTCTTTGTACTACCAGATAGCCATTTATGTTGATAATACCACATATATTTAATCGGGGCCCATCTTTTTTGTCCTTTTCAAGAAGTGAACGTTTTGAAGTAGATCTAACTTACTTCAAGATAATTCTTATATCAGCTTCATTTCACCGTGAAAAGGGAGCATACAATAAAGTAACACCAATATCCACTGGAATCATCTCTAACACACATTCCTGTTACTCAACTTATCATGCTTTGTTTACTTTGGAACTTTTAGTCTAAACTTTAACCTGATAATTTGCAACATAAGATTGCCGCCAGTTACGCTATTTAAGTGGTGTCATTATGTCAGGTCAGGTAATGTTACCTGCTGCTTGGATACTACACCAAAGCTTTCGATAGAATACACCATAACCAACTTATAGACTGCCTAAAGGATATAAATCTAGACGACACAGGCATACGACTAATATGTAATTTGCACTGGGAGCAACACAGCAATAATAAGATATAACAAGGAGAACTCTACACCCATGGACATAAAAAGAGGAGTAAGACAAGGATGCATGCTATCACCAAGCTTGTTCAATCTATACACTGGCAAATCTTTAAAAACATCTCAGAGATGCCAGGCCTAAACATTAATGGAAAGATAATCAATAACCTAAGATATGCTGATGATACTGTTCTACTAGCAGAAAATCCTAAAGATCTACAACAATTGTTTAATGTGATAATCCATAACAAGCAAAAAATATGGACTAGAAATGAATATCAACAAGACTAAAACTATGATCATAAACAAAGAAATTCTCAAGACCTACAATTAAATATCACAGTTGAGGGAATACATCTGGAGACAGTCCAGAGTTACAACTACCTGGGACATACTTTAACCAATGATGGAAAATGTAAAATTGAAATAAACAAAAGAATAGGTATGGCAAAAAGTAATTTTAATGCCATGAAAAATATACTAACAACAAAACAAATATCAACAGGGCTAAAACTAAGAATGGCAAAATGTTACATCTTCTCAATATTCCTGTATGGTGCAGAAACATGGACATTAGACAAGAAAACAGAACAGAAAATTGAAGCCTTTGAAATGTGGATTTATAGAAGAATAGGTAGAATTGGATGGAAAGAAAAGATAACAAACGATGAAGTTTTAAATCAACTGAAAATAAAAAGAGAACTACTAAATACAATTAAGACAAGACAAATGAAGTTTTTGGGGCATGTTAAAATACACAACAGCCTACTAAAAGTAATCCTGGAGGGGAAAATACAAGGTAAAAGAGGCAGAGGCAGACCAAGACTAACATGGACGAGTAACATCAAAAGATGGACAAGTCAATCTTTGACAGCCTGCACCATCAAAGCAAGAAACAGAGTACCATGGTAGCCAACCTTCGTTGCGGAGAAGGCACTCAATGATGATGATGATGACTTGGATGCAGTGGGCAGTATAACCTGCCTTGCTGTCTTACAGGTATGCTCGGTAGCGTAAATTGCTAAGGGAGGGTACCCTGAAGTAAAACAATCTCGTTGCCTTGTGAGTGAGATTTTTTAGTCAAAGATTAGCGGGGTCAACCGTAAACAAACCGACGGAAGTGAACAGAAAACAGCCGTCGTAACTCCTTTGTATAATCATGGGTCGTCACAACTATAGAATTCACAACATTAAGAGGGATATCAATGGAATAGGGTTCGGTGGGGGACATCATCTGTTACAGGTGATACCCGATCGTCATCAAGCTACCGTCAGATAAAGATAAAACAGACTGAAAAAAGGATCTTGCGGCGTAAGAACACTCAAGCAAAAGGGAAAACTGGAAAACATCAAACAGGAAATGAAAAGGATGAATTTACATTTATTGGGACTGCATGAAATGAGATACGCTGAATCAAGGGAGATATATTCTGATAAATCATCTATTCTGGGGGTACTGGACGCCAAAGAAAAGTAGGAATCATCATGGATGCATAAAGAGCAAGACAGTGAAAGGCCTTTGAGCAATATATAAGATTATTTTAGTGCAATTGTTTGGAAAGCCAATAGATATTAATCTATTACAAGTGTATTCACCAACAGCAGAGAGTCTAGAGGAAACAGATGATAAATTTTACTACGAGCTTAGTATGGCACTTTGTCAATGCAAACCACATGAAAACACTATAGTTCTAGGAGATCTCATTACAAAAGTAGGAAAGGAAAGAGTTGAAGAAGTGGTTGGTTATTATGGCTTAGGTGAGAGAAATTAAAAAGGTGGCAAACTTATTGACAGGTGCATGAACACACAACATGATGATAGGAAACATCTGGTTTAAGCAACATCCAAGACGTTTGAGGAGAATGAAAAGCCCAGGAGACATTTCACGTAAGGAGGCACAAGGTTTTGTTTTTGTTGAACAGCTTCACTCGTGACTGATTCTACCAATGTTTGACAAACACACTCGGCCACAGAAAGAACAAAGCAGGCCCACTGATCCACAGGGTTTTCCATCTTCTTTTCGTGATTCTTTTCTCTACCATGTTTTGCCATTGTACAGTCTCATAGCATTAGCCGCAAAAGAGATTGAAATTCAACACACACACACAAGAGGAAAAAAAGAGAGAGATGCTAAAGCTATATACAAACAAATTGAAGAATTAACAGAAAGAAAAACGCAATCAAAAACTGGATGTTTTGATCTTAAAGGAGGTAAAGCTGTTGATTGAACAAGGAAGCATAAGGGAACGTTGGACAGAATACATTAAAGATCATTAAAATGATGAACGAACAGAAATGCATATTATGGATAATGGAGAATGGCCAGAAATACTCAAAGAGGAAGTAAAGACACTTAGCGCAATATGTAAGCAAGAAAAGCTCAGGACCAGATAATATAACTAAAGAAGAGATTGAAGCCATGGGTGATTTTGGAATAGAAATAATAACCAAAACATTGAATGATATCTATAAAAGTGGATATATACCAGACGACCTGCGAAATCAATATTCATAGCCCTTCCAAAGAAATCTGGTGCGATTGAGTGTTCTGATCATCGCACAATAAGCCTTATGAGTCACGCGATTAATGTATTACTAAGAATAATCAAGCAAAGATTGTAAAACAAAATCTGTCCAGAAATTAGTGATGAACAGTGTCGTTTTGTTGGAGGTAAAGTTACGAACAATGCCAAATACATCATAAGATTTTTAGTAGAAAGAGCCATAGAGGTGAAAACAGATTTATATCTATGTTTCATAGATTATACCAAAGCATTTGACAAAGTAAAGCACAAAGAAATAATCGAAATTTTAGAAACCATAAACGTAGACAGCAAAGATCTAAGAATAATAAAGAACATGTACTGGCAACAAACAGCGGCCATACGAACTGGAAACCAATTGGGAATGTTTCAACAAATAAAACAGGGTGTTAGACAAGGTTGTGTGCTGTCACCAGATTTATTTAATATGTATCATCATCATCATCAAGTACGGGGCCTGCTGGCGTAGGTGATCATGTCTCTCAACAATTTTCGATATCAGCAGCTATTTATCATTTCTGTTGTTGACCTTCTGCCAAGCCATTCTCTTAAGCTGTCTGTTATTTTTTCTCTTTGCTTCCCTCTATCTCTTCGTCCCTCAATTTTTCCAGTTGTTACAATATATTCCAGTTGTTCTCTTCTCATTACATGGCCAAAAAATGATGATTGTTTCTTCCTAATATTGGAAATTATCTCTCTTTTTGCTTTGGCCTCTTTCAGAACATCTTCATTACTCTTCTTAGCTGTCCATGGTACTCTCAATATTCTTCTGTAAAACCACATTTCTACAGACTCCAGTGATTTTCTTATCTGTTGTCCTATTGTCCATGATTCGCATCCTTATGTTAAGACTGGCTGTACGTAACATTTAAGAACTCTTTTACTTGTTTCTGTTGTCAAAAATGGATTTCATAGTATCTTCCTCATTTTTTGGAAAGCTGCCTTTGCCTGAGCCATTCTGCATCTCACCTCTTTTGTACATCTTCCGTCTGAGGTTAACAAAGTTCCCAAATATTTAAATTCATTTACCTGTTTTAATATTGTTCCACTTGTCTTTATTTTGCACTGAGGTGATGTCTTTTTCTTTGTTGTTACCATTACCTCTGTCTTTTTGCTATTAAGGCTGAGTCCTTTATTTTTGCTTTCTATCATTATAATGTCCAACATTTCTTGTAACTCATTTTCACTCTTAGATCTTAATTTAACAGATGATACAGTCTTAATTGCTAAGAGTGAAAATGAGTTACAAGAAATGTTGGACATTATAATGAAAAAAAAGCCAAAATAAAGGACTCAGCCTTAATAGCAAAAAGACAGAGGTAATAGTAACAACAAAGAAAAAGACATCACCGCAATGCACAATAAAGACAAGTGGAACAATTAAAACAGATAAATGATTTTAAATATCTGGGAGCAATGCTAATATCAGACGGTAGATATACAAGGGGGTGAGATGCAGAATGGTTCAGGCAAAGGCAGCTTTTTTAAAAATTAGGAAGATACTATGCAATCCATTTTGACAATAGAAACAAGAAAAATAGTTCTTAAGATGTCTAAGCAAAAAGAGAGCTAATTTCCAATATTAGAAAGAAACATTCATCATCTTTCGGCCATGTAATGATAAGAGAACAGCCGGAATATATTGTAACAACTGGAAAAATTGAGGGACGAAGAAATAGAGGGAAGCGAAGATAAAATATACCATACAGCTTAAGAGAATGACTTGGCAGAAGGTCAACAACAGAAATGATAAATAACTGTCGTGATCGAAAGTTGTGGAGAGACATGATCACCTACGCCAGCAGGTCCGGTACATGATGATGATAGTCTTTAATATTAACAGAATACAGAACCAAGCTGCCCGTATCATCACTGGTGCTATGAAATCTACACCTATCAAGACTCTAGAAACAGTAACAGGTTTACAACCCTTAGATGACAGACGGGTCACTAAAGTATTGCAACAAGCGGAGAAATATAGAAGGCTCCTTAGCCACCCCATGCATCAAAGAATTACTGGTTTAGGAATTGTACGACTAAAAAGGAGCAACTTCGCTGCAATGAACTAATTACTGGAGACCCAGTACTTTCCCAAACAATATCGAAACCCTTGGGCCCATCTGATACGTCTCCTCGTTCTTCTTATTCTACCTTTCAGCTCCCAGTGGAGCATAGGTCTTCAACAAACACTTTCCAAGTCGTTCTGTTTTTTGCCATTCTTTTAAGATCATTCCATGTCCTCCCCATCATCTTCATCTCTGCTTATATCTGTCTTCTCCAAGAATTCCTTGGTCTTCCTCTTTGTCTTTTCCCCTGGGGATTCCAAAAAAGGGCCTGTTGTGTAATACTCTCAGTTGGCTTCCGTAGTGTGTGTTCTATCCAGCGCCATCGTCTTCGCTGTATCTCTTTATCCATTGGTGTTTGACTGGTACATTTCCATAATTCTATGTTAGTGATTTTGTCCTGCCATTTCCATCCTTTTATTCTGCGTAAGCATCCATTAATTAAAGTCTGTATCTTCGTGATTGTCAATTTTGTTGTTCTCCATGTTTTACATCCATATAATAGGACCGCCTTAACATTTGAGTTGAAAATTTTTATTTTTGTATTTATCCTAATTTCTTTGGATTTCCATATGTTTCCCAGCGCAATGAAAGCTCCTCTTGCTTTTGATATCCTTATTTTGGTATCATTTTCTGTTCCTACCTCTTTATCTATATTACTGCCCAGATATATGTAACATTATACATCTAATAGAGGTATTTCTCCTAGTTTTATTTGGTTATTGCCAACTGTATTAACTCTCATAATGTTGGTCTTATCTCTATTAATCTTCAGTCCTAGCTGTTGTGATCTCTCATCAAGTATGCTAATTTTATCCTGCATCTGTTGATGGCTGTGTGATAGGAGAACTATGTCATCAGCAAAGTCTAAATCATCAAGTTGTTTTGTCAGTGACCACTGGATTCCATTTCTGTTGTTTTGAGTTATTTTCATAATCCAATCTATGGCCAGTAGAAAGAGAAATGGAGACATTATCCATGCCTTACTCCTGTTCTTATTTCAAATGCTTCTGTAATCTGTCCTTCATGCACCACACTACATTTCGTTCCTTCATACATTGTTTTTATCAGGTTAATAAACTTTATGGGGATTCCGTAATGACTCAGCAACTTCCAAAGCATTCTTCTATGTCTCCTCATGGGAAACATAAAACACCAGAACTTATGGAAAATATAACAGGAATTATGAAAAAAGGCACCCAATCAAACACAGAAAGAAAACACGTAGCAGAAAAATACATACACGATACCTACCCACAGGTCTCTTGTCCCACATATACACAGATGGCTCTGCTACAAATGCCACCAGAAATGGAGGGGGTGGTGTGTTCTTGACGCTGAATAATCAGGACGAGATCACCAAGTCAATAGCTACTGGGACATTCTCAAACAACTTTAAAGCAGAAACTGAGGCCCTCAGAGATGCTGCAACACTGGCTACTCAACTCTAAAATAACATGCACAATAAATTGGTGATTCTGACTTATGCTCTGTCAGTACTATCAGCTCTAAAAAGCCCCATGAACAATGAACTCTAGAAGACTTGAGAACAACCCTGGACCAACTATGCAATAACTTGCAGAGAGTTGTCATCCAGTGGATATCATCACACTGTAATATACACGGTAACGAACGCGCAGACAAATTATCTAAAGAGAGAGGGAGATTACCACAAGAGAACCATTCGCTCAGTTATGATGAAGCAAAATCCATCCTCAATGGCCAGTACCATGAAAAATGGAAACAAGAACACCCAAAGCATAACAAGAGGGACGGATACCACCAACTATCAAGGAGGGATCAAGTCATCATACTTCGCCTACGCACTGGCCACAATAGAATAAGAAATCACAGGTTCACCAAATTCAAAAAAGGTACAACCAGCCTATGCCACTGTACACTAGACAATATGACTACAAAACATGTTCTACAGGATTGCCCCCAGTACGCAGACCTGAGAAGAGCAATGTGGTCCACGCCCACCTCCCTGGAAGAGAGACTATATGGGGCAATCGAATCACTCAAACAGACAGCTGACTTCATGAGAGAGTCTGGAATCCTACTCTGATTGAGTTTTGATATATATATATATATATACACACACACACACACACAAACACACACACACACACACACACACACACACACACACAGAGAGAGAGAGAGAGAAAGTTTTTGTTTCTTTGAGTTGATTCTTGTCTTTTTCTAGCTTTTGGGAAACAAATTAAGAAAGCTTGAGTGAAATTTTCTTCCAAGACGTTGTGGTAAATAGGCCGGTGAATGCGCTGGATACTTACCTAGTACTGGTAATAGTGATGTTGCCCAACCATCCAAGTCTTACTGCAATTCTATCTATCTATTGACCTTTCGAGCCGTAGCCGGCCCATAGGGAGTAGACCAAGATACTCCTCTTATCTGAATTTTTGTGCTAGCAGTTTTCAATTCTTTTAAAGATATTTTATCAAATCTCGCCATTTGTCTCTGTTCTGTGCAAGCAGCTCTATCTCATTAGGGAGCCGAATCCTGCTACTCTTGCCTCTCTCATCAATGTTCTTCTCAGTGTCTCTCTGGGTCTTCCTCTTTTTCTCTTACCTGTTGTTTCCCATATGAGGGCTTGCTTTGCTATTCGGTTATTATCTCAACTCATCACATGTCCAACATATGACCATCGTCTTTTCTTTATTACTGAAGATATTAGTGGCTGATTGGCGATTTCTCTAATTTCCTCGTTTGTTTTGAATTCGTTCCACGCTATACCATGTATTTTCCTTAGACATTTATTTTCGAATGCGTTCAACTTTGTTTCTATATCTCTTGTTGTTTTCCAGCTTTCACACGCATACGTAAGGGTTGATAGTACATTTGATTTGAATAGTCTAAGTTTTGTGTTTGTGCTGATGAGTTTTGATTTCCACAACTTTTCAAGGCTTCTGAAAGACATTGCTGCTTTAGCCATTCTGATTCTAATTTCTTTGCTTGTATCCCCTTCTCCATCAATGTGACTTCCAAGATAGGTAAAGTAATCGATCGCTTCTACTGGTTTGTTTTCCATGTATATTTTGTCGTCTGTTGGAATTAAACTTTTCATGACTTTAGTCTTTTCATGATTGATCTCAAGCCCAATTTTGCTGGCTATTGATGATAGTTCATTTGTGTTTTCCTGCATCGTTTTTATCTGGCTGCTGATGAGAACTATGTTATCAGCAAAGTCGAGGTCCTCCAAATGGTCTCCTTGTATCCATTCGATGCCTTTATTACCAGTGCAGCATTTCTTCATTATGAAGTCCATAACAATTCCAAATAACAAGGGCGATAAAATACATCTTTGTTTAACCCCAGTTTCTATTGGGAAACATTCGCTCAGTCCTTCCTCTGATCGAACTGCACATGTGTAACCATCATACATGTCTTTGATAATATTTATGATTTTTGATGGTAAGCCATATTGCTTCAGAATTTTCCACAAAGAATCTCTATGAATACTGTCAAATGCTTTTTTGAAGTCGATGAAGTTAAGTACAAAAGGTTTTTGCTTTTCAATGTGTTCCTCCAATATAAGTCGTAGAGTAAAAATGTGGTCAAGGCAGCTTCTCCCTTTTCTAAACCCAGCCTGTTCTTTGCGCATTACTGTATCTATTGAATCCTTTATTCTATTTAGGATGATTTTGCAGAATAACTTTGAGGCAACTGACAAAAGTGTCACGCTTCTCCAGTTGTTACAATCTCTAAGATTGCCCTTTTTTGAATCTTTGATTCCTTTTTTCCCATTTATGAGGCGTCTTCTCTGCTTTCCAAATGATGTTGAACATTTTCTGGAGATGTATTAAATTACTGCAATTGCCTAGTGTAAATCTGGTATATTATTATTACTATAGGAGCTCGAAGTCTCATTTACAATGAGCAGATTGCTCCTGTTGCAATGCTTTAGACTCTATAGAGCTCTTTTCTGAACTTTACTATTATATAAACAAAGAGTATATCTACAATCATATATACAAAGAGTATATCTTAATAACTTGTAGATAACTTATATTTTAGTCTTTTACCCATTTTAACTCCTAAATTTATCCGTTACCTGGCCTTTCCGTGAAGACATTGCCTGGTTGTTATTCAAGATGGTTCTTGGGGCTAAAGTTGTGGCTGCTGTCAAACCAGAAAAAGTGGTAATGTCGGTTTTTATATGTCCACATATTGTGAAATGAATTAATAACTGTCTGATAGTAATGCGGCAATTCCTGCAAGTCTTTAGATTGTTCAAGAAACACACAGTAATGAACAAAGTTTAGTCTTTATATTAAAATACAATTGAGTATTGAGTCAATTGAATTCAATAAAATTGTATTTGATTTGACCTTGTCAGTGTCGTGTTACCGCGAAAGTGTGTGCATCTCATTGATGAATTTGATGTATTGTATATAAGGTAAAGTCCTAGTTTAGAGTCTTTCTGCTCGGAGTAACGTTCCCTAGCACTTTATTTGGTCGTCCTTAATCTGTCATTAGAAGACCCCTTGGTAAGTTACGCAGCTTAATAAACCGTCTTCTGAACCAGAACACTAGAACAGTAGGAGGTACTTTGGCTTTTTTTTCAAATAATTTCTAATAATTGAAACCAGGATAGCTAAATAGCCCTCGAAGTGATACCTGAATCATGTTTGTACGACAATTAGAAAAAAAGTTACGATTTTTTAAGTGAATTATTTCTGTGTCAAATGATGCAAAGAAGAAAAAACCACATATCGCCATGAGATTGGGTATGCAAAACAAAAAACCAAATTATAAAAAAAAGCCAATTTTTTTTTTAAAGCCAAATATTATTATATGTGGTGTAGATTTTAAAACTAATCATTACATTTGGTATTTCATGTAAAAGATTTTATTTGATTTGCGTAAAAAAAATAATAGTCATTTAAATTGATTTATATCAAAATAACTGTCATTTCGTCAAAAATAAGTCATTCTCTGCAATTTATGTAAGAATAATTATAAATTTCTATGATTCACATAAAAATAATACTGAATTTCTGCTAAAGAAGTAGTCACATCATTATTATTTTATGTATATAAGAAGTATAATTTTATTATTATTTTTTTTTTATTCATTAAAAAAATATATGTGTTTATATAAATAAAAAAAAACTTTCAATTCAATAATTGGGAATATTTATTAATATTAGGCAACTGGAAATACTACATTTTAAATTAAATATAACTAACTTTATAATAACTAAAAAAAACGTTAGAGGCACTTGATGATGGTTGAAGAGACCAAGCATGGGGGAAAACCGGAAATTTTGTATAATGATGGTGTGGTCGTTCAAATGCCGATAATTTCAATGCTGCCCAACAGATCAATTTAAAATTTCTCACAAATATGTAGAAGTGGTTATAGAATCAGGTTATCTTTATTATTTCTGTCTTATTTAGCAGTTATTATTCTGCAATTAATTAAAGTTCAACAGTGGACATAGTCTTTGATCCCGCTGAACACCGCCATGCAATCAACGGGGAAAATTTCCGATAATGGTGAGGTCATTCAAATGCCGATATTTCAATGCTGCCCAACAGATCAATTTAAAATTTCTCACAAATATGTAGAAGTGGTTATAGAATCAGGTTATCTTATTATTTCTGTCTTATTTAGCAGGTTATTATAATTATTCTGCAATTAATTAAAGTTCAACAGTGGACAAGTCTCTGATCGGCCCCATAGTTTTCATATGGACAATGCAAAATCTTGATTTTTTTTGACTGCCGTATTATTAAAACACGGATCACTTTGAAATTTCACATACTTATGTAAAAATGGACGCTAAATCTAAATATCCACATTATTTAACTTAATCTTATCTTATTTTGGGTGAAAATTTGATGAAAACTGCGTATCTTGCTGGAAAATTAGTTTAAAATTATGAAGCAATCGTTCTAGATCTCTTTTGACTTCACCAATCGGCTTATAGGAGCCTCATTGTGAGAAAGCTAATTAATTTCCGGAAAATGGCGTCCTTAAACATCGTTGGAAAACGATTTACTACGATGTTTATTCGGAAGTTATTTGACATGCGCAAAAGGCCAAAATGGCCACTTTGCCTGGCAACCAAAAAATCAGGAACCGCGTCTATCGGATACCGAAGTACCTAAGAACAGTGAACACTGAACCTAGTCCTAATCAAACCCTCCTACTCCACTCCTACAACTTTTGTAAAATTTTAGAATGGTCATTTAAAAGTTTAAAATTTATAAACATGGGACATCAATTCATCATATGTGATTGATAGATAATGTTAGATAGCTCTTACAATTCAAATATATCTTCATTATGTTTGTGCGATAAGAAAAGAAAAAAAGTTATTAATTTTTAACTCTTTCAGGAAACACATGATTACTTTTAGGTGACCAGATTAATTTAACTCTCTTTAAACTAGAGAAATTAGAAATCGCCAATCAACCACTAATACTAATATCTTCAGTAATCAAGAAAATGCCACTTTGGCACGCAAGGCCGCAAGGTTTCTGTTTTTGAGATTGTGGTTCTGCCCTATGTGCCGTCTTCCGGAGTCTTCGGTTCAAAAGTACAATCCCAATAGATAGATAGAATCATTAGAAAAGACAATGTTCTGAGTTGGACACATGATGAGGAGTGATAATAACCGAATAACAAAGCAATCCCCCTTTGCCCTTGTGGGAACTAACTCAACCGGTAAGAGGAAAAGAGGCCGACCCAGTGAGACTGAGTGAGACACTGAAAAGAACATTGATCAGAGAGGCAAGGAGCAGCAGGAATTGGCTCCCTCAATGAGATGGAGCTGCTTGCACAGAACAGAGACAAATGGGGAGATTTGATAAAAGATATTTACAAGGATTGAAAACTGTTAGAATAAAATGCGGCTGAAAAGGTCAATAGATAGATAGATAGATTAATTTTCCTATTTCAAAAAAATTTCATCATATACTTTTGCCGTTTTCGTTTCACTACTTCACACAATAATTTAGATAAATGTCATCACTGGAAAGGGAAGTTGATGCAAAAAATGAAAATAGCAATATATTTATGATATGTGTAGGTATTTTGATATAAATTTCGAAATAGTCTATGTGATTATTTGAAGGAATAAATCTATTTTTAAAAATATAAAATATTCAAGGTAGATAATTTTTAATTCAAAATATTATAATTCTCTTACCCTTTTCCATGTTTAGAAGTGTTGCTATCCATTTACTTGAAATGTACACACTCCAAATTCCTCCAAAATACAGTTTATTTGATGCATTTATGTCCACAAATAATGAAATTATGTACATTTTTGTAATTGACCCCAGAGAATGAATTAAATATGTGACACATTTCTGTTACGTCACAACATTATTTACAGGTCAAAGTTTATTATTTTTATTTACACAACTGGACTTATTTTTGTGTGATAGGCCCTAAAGCATGTTTTAGTGCATAGATGTGGTTTATCCGAACAACCTGTACAATTATAGCTGCATCGTTTTCTTACTTTCCACACAGAACAATGAACACACTGCAGGTCTTTCCCATCAAAATCAATGAGATGGATGGCACCTCAATATCTCTCCAGTTTCATATTCCATGATTTTTATCCCCGGCTTAAATAAAACAACCCGGTGAAGGTTGTTAGGTGTCTCTGTCTGCTCCTACTATGCTACACAATTTATCAATAATCAACTCTTTGAAATCCAGAGGGCATAGGCTTCTCTATGCCAGGAAGGCTCAAGGTATACAAAATATAAGCATTGAGTTGTGTGATCTCAATTATCCACATAAATATTTTCTTCCACCACTTGACTGTCTTCTTTGTGTGGTTCCCATAATATGAGATCATCTGGTCTACTCTGTCACATCCATTCATTGAGTGGTTGTAGCTATGAATGGGTGATGGCTTCCTGACTTGACTTCTACCTTCAGTTCTGACCTCATATGTGACACTTCCATGTGTTGACACCTACCTTCAGTTCTGACCTCATATGTGACACTTCCATGTGTTGTCTCCAGTTGGCAGGGCTTTGTTATCCCTCCAGCTGACACACATAACTTGCTCCTCCTCATTAATGAACCACTTTGCCTCATTCACTGTTACAAAATTTTTTTTTTTACTTATACTGGAAATCCACATCAGTTGGAATTTAGCGTTCCAGTGTAGTTGTGGTTTTTCTGTTACAGAAATTGAACAAGTGGCAGGGAAGTATAATATCTGTCAGCAAACAAATGATGATGATCTGTGATGCCTTCCAGTAACTTGATGAAAACTTTGACAGCATGTGAAGAATCTGGGTCTGTTTCAGGCCTGTAAGCTGTGGTCGCACCAAAATATACCAGGAGATAGAAAACATGTTCAGTGATCAAGTTGCAGAATCCATATGATTTTATATATTTTTTTTGGCTTGCTGGATTACAGTACAAGCTGGAGATGCAGATCTTTACACAAGCATGTTTTTTTTTAGTAATTCAATGAATATTCTCTGGAAGATTTAAATTGAGTTGGCTGGCTCAAATGTAGTGGTTAGAGTCTCTGAAATGGATAATGTTGACACACAAAAATACGGTGGGCCAAGCTATTTTAAATGTCCCCAGGGAGCTGGATGTGTCAGATTCAAAGAACAGCAAGACAGAAAAAAAAAAAAAAAGAAGAGAGGGAACCAAAGACTTGTAAATTAACATTGTAGTGGTGCAATATGCTGAGATTATGTTGTAAATTAACATAGTGGTGGTTCTATATGCTGAGATTATGTTGTAAATTAACATAGTGGTGGTTCGGTACGCTGAAGTTATGTTATAAATTCAAATAGTGGTGGTACAATATGCTGAGATTATGTTGTAAATTAACATAGTGATGGTACAATACTCTGAGATTATGTTGTAAATTAACATAGCAATGGTACAATACACTGTGGTTAGAGTTCCTTTGAATTAGTCCAATATCCATTGGGAATAATCTGAAGACTGCGAGAGCAGAAGCTGATTAAATTTTCTATTTAGTTTACTAAGTTGCGTTGCAATGTTTTTTACCTTTTACTTTACATTTAGATTTACAATATTCTTCTGTCACAGGAACTGAATTTTTTTGATAAGGATGAGGAAGCCGAATTTGGAGAACACTGTATATGCATTTGTTATTGTGAAGAAGAAGATGATGATGAAGATGATGATGATAATGAAAATGAATCAATAACCTATGGGGTAGAATTATTGATAGATGGAACTGAGATTAGTGGCGATGATGAAGTAAGACGTTTTGAGTATTTTTTTTTTTTAAGTTGAGGTTTGCTTTTTTGTTCATACAATAACATTGTTCACTTGTTATATTATTGTTCATTGTTGGAAGTGAGTGATTGATTTTTATTGTAAAATTGTTCACTTATATCTTTGAGGAGAAAAGCACATTGTTTGTGAGTGAAGACAAATAATAATAAATATTATTATAGAGGGAAACTTCCGAGGCGATAATGAGTGAATCAATTCAGAGGATGAGGTATGTTTACAGCACTCTGAAAAAATGACAAATAATCAACAACAGAAAAAAATATGGACCAAGACAGGATCGAACCCGTACTCAGTGGCACAGCACCTTGCAACGAAAAGCCAAACGCTAGGGAACACTGCCACTCAGCTAACTAAAAAATTAGCTTAGCTAACTAAAAAATTAGCTTCGTGGGCAATGTCTTTTCGCGAAGGCTTTCCCATGACTATAGCATAATGCTGCAATCACAGCTCGGAAATATTTTTCCTGTTAAGACAAGTATCTCCCGGATAGGGTAGGGCTGAATACTTGCGTTGCAGACAAACATTTAGGACGAAACAGCACGAATAGTAGTTTCCAGTGGTTAAGACTGCAGACAAATAATAATAAATGAATATTATTATAGAGGGAAACATCCGAGGCGATAATCAGTGAATCAATTCAGAGGAAGAGGTATGTTTGCAGCACTCGGAAAAAATGACAAATAATCAACAACAGAAAAAAATATGGACCAAGGCAGGATCGAACCCGTACTCAGTGGCACAACGCCTTGCCACGAAAAGCCAAACGCTAGGGAACACTGCCACTCAGCTAACTAAAAAATTAGCATCGTAGGCAATGTCTTTTCTTTTTTGCTTGTGAGTGAACAGAGCTGCAGAAAAAAATGTACAATAAACATAAAGTAGCTAAAATGATTGAGAGGCGAGACAAACTTAGACATATCAGTAAAAGTACAACACAGAAACTATTTTAAAATAATAAACATGAAAGCTAAACACTGATCTGAAAAATGGCGGAAAGAAACGGTGATCAGGGTTTTCGTAGTTGTTGGTTACCTGATTAATAGATAATGTGGCAGGTAGGACCAAAAGGAGTCAAACAGGGACAAATTAGAAAGGGGGGTCTTATGAGGATGGATGAAAGAAAGAAAAAGAGGGAAAAACAGAAAAGAGTGGAAAGGGGAAAGCAGAGCTGGAAAAGTAATAAAGATAGCACATGGAGGAATACAGATAGGGCACAGAAAAGAATGGGAGGGGAGATCAGCGATTAAAGAAAAAAATGAAAAGAGTTTAAACATCTTCTCGGATGAAGAGTACCAAAATAGGCTATGAGTCGTTTCTCCAGTGTGAACCAACGGTGGGTAACAGAGGAACAAGAGATGATGCCAGTAACCTGGAAGTCATCAGAGGAACAAGAGATGATGCCAGTAACCTGGAAGTCATCAGAGGAACAAGAGATGATGTCAGTAACCTGGAAGTCATCAGAGGAACAAGAGATGATGCCAGTAACATGGAAGTCATCAGAGGAACAAGAGATGATGCCAGTAACCTGGAAGTCATCAGAGGAACAAGAGATGATGTCAGTAACACGGAAGTCATCAGAGGAACAAGAGATGATGCCAGTAACCTGGAAGTCATCAGAGGAACAAGAGATGATGTCAGTAACACGGAAGTCATCAGAGGAACAAGAGATGATGCCAGTAACCTGGAAGTCATCAGAGGAACAAGAGATGATGCCAGTAACACGGAAGTCATCAGAGGAACAAGAGATGATGCCAGTAACCTGGAAGTCATCAGAGGTATGATGGCCTGGAGTTCTGAATTGGTCACATGGTTTAAAGATCGATGATAATTCAAACTGATTTTAAAAATTGATTTAAAGGTTGATGATAATTTAAAAACTGACTTCATTGCCCTTCATCATAAGTCAATGATTGATTATTTATACAGTTTTCAGTTTTTCATAACATTTCATGAATGTTTGGTTGGTGCATATTTCTTGTTTCAAAGCCACCGGTACATTGGGTGATATGTTATCCTTTATTGTGGAAATACTAATCCTTTCACATATGAATTTCTGTAAATATGTTACAAGTGCTTTATGATTTAACAATCGCCTAGGATAAGGTATGTGAGTCTGCCTACATTTCTTTAGATTTTAAATTAACTTATTTACACCTTCTCTGCAGTGGAATGTAAAGGTTTGTCAAAGCATGCAATAGACACACATGTCAGCAGTGGTGCTATGTTGTTGTTCTAAGATATTTCCCATTTCAAAGCTATTAACTCTTTCTGGACTTTGGCGGACTTTAGGTTTTCTTTAGGTTTGGACCAGATTAGTTTTAAATTTAGAAAATTCCACCACATGCCTTTTTTATTGACAATTTCATGCAATAATATAATGAAATGTGGTACATGTTATACACCATCAGAAAGGAAAATGGTTGAAGAAAATAAAAATAGCATTATATTGGAGATATCTGAAGGGGAAAATAATATATTTATTCTAAATAGTATAAAAATATTCAAAGGCAGATAATTTTCAATTCAAAATATCATGTCTCATGTACTTCTATTTTTCTCTGACTTGAAGCATGTTGCTGTCCATTCTTCTCTAAATTAAACACAAACAAATCCAAAGTACTTCAAAACAAACTTTACTCCATGCATTTATGTCCACAAACAATTAAATGAGGCATAAGAAATGGTGTGGCCACGTGACCAATATTTGTCAGCAAAAAGCACACATTTACTTTGAAAATGTAATCACTGTATCTTAAAAAAAAAAAGAAAGAAAATTATGCAGTTGTGTCGGTTAAAAGTCCAGGCACAGTTAACTGGCTTGTACGTTGGATAATCTGTTATGTTTTAATTTCTATTTTGGATTTTGTAAGGGAGAAAAAAACACAATTATATGTAACAGTTTATTGGAAATGTTTAATTGACAGGCTTTTAACAGTTAATAAGGACACTATAAACAGACACAAGACGAACATAGAATCACTTAGATTTCTTTAGCTAACAGATAAGTAGTGGTCCCTGGAAATTATGATAGTAGAAAATTAAACCAGAAGTGAACAAGCGGTCATAAAGGGCGACCACCAATATTCATGTAAACACAAGACAAAAGACTCAGCAGTTCTAAAGATGGTAAAAAAAAAAAATATAAAATAATATTTTACGAAATAGAAAGATATTTAGAGGAAAATGTTCCTGTCAGGTGGAAAATAGAGGAAGAAAAAGGTTGATTTTTTTGGGTAGAAAAGAATGAAAGGAATAGATTCCTCTAGGGTTGAGAGAGCCAAGCTGGTATATGGGACTGTTCTCTTGGATAAACTGGCTAATATCATCTGAGGATCACGTATGGTTGGTCTTGGTGATCAGAAGAGATGTTAACACAGCCAGTCACTAAAACAAATGCCGGTCTCCCCAATGTATGATTTCTGGCAGTGTTTGCAAATATAGTGTATAGAAGAATTTGGGAAAAACAAGTGAAACCTTCTATAATCTTTAAAATGTTATTAGGGAAGATGACTTACTTAGTCTCCTGAATGAAAGAAAAAGCTTTAGTTCGACTGCAGAGGACTGTGCCACTATGGTCCTGGCTAGGTGTGCAGAGTCAGCACCTCAGTGGAATGCACACCTTTATTTTGGGTTTGTGTCCATGTGTCTTCTTTTTATCCACTAATTAGGTAGTGCCAGTTATTCACTCATTGACAGCATAGTGGAAGTAGGAATTGGTATCAGGCCTGAAAAGAGTTGCCTAATTCATCCCAGAGAATATAGCTGGGTCAAACTATCTGGCTGTATTTAGTGCTGTAGAATTCATGGTGAAATATGCTGGTTCACTCCAGCACAATCTCTGCTGGTGTAGTATTAGAATGCTCCAAAGTGACATACCTACATTGAAAATGGCAGGGTCCATGTGCTAGGCAGAAGTTTCTTTTTATAACAGTGTCACATTATATTCATAACTGCTTTCATAAGTCTTCCCCAGGAATGTTCATTTTAGTTTGCAGGTTGTCATATCCATCACCACACTATCTGGTCCAGCCACATCACAATTGGTTGGGGGGGGGAATTAACATATCTCAGGAGGTTATAAGGTTTTGTTTATTGACTACTAAAACCTTGTTAAACTTTGTGAGACTTTGAGATCGTAATACATTACTACATGATACAAAGATGTGCCATAGGTCATAGAAAAATATGGTTCCCTTAATAAATTACCACATGATACAAAGATGTGCCATAGGTCATAGAAAAATATGGTTCCCTTAATACATTACTACATGATACAAAGGTAGGTCATAGTGAAGTATGGTTCCTCTTACATTACCACATGATACAAAGATGTGCCACAGGTCATAGAAAAATATGGTTCCCTTAATACATTACTACATGAAACAAAGGTGGGTCTTAGAGAAGTATGGTTCCTGTTACATTACCACATGATACAAAGATATGCCATAGGTCATAGACAAATATGGTTCTCTTAATACATTACCACATGATACAAAGGTAGGTCATAGAGAAGTATGTTTCCTATTACATTATCACATGATACAAAGATGTGCTATAGGTCATATAGAAATATGGTTCAAATACACTACCACATGGGCGCCACGATAGCTCAGTGGTTAGTGAACTGGACTAGAAAGGACAAGAGGTAGGGTTCGATCCCAACCAATGGCTTCCGGTTCACCCAGCCTTTAACGGGTACCGGATTTTTTTCTGGGCATGTAAAGCGGCACGGGCGCAATACCGACTACATTACCCCAAAATCATGTACCGAAGGTCTGTAAAATTTATGGTCACTAACACCATATTCCCTATATGCCACTTGGTGTGATGGGGGTACTTTACTTTTACATTACTACATGATACAAAGCAAAACTTTACTTTGTAGATGTATGTACACATGACATGAAGACTCCGAACATAACTCAATGAGCCTGGGAAGCAATAGCTGCAGACCATAATCTTTGGAAATATACTCTAAAGCTCCAGCTCATGCAAGAAGTAGATTCATAGAAAAAGAGAGAATACACAGCAAGGGAAAAGAAAAATTAACATTTCTAGGTGCACCGTAAGATCTAAAGGACAAGGGGTAGGGTTCGAGCCCAAACCGACGGCTTCTGGGTTCACCCAGCCTTAAGTGGGTACCGGATTTTTTTTCTGGGAAAGTAAAGCAGCACGGGCGTAATATTGACCATATTACCCCAAAAATCATGTGCTGAAGGTCTGTAAAATATAGGGTCACTAACACCATATTTCCCTATACGCCACTTGGCGTGACGAGGGTACTTTACTTTTTACTTACTTTACCGTAAGATCTATACTTAACTATGACTGATGGAGGCTACTACTACTACAATACCACTTTTGCATTCCAATATGCCTATTTGGCTTTTTATTATCACTGAAACCAGTTTTTAAAATGATTTTTTTCTGTTTAGGATTAAAGCTTTGCTTGTGTTATTTTCATAATCTGTGTTTACACTACTTCAGATGTTGTCTATTTGTGAAACTATTTTTTACAGGGAGTAATCATGGCATCAATTACTTTCTGCTTTGTTTGTTGTGTCTTCTTATTGCTTATCCTTTGTGTGGTCATATTGGAAGTGTTAATGAGAGAGTAGTCAGCATTTTGTCCTTAAACTTCCATTAGTATTAATTGTTCTATTTATTTACTATTTATCTATTATAATTAATCAATATTCATAGCCTTAACAAAGAAATCTGGTGTGATTGATTGCATTGATCATCACACAATAAGCCTTATGAGTCACATGACAAAGATATTATTAAGAATCATGCAAAGAGTGCGAAACAAAATCAGTCCAGAAATTAGTGAACAGTGTGGTTTTGTTAGAGATAAAGGAATGAGCAATGCCATATAATGCCGGTTTCCGGTTGTTTCCAAAATGGAGGAATTATTTTTCTCCGGCTTGGTATAGAACCGTTGATCAGAGGTTTAACAAGCCGCTATCGTAAAAACGATGTTGTTAATGAAACGTAGACCTGATACAGAATGTGTAAATTAGCAGTAGATAGTAGTGATAGTTTTTTCGGCCCTAAAAGAACAACAAAAATAGGATTCTGGAATGTGCGAACAATGGCCGCTCCGACGAAACATGCACAGGTCGCGAGCGAGATGGACAGATACGATCTAGATATTTTAGGATTAAGCGAAATGCGCTGGCCTGGAACAGGTAGGAGATCTATTGATAATAAAATAGTAGTTTTTTCTGGAAGGGAAGATGGAAAACACCGTGAAGGAGTAGGCATAATGATGACAGACAAAGCTGCAAGAAGTTTATTAGAATGGGAACCGGTAAATAGCCGTCTGATACGAACACGATACAAAACAAAACATGGAAGACTTTCAATTATTCAATGTTATGCGCCTACTAACGAAGCTGATGATGAAGTTAAGGATGATTTTTATAACCAACTGCAACAACTTATAAACAAAATACCAAAACACGATCTTTTAATTGTAATGGGAGACTTCAACGCCAAAGTAGGACAAGATAACGCAGGAGTGGAACATGTGATGGGGAGAGAAGGCTGTAATACAACAAGTCAGAATGGAGAAAGATTAATAGAATTATGTTTAATAGAAAATTTAGTTATAGGTGGGACATTATTTCCACATAAAAATATCCACAAAACAACATGGATATCTCCTGATGATAGAACATCAAATCAAATTGACCACCTATGTATTAAACAACAATTCAGATCATCATTAATAGATGTAAGAGCATACAGAGGTGCTGATGTTAATAGTGACCACAACCTGTGCATTGGGAAAATAAGATTAAAATTTAGAAACCAACAGAAGAGGTCAATTACACATAAAATTGATAGTCATAAACTGAAAGATGAAGCAATAAAGGAAAAGTTTAACATAGAGCTAAGTAATTGTTATTCAGCACTTGGTGAAATAGACTTAGATATCAATGAAATGTGGGACTCACAGAGCAAAATACTAATGACAGCAGCAGAAGCAAGTGCTGGACTGAAGAAAATGGAAAAACGAGCTTGGATCTCAGACACCACATGGAAATACATCAAAGAAAGAAGAGAAGCGAAGAGAGCCATGACTAATGTAAAGACAGATCTTGGAAAGGTTCTGGCAAAAGCAACATACAAAGAATTAGACAACAAAGTGAAAAGTTCGGCAAGAAGAGATACAAGAGCTTATATAGACAACTTGGCAGAGAAAGCAGAGACAGCTGCAATTACAGGAGACAGCAGAACTCTTTATACTGTACAAAAGATGCTGACAAACACCTATACATCCAGTGAAACACCAATTCTAGACAAATCTGGATTAATGCTAACAACAAGCGCAGACATAAAAGCCCGTTGGGCGGAACACTTCAAAGAAATTCTTAACCGTCCACTACCTCACAGTTTAATAGATTTTGAAGCTGAAACACCAGCAGCAGAATTAGATGTAAATTTAGATGACTTCACCTTGAGTGAAATAGAAACCACCTTAAAGCTAATGACCAATAACAAGGCTGCTGGAGAGGATAAGTTAACAGCTGAGATCCTCAAGGCAATTGATAGCCATAATTTAATACATCTCCAAAAAATGTTCAACATCATTTGGAAAACAGAGAAGACGCCTCATAAATGGAAAAAAGGAATCATTGTTAAGATCCCAAAAAAGGGCAATCTTAGAGATTGTAACAATTGGAGAGGCGTGACACTTTTGTCAGTTGCCTCAAAATTATTCTGTAAAATCATCCTAAATAGAATAAAGGATTCAATAGATACAGTAATGCGTGAAGAACAGGCTGGGTTTAGAAAAGGGAGAAGCTGTCTTGACCACATTTTCACTCTACGACTTATATTGGAGGAACACATTGAAAAGCAAAAACCTTTTGTACTTAACTTCATCGACTTCAAAAAAGCATTTGATAGTATTCATAGAGATTCTTTGTGGAAAATTCTGAAGCTATATGGCTTACCATCAAAAATCATAAATATTATCAAAGACATGTATGATGGTTACACATGTGCAGTTCGAACAGAGGAAGGACTGAGCGAATGTTTCCCAATAGAAACTGGGGTTAAACAAGGATGTATTTTATCGCCCTTGTTATTTGGAATTGTTATGGACTTCATAATGAAGAAATGCTGCACTGGTAATAAAGGCATCGAATGGATACAAGGAGACCATTTGGAGGACCTGGACTTTGCTGATGACATAGTTCTCATCAGCAATCAGATAAAAACGATGCAGGAAAACACAAATGAACTATCATCAATAGCCAGCAAAATTGGGCTTGAGGTCAATCATGAAAAGACTAAAGTCATGAAAAGTTTAATTCCAACAAGTGACAAAATATACATGGAAAACAAACCAGTAGAAGAGATCGATCACTTCATCTATCTTGGAAGTCACATTGATCGAGAAGGGGATACGAGCAAAGAAATTAGAATCAGACTGGCTAAAGCAGCAATGTCTTTCAGAAGCCTTGAAAAGTTGTGGAAATCAAAACTCATTAGCACAAACACAAAACTTAGGCTATTCAAATCAAATGTACTATCAACCCTTACGTATGCGTGTGAAAGCTGGAAAACAACAAGAGATATAGAAACAAAGTTGAACGCATTCGAAAATAAATGTCTAAGGAAAATACTTGGTATAGAATGGAACGAATTCAAAACAAACGAGGAAATTAGAGAAATCGCCAATCAACCACTAATATCTTCAGTAATAAAGAAAAGACGATGGTCATACGTTGGGCATGTGATGAGAAGAGATAATAATCGAATAGCAAAGCAAGCCCTCATATGGGAAACAACAGGTAAAAGAAAAGAGGAAGACCCAGGGAGACACTGAGAAGAACATTGATGAGAGAGGCAAGAGCAGCAGGAATCGGCTCCCTCAATGAGATAGAACTGCTTGCACAGAACAGAGACAGATGGCGAGATTTGATAAAATATCTTTAAAAGAAAACTGCTAGAACAAAAATTCATATAGGAGAAGGTGTATCTTGGTCTACGCCCTATGGGCCGGTTACGGCTCGAAAGGTCAATAGATAGAATGCCATATACATCATAAAAGCTTTAGTAGAAAGAGCCATAGAGATGAAAGCAAATCTATACCTATGTTTCGTAGATTATACCAAAGCATTTGACAAAGTAAAGCACCAAGAAATAATCAAAATGTTAGAAAGCATGAACATAGACAGCAAAAATCAAAGAATAATAAAAAAAACATGTACTGGCAACAAACAGCGGCCATAAGAACTGGAAACCAAATCGGAATGTTTCAACAAATAAAACAGGGTGTTAGGTAAGGTTGTGTGCTGTCACCAGATTTATTTAATATGTATTGTGAGATTATTTTAAGATCCATAATAGACATAATATTTAATGCAGCATGGCACCAACAAAAAGCCCCAGATGACTAGCAACAGGCTATCATAGTACCAATATGGGAAAAAAAGGCAGCAAAAGAGACTGCAATCAATATAGAGGTATATCTCTTCTCAGCCATGTAGGAAAGCTATATGGCAAGATCGTGGGAAAAAAGGCTGAGACCAATAATAGAACTACAGTTAAGCGATGCTCAAATGGGGTTCCGAAAAAACAGAGGATATACTGATGCTCTATTCACATTAAAACAGCTTGCAGAAAAAATGACAAAACACAATCAAAACTTATACATATCTTTCATTGACCAGGAAAAAGCATTTGATAGAATAAACAGAACAACTGTAGGAGATATGAACAACATACGGAGTAAGCCGACATCTAACCAACCTAGTTAGAAGTCTCTACATCAACAGCAGCTGCACAGTCAGAACAGCAGCAGGCTGCACTGACCACTTTGAAGTTAGATCAGGTGTAAGACAGGAGTGCGTACTATCCCCCCTACTGTTTATTACATACATGGACTATATATGCAAGCTAGTCAACCCATCACAGACAGAGGAGATCAATGAGCTTTTATTTGCAGATGATCAGGCACTAATACATGAAAAGATGGAAGACCTACAAGAACATTTAAATAGACTCAACAGCACAGGCACAAAATACAACATGAAAATCAACAAAACAGAAGTCATGGATAAAATCGAGGGATGAAGAGATGGAGTGAAACAAAGAGGAAAGATACCAGACAGCTTAAGAGAATGGCTTGGCAGAAGGTCAACAACAGAAATGATACATAACCGTCGAGATTGAAAGGACATGATCACCTATGCCAGCAGACATGGTACTTGATGATGATGACTATTTATTGGATGTGCTAATGAAAGAGTATCCACCATTTTGTCCTTAAACTTCCATTACTATTTATATAACTGGTGAGAGTACATTTGTTTGATTTGTTTTATAAACTTGTTAAAGGGCAATTCACAACTAATGTTATGTTTCAATAACAGACACTAAACTTCAAATAATATAACTTGTGATAGTTTGTTTCCCGTGTGTTACCTGGGCTTCATTATGAGGGAGTAAAGAATAGTGACACTGTGACCTTCCAAGCATGTCGTACGAGGCGACAAAGGAGGTTGATCGATGGCTTGACAAGCTGTCATTGTAAAAAGTATTGTTATGGAAACAGAGCCATAGAAACAGTGATCTCTGCAATATGTACCATTTTGGCACACAAGGTTTCTGTTTTCAAGATTGTGGTTCTGCCCTATGTGCCGCCTGCGGCTCGAAAGGACAGTAGGTAGATAGTTTGTTGCAGTTATGTTATATTGTAGACATGTAATATTTCATTAGCAGACATTGATTTGTGGTTATAGGTAAATCAGCCATTACTAGGAACAATTCACTTAAGTCATAACAAGATTGTCGATTTCCTTTGTATTATAAATTGATAATTTTTGTTGTCTTTGTGGGACATACTAGAGAGATGAGTGAATATATTCATCCCTGAGAATTAATATTAATTTGGGTGATTCCACTGTCATGGCTGTTGAGCAATTATGGGTTTTAATTCTTTTACAATGATACCGGGGCCTTCCATAACCATTATAATCCCTGAGAATATACAAATATAATGATATTCATCATTTATATTTCTGTAAAAAATTGATCTTTTTGTCCACAGAACAAAAAGTGTGGCTGTTTTTGTATGTGTCCAAATGAAGTAATCATTTATACTATTCAAAGCTTTCATTGTTTTATTAGCATTTACTTTGTTCATCTTTTTAAAAATTTCTTTTCAATTTTGATTTTTGTTGGAAAATTGTTTCTTTTAAGAAGATAATATGTTATTTAACATTGGATGATATAGTGTTGATATATTGTTACACTTTGATATTTGGTTTACATTTTGATATTTTATTACATTTTGATATATTGATATTTACATATTGTCAAGCTTCTTTTTCATGGACAGATTCTTTGTAGACAATGATTAACAATCTACCATTATAATTAAACACAAATACATAAAATCAGTCATTTCATTGGTGCCATATATTTTCTCTCACTGCCCCCCTAGGTGCCATATATTTTCTCTCACTGCCCACCTTGATGCCATATATTTTCTCTCACTGCCCCGCTTAGTGCCATATATTTTCTCTCACTGCCCCCTTAGTACCATATATTTTCTCTCACTGCCCCCCTTGGTGCCATATATTTTCAGGTCACTGCCCCCCTTGGTGCCATATATTTTCTCTCACTGCTACCCTTGGTGCCATATATTTTCTCTCACTGCCCCTCTTGGTGCCATATATTTTCTCTCACTGCCCCCCTTGGTGCCATATATTTTCTCTCACTGCCCCCCTTGGTGCCATATATTTTCTCTCACTGCCCCTCTTGGTGCCATATATTTTCTCTCACTGCTACCCTTGGTGCCATATATTTTCTCTCACTGCTACCCTTGGTGCCATATATTTTCTCTCACTGCCCCCCTTGGTGCCATATATTTTCTCTCACTGCCCCCCTTGGTGCCATATATTTTCTCTCACTGCCCCTCTTGGTGCCATATATTTTTCTCTCACTGCTACCCTTGGTGCCATATATTTTCTCTCACTGCTACCCTTGGTGCCATATATTTTCTCTCACTGCCCCCCTTGGTGCCATATATTTTCTCTCACTGCCCCCTTGGTGCCATATATTTTCTCTCACTGCCCCCCTTGGTGCCATATATTTTCTCTCACTGCCCCTACCCTTGGTGCCATATATTTTCTCTCACTGCCCCTACCCTTGGTGCCATATATTTTCTCTCACTGCCCCCCTTGGTGCCATATATTTTCTCTCACTGCCTCTACCCTTGGTGCCTTATATTTTCTCTCACTGCCTCTACCCTTGGTGCCTTATATTTTCTCTCACTGCCCCTACCCTTAGTGCCTTATATTTTCTCTCACTGCCCCTACCCTTAGTGCCATATATTTTCTCTCACTGCCCCTACCCTTGGTGCCATATATTTTCTCTCACTGCCCCTACCCTTGGTGCCTTATATTTTCTCTCACTGCCCCTACCCTTGGTGCCTTATATTTTCTCTCACTGCCTCTACCCTTGGTGCCTTATATTTTCTCTCACTGCCTCTACCCTTGGTGCCATATATTTTCTCTCACTGCCTCTACCCTTGGTGCCATATATTTTCTCTCACTGCCCCTACCCTTGGTGCCATATATTTTCTCTCACTGCCTCTACCCTTGGTGCCATATATTTTCTCTCACTGCCTCTACCCTTAGTGCCATATATTTTCTCTCACTGCCTCTACCCTTAGTGCCATATATTTTCTCTCACTGCCTCTACCCTTGGTGCCATATATTTTCTCTCACTGCCCCTACCCTTGGTGCCATATATTTTCTCTCACTGCCCCTACCCTTGGTGCCATATATTTTCTCTCACTGCCTCTACCCTTGGTGCCATATATTTTCTCTCACTGCCCCTACCCTTGGTGCCATATATTTTCTCTCACTGCCTCTACCCTTGGTGCCATATATTTTCTCTCACTGCCTCTACCCTTGGTGCCATATATTTTCTCTCACTGCCTCTACCCTTGGTGCCATATATTTTCTCTCACTGCCTCTACCCTTGGTGCCATATATTTTCTCTCACTGCCTCTACCCTTGGTGCCTTATATTTTCTCTCACTGCCTCTACCCTTGGTGCCATATATTTTCTCTCACTGCCTCTACCCTTGGTGCCATATATTTTCTCTCACTGCCCCCCTTGGTGCCTTATATTTTCTCTCACTGCCTCTACCCTTGGTGCCATATATTTTCTCTCACTGCCTCTACCCTTGGTGCCTTATATTTTCTCTCACTGCCCCCCTTGGTGCCATATATTTTCTCTCACTGCCCCCCTTGGTGCCTTATATTTTCTCTCACTGCCCCTACCCTTGGTGCCATATATTTTCTCTCACTGCCTCTACCCTTGGTGCCATATATTTTCTCTCACTGCCCCTACCCTTGGTGCCTTATATTTTCTCTCACTGCCTCTACCCTTAGTGCCATATATTTTCTCTCACTGCCTCTACCCTTAGTGCCATATATTTTCTCTCACTGCCCCCCTTGGTGCCTATATTTTCTCTCACTGCCCCCTTGGTGCCTTATATTTTCTCTCACTGCCCCTACCCTTAGTGCCATATATTTTCTCTCACTGCCTCTACCCTTGGTGCCATATATTTTCTCTCACTGCCCCCATCTTGGTGCCTTATATTTTCTCTCACTGCCCCCTTGGTGCCTTATATTTTCTCTCACTGCCCCTACCCTTGGTGCCATATATTTTTCTCTCACTGCCTCTACCTTAGTGCCATATATTTTCTCTCACTGCCTCTACCCTTGGTGCCATATATTTTCTCTCACTGCCTCTACCCTTGGTGCCTTATATTTTCTCTCACTGCCTCTACCCTTGGTGCCTTATATTTTCTCTCACTGCCCCTACCCTTGGTGCCTTATATTTTCTCTCACTGCCCTACCCTTGGTGCCTTATATTTTCTCTCACTGCCCCTACCCTTGGTGCCTTATATTTTCTCTCACTGCCTCTACCCTTGGTGCCTTATATTTTCTCTCACTGCCTCTACCCTTGGTGCCATATATTTTCTCTCACTGCCCCTACCCTTGGTGCCTTATATTTTCTCTCACTGCCCCTACCCTTGGTGCCATATATTTTCTCTCACTGCCTCTACCCTTGGTGCCATATATTTTCTCTCACTGCCCCTACCCTTGGTGCCATATATTTTCTCTCACTGCCCCTACCCTTCTCTCACTGCCCCTACCCTTGGTGCCATATTTTCTTCTCTCTGCCCCTACCCTTGTGCCATATATTTTCTCTCACTGCCCCTACCCTTGGTGCCATATATTTTCTCTCACTGCCCCTACCCTTGGTGCCATATATTTTCTCTCACTGCCTCTACCCTTGGTGCCTTATATTTTCTCTCACTGCCCCTACCCTTGGTGCCTTATATTTTCTCTCACTGCCTCTACCCTTGGTGCCATATATTTTCTCTCACTGCCCTACCCTTGGTGCCATATATTTTCTCTCACTGCCCCTACCCTTGGTGCCATATATTTTCTCTCACTGCCCCTACCCTTGGTGCCTTATATTTTCTCTCACTGCCTCTACCCTTGGTGCCATATATTTTCTCTCACTGCCTCTACCCTTGGTGCCATATATTTTCTCTCACTGCCTCTACCCTTGGTGCCTTATATTTTCTCTCACTGCCTCTACCCTTGGTGCCATATATTTTCTCTCACTGCCTCTACCTTGGTGCCTTATATTTTCTCTCACTGCCCCTACCCTTGGTGCCATATATTTTCTCTCACTGCCTCTACCCTTAGTGCCATATATTTTCTCTCACTGCCTCTACCCTTGGTGCCTTATATTTTCTCTCACTGCCTCTACCCTTGGTGCCATATATTTTCTCTCACTGCCCCTACCCTTGGTGCCTTATATTTTCTCTCACTGCCCCTACCCTTGGTGCCATATATTTTCTCTCACTGCCTCTACCCTTGGTGCCATATATTTTCTCTCACTGCCCCTACCCTTGGTGCCTTATATTTTCTCTCACTGCCCCCATCTTGGTGCCATATATTTTCTCTCACTGCCTCTACCCTTGGTGCCTTATATTTTCTCTCACTGCCCCTACCCTTGGTGCCATATATTTTCTCTCACTGCCTCTACCCTTGGTGCCATATATTTTCTCTCACTGCCCCCCTTGGTGCCATATATTTTCTCTCACTGCCCCCCTTGGTGCCATATATTTTCTCTCACTGCCCCCCTTGGTGCCATATATTTTCTCTCACTGCCCCCCTTGGTGCATATATTTTCTCTCACTGCCCCCCTTGGTGCCATATATTTTCTCTCACTGCCCCTACCCTTGGTGCCTTTATATTTTCTCTCACTGCCCCCATCTTGGTGCCATATATTTTCTCTCACTGCCTCTACCCTTGGTGCCATATATTTTCTCTCACTGCCCCTACCCTTGGTGCCTTATATTTCTCTCACTGCCCCTACCCTTGGTGCCTTATATTTTCTCTCACTGCCCCTACCCTTGGTGCCATATATTTTCTCTCACTGCCTCTACCCTTAGTGCCATATATTTTCTCTCACTGCCCCTACCCTTGGTGCCATATATTTTCTCTCACTGCCTCTACCCTTAGTGCCATATATTTTCTCTCACTGCCTCTACCCTTAGTGCCATATATTTTCTCTCACTGCCCCTACCCTTAGTGCCATATATTTTCTCTCACTGCCCCTACCCTTAGTGCCATATATTTTCTCTCACTGCCTCTACCCTTAGTGCCATATATTTTCTCTCACTGCCCCTACCCTTGGTGCCATATATTTTCTCTCACTGCCCCTACCCTTGGTGCCATATATTTTCTCTCACTGCCTCTACCCTTAGTGCCATATATTTTCTCTCACTGCCTCTACCCTTAGTGCCATATATTTTCTCTCACTGCCCCTACCCTTGGTGCCATATATTTTCTCTCACTGCCTCTACCCTTAGTGCCATATATTTTCTCTCACTGCCTCTACCCTTAGTGCCATATATTTTCTCTCACTGCCTCTACCCTTAGTGCCATATATTTTCTCTCACTGCCTCTACCCTTAGTGCCATATATTTTCTCTCACTGCCTCTACCCTTGGTGCCATATATTTTCTCTCACTGCCCTACCCTTGGTGCCATATATTTTCTCTCACTGCCTCTACCCTTGGTGCCATATATTTTCTCTCACTGCCTCTACCCTTGGTGCCATATATTTTCTCTCACTGCCTCTACCCTTAGTGCCATATATTTTCTCTCACTGCCTCTACCCTTGGTGCCATATATTTTCTCTCACTGCCCCTACCCTTGGTGCCATATATTTTCTCTCACTGCCCCCTTGGTGCCATATATTTTCTCTCACTGCCCCTACCCTTGGTGCCATATATTTTCTCTCACTGCCCCTACCCTTGGTGCCTTATATTTTCTCTCACTGCCCCTACCCTTGGTGCCTTATATTTTCTCTCACTGCCCCTACCCTTGGTGCCTTATATTTTCTCTCACTGCCCCTACCCTTGGTGCCTTATATTTTCTCTCACTGCCCCTACCCTTGGTGCCATATATTTTCTCTCACTGCCCCTACCCTTGGTGCCTTATATTTTCTCTCACTGCCTCTACCCTTGGTGCCATATATTTTCTCTCACTGCCTCTACCCTTGGTGCCATATATTTTCTCTCACTGCCCCCATCTTAGTACCATATATTTTCTCTCGCTGTCCCCATCTTAGTGCCATATATTTTCTCTCACTGCCCCCCCTCTTAGTGCCATATATTTTCTCTCACTGCCCCCCCTCTTAGTGCCATATATTTTCTCTCACTGCCCCCCCCCCCTTTTGTGTGCCATATATTTTCTCTCACTGCCCCATCTTGTGCCATATATTTTCTCTCACTGCCCCCATCTTGGTGCCATATATTTTCTCTCACTGCCCCCATCTTGGTGCCATATATTTTCTCTCACTGCCACCATCTTGGTGCCATATATTTTCTCTCACTGCCCCCCCTCTTGGTGCCATATATTTTCTCTCACTGCCCCCCCTCTTAGTGCCATATATTTTCTCTCACTGCCCCCCCATCTTAGTGCCATATATTTTCTCTCACTGCACCATCTTAGTGCCATATATTTTCTCTCACTGCCCCCCCCTCTTGGTGCCATATATTTTCTCTCACTGCCCCCCCCTCTTGGTGCCATATATTTTCTCTCACTGCCCCCCCCTCTTGGTGCCATATATTTTCTCTCACTGCCCCCCCCCCCTCTTAGTGCCATATATTTTCTCTCACTGCCCCCATCTTAGTGCCATATATTTTCTCTCACTGCCCCCCCATCTTGGTGCCATATATTTTCTCTCACTGCCCCCCTCTTGGTGCCATATATTTTCTCTCACTGCCCCCCCCTCTTAGTGCCATATATTTTCTCTCACTGCCCCCATCTTAGTGCCATATATTTTCTCTCACTGCCCCCATCTTAGTGCCATATATTTTCTCTCACTGCCCCCATCTTAGTGCCATATATTTTCTCTCACTGCCCCCATCTTAGTACCATATATTTTCTCTCGCTGTCCCCATCTTAGTGCCATATATTTTCTCTCACTGCCCCCATCTTAGTACCATATATTTTCTCTCACTGCCCCCCCTCTTGGTGCCATATATTTTCTCTCACTGCCCCCCCCTCTTGGTGCCATATATTTTCTCTCACTGCCCCCATCTTAGTGCCATATATTTTCTCTCACTGCCCCCCCCTCTTGGTGCCATATATTTTCTCTCACTGCCCCCATCTTAGTGCCATATATTTTCTCTCACTGCCCCCATCTTAGTGCCATATATTTTCTCTCACTGCCCCCATCTTAGTGCCATATATTTTCTCTCACTGCCCCCCCCATCTTGGTGCCATATATTTTCTCTCACTGCCCCCCTCTTGGTGCCATATATTTTCTCTCACTGCCCCCCCCCTTAGTGCCATATATTTTCTCTCACTGCCCCATCTTAGTGCCATATATTTTCTCTCACTGCCCCCATCTTAGTGCCATATATTTTCTCTCACTGCCCCCATCTTAGTGCCATATATTTTCTCTCACTGCCCCCATCTTAGTACCATATATTTTCTCTCGCTGTCCCCATCTTAGTGCCATATATTTTCTCTCACTGCCCCCATCTTAGTACCATATATTTTCTCTCGCTGTCCCCATCTTAGTGCCATATATTTTCTCTCACTGCCCCCATCTTAGTACCATATATTTTCTCTCACTGCCCCCATCTTAGTACCATATATTTTCTCTCACTGCCCCCATCTTAGTGCCATATATTTTCTCTCACTGCCCCATCTTAGTACCATATATTTTTCTCTCGCTGTCCCCATCTTAGTGCCATATATTTTCTCTCACTGCCCCAATCTTAGTGCCATATATTTTCTCTCACTGCCCCCATCTTAGTGCCATATATTTTCTCTCACTGCCCCCATCTTAGTGCCATATATTTTCTCTCACTGCCCCCATCTTAGTGCCATATATTTTCTCTCACTGCCCCCCCCATCTTGGTGCCATATATTTTCTCTCACTGCCCCCCCCATCTTAGTGCCATATATTTTCTCTCACTGCCCCCCCCATCTTAGTGCCATATATTTTCTCTCACTGCCCCCATCTTAGTGCCATATATTTTCTCTCACTGCCCCCATCTTAGTGCCATATATTTTCTCTCACTGCCCCCCCCTCTTGGTGCCATATATTTTCTCTCACTGCCCCCATCTTAGTGCCATATATTTTCTCTCACTGCCCCAATCTTAGTGCCATATATTTTCTCTCACTGCCCCCATCTTAGTGCCATATATTTTCTCTCACTGCCCCCCAGGAAACAAATGTTTCAACTTGCCTCTGCTGAAATGTGAAGTTTTAGTTTTTAACACTTTGAAAGTTTGTATTTTAATGTTCTATTCTGTGCCATTTGTTGTGCTGATTTTACACCTTTTAGTTGGTATACAGTATTTACTATTACTTTTTTGTTGTATTTTAAAAAAAATAAAAAACTTGAACATTAGATGATAAAATATGTTTAGTATTCATCTTGATCAGAGACAATTTTTGTTTATAAAATGATGGTCACATGATGTATTAAATATTATATGGTTATGTTGATTTGTTGTGACAATAGTGTTTTTATAAAAGTACATTATTATAACATGATTTATTTTGTATCAATAGGACAACTGTACAATAACAACAGATGTAATTTAGAAACTTTTCATTTTTGAAAATAAAATTAATAAATTCTCTTATGTTTAGAGTAACAGAAGTAACACTGAGAATAGTACATCATCAGTGAACCCTTGTGTATAATTAAGGAGCTTCTAGTGAGCTTTGGTAGCTGCATCAATGTGATGCTGTTGTGGATTGGAGGTGGGTAATACCAGGCTGTAGGTCAATGGAACTTGCTACATAGAGCTGACAATATCTGGGGGGGGGGGGGAGGGGCATGTTATGAAATACACAAGTTTGCTGTGGCATGGACGGTGATAAGGTCATATGCTCACAGGGTTCCAGAAACATTTACCAGAAATAGTTCAATGGAGTCCAGAGGAAACACTGAAGAGAGTGTGAAAGATAATAATTTGGATTCGGTGATGAATGTTGTTGTCTATGCCTAGGTCATTTTACCAAGAGTACAGACTTTGTTGTTGAGCCACATGATGACTAAAAATGTGTAGGTCAATCACTGTTTTGTTGGTCTGTGGCCAAAGAAAGGTGAGGAAGAGGTCAAGTTGGTGAGAGACGGAGAGAAAGAAAGTATTACATTTAACCATAGCATTCAAATGTGGGTCTTGTTCTAGAATCCACAGAGGATGATGCAAAATCCACATGAAGAACATGGGTAGAGCTGGGCTGGTTGACCAGAAACAATTCAGTTCATCTTTGTAACACTTGCTTGTTGTTTTTTTTTTTTATTTCAGGAGGAGGTGGAGGAAGAGGAGGACTTAGTTGTAAGTATTTAAAAATTTTTTTTATTTGACATCTTATGTTCCAGACAGTAACTGGTCTGAAAGTGATTCATGACTCTTAGCTGACTGATTACACCAGCATCTGGGATGAAAGTGATTCATGACTCTTATAAGCTGACTGATTACACCAGCATCTGGGCTGAAAGTGATTCATGACTCTCAGCTGACTGATTACACCAGCATCTGGTCTGAAAGTGATTCATGACTCTCAGCTGACTGATTACACCAGCATCTGGTCTGAAAGTGATTCATGACTCTCAGCTGACTGATTACACCAGCATCTGGTCTGAAAGTGATTCATGACTCTCAGCTGACTGATTACACCAGCATCTGGTCTGAAAGTGATTCATGACTCTCAGCTGACTGATTACACCAGCATCTGGTCTGAAAGTGATTCATGACTCTCAGCTGACTGATTACACCAGCATCTGGTCTGAAAGTGATTCATGACTCTCAGCTGACTGATTACACCAGCATCTGGTCTGAAGTGATTCATGACTCTTATCTGACTGATTACACCAGCATCAGTAAATAGCAGCTGCTCAAAGATATACAGTGAGTTTTGTTGTTTTATTTTTTGGCTGTTGCTACCTTTCTGTTTTGGCATTCTGTTCTCCCATTCTCCCTCTTTCTTTCCCCCCCCCCCCTTTCTCTCTTTTTCAGGCTTGTTATTATGAAAGGTCATACCAGTCTTTGTAAATTCAGATAATTCTGCTGTTTAGGCATAATCCATGATAGTCTTCCATATTTGACCACATGTGTTCCTTGTTGTAGCCTCATTTTGGCTGGTAAGATATTGACTCAGTGACAAATTTAGGAATCTGTATATGTGTTGTATAGTTGTTGTGTAGAGCCATATTATATGGTCATGGTTATTGCATGAGCTGAGAATTGGGGTGTGCTTTTAAGTTGTATCAAGACACATACAATAGCTGTAGTTTGGCCAAATCTATTGAGATCTTTGTTACAATTAGACTTGGTCTGCTTTTTTTGGAATACTGTGCAGTGCACCCTTCCATTGTAATTTGCTGGTGTTGGGGGCCTCGGTAGCCTAGTTGGGAAAACCACTCGACTGGACTACTGATGTTCGGACAGCCTGTGTTCGATTCCCGCTGGGAGCACTGTGAATTGTACTCGTGGTTGGGAAAAAAAAAATACCCCCACGGTCGACCCAGCCGTTGGCAGAAATGGGTACCAGGGTATTACCCTAGGAAGGTGAGGATTGTCGCCTCGCATCGTGAGTTTCGATGCTTGAAGCTACACTATACAGAAATCTCAGAACATTTCTGAATAGGTGGCTGAGCACATATGGGTGGAAACTTGCGTGCTAAGACAGCGGTTCAAGTCTCGTACTTGACCTTTACCTTTGTTGATGTTGCCATTTTTTATCACTTGGTGCCCTCAAAAGTACTTTCTTTTATATTTATGAACAAATAGCTCTGACACAAACAGATTTCCTAAATGATGGCTCTATTATAATGATTCCCAATTCAGTGATAAAAGACTTTTTGATCTATTCATTGACATTGAGGAAATGAAAGTAAATATTGATTATTAGCTTTCAAAATTGTTAATTTACTGGTATGATGTACATAGACATTTGTGTTGTACATGTTTTTACTATTACAAAAGGTCAGGAACTTTATTAATATTTTTGTTGGATCTTCCTGCAGGATCCCCACGATGAGCTGAGAAGTCACTGTACCCAAGAACACGGATGTTCATCTTTGAAGGAAAAATTAAATGAGTGCAATGCTCGTGTAGAAAGCAGGTCAAAAACATCAGAAAATTGTGTGGAGGAACTGATAGACTTTATGCACTGTGTTGACCACTGTGTAAGTACTTCTTAGTTCACGTGGTACTTAAGTGATGCAATAGGCAAAGTGTAGATTAACTTAGTGTAGAGATCAATGTGTAAGTACTTCTTAGTTCACGTGGTACTTAAGTGGTGCAATAGGTAAAGTGTAGATTAACTTAGGTGTAGAGATCAATGTGTAAGTACTGTTTAGTTCACGTGGTACTTAAGTGATGCAATAGGTAAAGTGTAGATTAACTTGGGTGTAGAGATCAATTAGTTGTTGCTGATGACGGAGTACCACATTGATGTTGACCACTGTGTAAGTACTTCTTAGTTCACGTGGTACTTAAGTGATGCAATAGGTAAAGTGTAGATTAACTTGGGTGTAGAGAGTACTGTTTAGTTCACGTGGTACTTAAGTGATGCAATAGGTAAAGTGTAGATTAACTTGGGTGTAGAGATCAATGTGTAAGTACTTCTTAGTTCACGTGGTACTTAAGTGATGCAATAGGTAAAGTGTAGATTAACTTGGGTGTAGAGATCAATTAGTTGTTGCTGATGACGGAGTACCACATTGATGTTGACCACTGTGTAAGTACTGTTTAGTTCACGTGGTACTTAAGTGATGCAATAGGTAAAGTGTAGATTAACTTGGGTGTAGAGATCAATGTGTAAGTACTGTTTAGTTCACGTGGTACTTAAGTGATGCAATAGGTAAAGTGTAGATTAACTTGGGTGTAGAGATAAATTAGTTGCTGTTGATGATGGAGTACTACGTTGATGTGGACAGGGTGCCCTTTGACTCATTTGATGTGACGGGTCGTAATGGCTTTCTTGACATTCTCGGCTCTTACTGTAGAAGTTGAAGTTTGTCTGTCCCAGGCTATGCTGGGAAACTACTAGTTCAGCCAGAGATACTGCAATACTAGGTCTTATATACCAGTAACAGCCACCACTACGGGGAACACGGCGATCCTAGCTTCTATTAGATGGCCTGTTTGATGCAGACTGTTACCAGGGGAGACCACGTGGAGGTAGAACTGCTAGGTCTTGGTCAGCTGATGGTGCGCCGACCCTGCTATTGTGACCGCAGGTTGCAGACGCTTCTGCTCTACCAGATCAATTAGACAAATTTTGGTCAGGGAGAAACTGAGAAGCTTGATCATATGGTAAGACACTAATGCTTGAGTGGTTAGGTGTTAATTTCATAGTCAAATATAAAGTATTTAACCTAGATAAGACAATTTAATTAGTCCAATTATAATGAGTGCCTGGTTTGGAATGATAAATGGTAATAACGAGAAGCACTAACCCCACCCTATTGTGCACTTATGTGGTAATGTTATTTCATTTAATCTGTTTTGTTGTTGTTGTTAGACATGATACCACAAATCCACAGTCAATTTGTGTAGGTGATTAAATGTGTGTATGCTTAGGTTCCAGTAGCTTGCTGTGTTATGCACATTGCTAGTCCACCCTTGGAAATGACCATTTTTGTTTGTTCAGTTTTCTATTCCAAAGAGTTGTGGCCTTGAGACATCACCCTCATAGCAGTGTTATGTTATATATTCATATGCTTCACTTCAAGATGTTAGCTTTGTGCTAATCCATCGTCCCTACCACATATGTAACCAACTTATCTTTTCTCTTTTCACTGATACAGAAAGGTATCGTGATTGTATATCATTTGTCGTTCTTGAGCTACTCGAACTGTCTGATTTAGTGGTTTTCCTTTGTTATTACATGTCTCTATCACTGCATCTATTCGTCTTTTGTATGGTTTCATTTGGTATTCTATATCTTCTTGTGTTTTGTTACTTTTCTCAAGCATCGCATCTCACATGTATTGATCTTTCTTAAATGTGATTTAGAAAGGGTCCATGTTTGACTTTCATAGCACAAAGTTGGTATGAAAATGCTATTTATCATTTGTTGTTTAGCTGCTATAGAAATGTTAACCAACTTATCGGCGGTTATTATTAGATGTCAGCAGCATTCTGATTGGTGCCAAGGTAACTACCTAGTCTAGTCAGGCTGATGGCATTTTTACTGCAGTTTTCAAGTAATTCTTTCTGATCTGGATTTTCATGCATTGTGACAGAGGTTGGTAGGTGCATTCACCTGACCATGTGTACAAAATGGTTGTGGCACCTGCATGCAGAGTTTTGTTCTGCAGGTGATGGACTAGTGATTAAATGGAACAGTATCAGGTCCCAACTTTGCCCCAAGACTGCATGTGTGATCTGTGTTTGACTGCAAATTCACCACCAGCTGGACTATGGTCGGATTGAATATTTTACTGAAGTTCTTTTCTGGGAACATCAATACTTGGGTCACTGATCATAAAATCTATGTAGTTTTGGTGCGGTCGGTCGCATGTAGGCTCATGCTGCCCTTACAATAGAATGTAGAAGAACATTGTAATATTATAAAGGGAAAGTCTTAAAGCTCATTCATTTGCTAAACTCTTGAGTAGAATGTAGAAGAAACATTTGTAATATTATAAAGGGAAAGTCTTAAAGCTCATTCATTCAATAAAAACTATGTCTACTCTAAGACAAGGTTTACTTGAGTCATCTTTATTTAGTAAATCACAAATGATTTCTTTTTTTTTTTTTTTTTAAACAGGCATCAAAGACGTTATTCTCCAAGTTAAAGTAGAGGAGGCAGATTAGAAGTTTCATAAACTACTATGATGTGCCGTGTAGGTGGACAGCAGAGTTGTTTTCTTGAACAAACAAGCTCATTGCCATCACTGGAGAGCAACATGTGCATGCAACTTTCAGAGTATAGCTTACATTGACTTGCAAGTCAAGGAATCCATAATTCAATAAAAGTGATTTTTTTTTTTCTTATATTAGGTATTGTTTATCTAGTGTTTATCTTTATTGTTGCACTGAAAGTGGTTTCTATCTCCGTTTGTATACTTGTCTCCACGACTTCATTTTAAAAATTAGGATAATATCTTGCTTAAAGGAAATACAGGTTTATGCTCTGAACTTGTGTGAGATTTTTGTGTGTTAATTTTGTAGTGTACTTCAGATTAGTTTGTTAATTACCATAAGGTTGGTTGATAAATTAACCAAACTATGATTGTTTCTTGTTATTATTTGCATTCCTGTTGTTTATTGTTGAGTGTTGTGCTACTGAGGACACCGTAATGAAGTTACTTATTACGTCAAGGCACTCTGTCTGATCCATTCCAAAAGAGAATTTCATTTTGGCCCGTCTCGTCTGAAATTAACTTGAGAGAGCAATTTGTGCAGCCAGCAAAGTGAGGTTTTTATTTTAAATTTGGTTATAGTTATTCGAATGCCCTGTATCACTGCAAATGGATTAAAATCCATAATTAAAATTAAAAATCATCTCATTGAAGGATCCAAACAAGGAAGGCAGATTCAGACATGCACACAGCGATACGAGGCATGACTAACACTGACACACATCAAGATATATGACACATGACTAACATAAACATGCACATAAAGATATGAGATATAACTGGACATTGACATGCACACACAAAGATAGGACACATGCCTAAAATAGACATGCACACAAAGATAAGAGATATGACTAACATAGATATGCACACACAAAGATATGAGATGGGACTAACATAGCTATGCACACACAAGGATATGAGATGTGACAAACACAGACATGCACACACAAAGATATGTGAGATGACTAACATAAACATGCACACAAAGATATGAGATATCACTAACCCAGACATGCACACACAAAGTTATGACATATGACTAACACTGGTACACACAGATATGACTAAACACAGACACACATAAAGATATGAGACATGATTAACACGGACACACCGAGATATGAGATATGACTAACATGACACACACCAAGATATGAGCCATGGCCAGCACACACAAGCTAAGATATGAGCCATGGCTTCACTAAAAAAACACCAAAAAATGAACCATGTCTATCACAGAAACACATTATAGTGCCAATATTCTGAACGTGAGAATCACAGGTTTCGTTAAACAGTTGTCAGGAGATTTAAGAGTGCAGTCTGACCCATAGAACTATATTAGTCACATCTCATATCTTTGTGTGTGCATGTCTATGTTAGTCACAACTCACATCTTTGTGTGTCTGTGTTAGTCACATCTCACATCTTTGTGTGTGCATGTCTATGTTAGTCACAACTCACATCTTTGTGTGTCTGTGTTAGTCACATCTCACATCTTTGTGTGTGCATGTTTGTGTTAGTCACCTCTAGTGACTCGGGCAGATGGTGCTCGTAAACCTGGAGGGCCTACCATCTAAGGGCAGAATCCCCTACAGAAAAGACAACCTGCTGCCTTGCAGGAAGATTGGGGACAATCAAAGGCTAGGGAAAGCAAACCCGAATAAAATGCTGGCTGAAATCAGATGCACTGGGCAACTGGCGCAGAACACAGTGCAACGTATTAACAGGTGTTCAGTCAGAGTGGATCTGTCTGTGGGGGCGATCAACACACTTAGCCTGACAGCTGACTTCATATGAGAGTCTGGAATCCTTACTCTGATTGAGCCCTGAACGCAGAGAGAGACCGCATCATAGCAGCTACAGCGCACATCAAAAGACATACGGCCAAGCGCCACGAAAGTGAACGCAGCTGAATTGTCCTTCTTCATATGATATTCATCGTAAGCAATCGGAATATTGAAACACAATCCAGGTGAAACACATAGCTCATCACGGTGTGAACAGAGCACATTTAAAAATGCACTCTGGAAAGTTAACTTTTGCTATCATACAATGGGCTCCTGGCAGAAAAGCAAAACACAGACCGAAGAAAAATAGGCAGACAATATAGGACATTATATAAATAGAAGTATCTAATGTGGACTGAATGTTGCCAGGTAAACAGGTCAGAGCTAATTGCCATACCATTAATGCTGTCAACAGTTGCTGGTCATCCGTTATTACCAGGCTATTGAGCTAATTGCCACACCATTTATGTCAACAGTTGCTGGTCATCATTTATTACCAGGCTATTGATCTAGTTGCCACACCACTAATGATGTTCACAGTTAGCCACGCTTATGATCTATCATTTCAGTCAAGCTGGGTTGTACATAACCTGCCTCCTGCACCCTCTCAATAAATAGCCGTATCAGAGGGATTCCTTCCTAGTCAAATTCTAAAATGAAAGCTGTTTGTGTGCAGCAAGCTGTTTGACTCTTTCATTACTGTGAACTCATTAGTGCCTGTTGGTTCGTGAATAGAGAAAGCCAATGAACCATCAAACAATTTTATTTTTGTTTCAGTGCCCCGTACAAATATTTTATAATTAGAAGTTATTGCAGTCTTCAGGTCAGACATGTATTCTCTTGAAAACTAGAAAATTGACTGAGTATTTGCTACACATATCCCGTACTGTAAAAAAAAAATATAAGCTGAGAAAACCTCACAAACATGGACAAGTCTAAGAAAAGAATAAAAGTAAATCTGCCATCCAGGAAAGATAAAGGCTCTCTGTCTAATAATGACAATCGTGAAGATTGCTATATTTAAGAAGACTTTCAATAATGGATGCTTATGCAGGATAAAAGAATGGAATGGCAGGACAAATTCACTAACATAGAATTATGGAAATGTACCAGTCAAACACCAGTGGATAAAGAGATAAGCGCCAAAGCCAACTGAAAGTGTTACACAACAGGCTCTTTTTTTGGAACCCCCAAGGAAAAAGTCAAAGTGTAAGACCAAGATATTCTTGGATAAGACAGATGGAAGCAGAGATGAAGATGATGGGGAAGACATAGAATGATCTTAAAAGAATGGCAAGAAACAGAACGACTTGGGAAGTGTTTGTTGAAAAACTTATGCTCCACAGGGAGCTGAAATGGTAGATTTGCTACACAGCTAATAGATTATCTTCATCCCAACGTTGTGCTACCAATGCCAGACCTGGGCCATAGATGCAAGAATAATAATAAAATAACCTCTACTGAGATGAAAGTGTTAGACGAATGATAGGAAACAGTCTGAGAGATAAGCAGGAATACCCCTAGTATATAAAATAAAGTAAATATAGCACTTGCAGACTCCAGTCAAAGTATAATAGTGGTAAAGAGGGTTTGACATGGATATGAACAATCATGAAGCAGTTTCATTTGGAAACAGATTGTCAAGAAATTGTGATCAGGCAGGCGATACACAAAGGTGAGGCTATTGATCTAATTGCCACACCATTTTTATGGATTTTAATTCGTTTGCTGTGATACCGAGGCCTTCCATAACCAATAACAAAGGTGAGGATTCCAGCAGATGAACAATTTGTTGGAGCAAAGTAGTGACAAATGGTGTTCAGACATTTGCTTATGTCCAGGTAATAAACCTCAGGCCTACTTATCTGTAAGTTATTAATTACGTTACCAGAGACAATAAATACCTAAATTTGCTGTCTTATGAGTTATTTGTGCTGGAGATCGTGAACATAACTTCAAAGCTAATCATTCTACGGTCACAGGAGAGGTGAAGAGCGTGTGCCGTGGTGCATACAATATCCATTCACTGTTGCTGTGAGTTGTCTCACCTGAGTTGTGATCAGTTAACTGAGTTGGCAGTGTTCCTAGCGTTTTGGCTTTTCGTGGCAAGGCGCTGTGCCACTGAGTACGGGTTCGATCCTGCTTCGGTCCATACTCTCTATATTGTTCTTCTTTTTTTTTCTGTTGATTATTTGTCATTTTTTTTCCCGAGTGCTGTAAACATACTGGAGACAAATAATAATAGAGTAATATTATTATAGAGGGAAACTTCTGAGGCGATAATTCAGGGAATCATAGGAGGAAGACGTATGTATTACAGCACTCAGAAAAAAAAAAGACAAATAAACACAGAAAAAAAACAGAACAATATATGGCCCGAAGCAGGCTCGAACCCGTACTCCATAGCACTGCGCTGACTGTGGTCTTAGAGAGTAGAAACATCGTGTAGCACGGGGAGAATAAGACGCAGTTAGGAATGAGGCAGAAATGTTGGAAGGGGAGAAGTTAGAAAATAGGATAAGTTAGAAGGTCAGTCGAGATCAAAGCAAGAGACAGAGCGGAAAGGTGCTCCGTGGTAGCCAACTTTCGATGCGGAGACGGCACTCGATGGTGATCTTACAACCATATATATTATTGTTTATAACGAGTAATATTTCATTGTTAGATTTCTATTATTTTTCGTCGGGTGTGTGATATTTTCTAAATTAGGCACCTGTGTGTGTGGGGGAAGGGAGGTTATTATACCCCCCCCCCCCACTAAGCCCTGAAAAAAAAAGAAAAAAAAAGGTGCACAAAATACCAGGGGTCAATCGTTAGTGATGAACCTAAATTGTTAGTATTTGAGAGCTACTGCAGTTTTGTTGTGACGACAACTAAGGAAGATCACTCAATTCTCTGAAATAATTTATATGCTTAAACTAGGACCTCACTCAACTTTCTATTTATAGTACGGCTTTCTTTCTTGTAACTAATTGTTAACAAAAAAACGTGCAATAAGCATGCGGCCTTTACTTTGCTACCATATAGGCTCCCCCCCCCCCCCCCCCCCCGCGCGCTTAAGCTAGAATGCCATAAATGTCATAATGATTGTTAGCTCAGTTAGCAAACATATGGTGCAATCTATATTTTATTACCTTGAGACTGCAGCAAGTTATAATACAACAACTATCGGATAGGAGGGGATACCTGCAAGGAAATAGTTGGGTGTCCAGTCGACATAGGCCTAATGGAACCATCCACGTGTACACATCTTTTTTGTATGTGTTAAGGTGACCTGATCAGTTTGGCTGGAGTGCTGTGACGTCGGCAACTATGACGCAACCTTTACAATCTACAGCAACATCTAGTTTGACCTTCCTTCGCGGATAAGTTACAATAAAATCTATATCGGCGAATGAGCTGGGGTTTTTTTTTAAAGATCTATTTGTTTACAAAGTCAATTGTTAACAGTTACTATCATTGTGGACTATGTCCTTGATTATAATGTTCAGTAGTTTGTTGTAATCGAGGCTGGTTTGTATCACTTCTTTCTTCCAACTCCCTGTGAAGCATAGGTCCTCAACAAACACTTTCCAAGCCGTTTTGTTTCTTGCCGCACTTTTAAGAATGTATCTTGCCTATAATCTTCGTCTCTGCTTCTACACTGTCTTCTCCCAAAATATGTTGATCTTCCTCTTTGTCTCTTCCCATAGGGATTTTAAAAAAAGTACATGTTGTGTAATACTCTCAATTGACTTCCACAGTATGTGTCCTATCTAGCGCCATCGTCTTCCGTGTATCTCTGTATCCACTGGTATTTAACAGGCAAAAGCAGCTTTCCAAAAAATGAGGAAGATACTATCCAATCAATTTTTGATAATAGAAACAAGAAAAAAAGTTCTTAAATGTTATGTAGAGCCAGTCTTAACATATGGATGTGAATCATGGACAATAGGACAACAACAGAAAATCACTGAGTCTGTAGAAATGTGGTTTTACAGAAGAATGTTGAGAATACCATGGACAACTAAGAAGAATAATGAAAATGTTCTGAAAGAGGTCAAAGCAAAAAGAGAGCTAATCTCCAATATTAGGAAGAAACAATCTTCATTTTTTGGCCATGTAATGAGAGAGAATAGCTGGAATATATTGTCACAACTGGGAAAATTGAGGACGAAGAGATAGAGGGAAGCAAAGAAAAAAGATAACAGACAGCTTAAGAGAATGGCTCGGCGAAAGGTCAACAACAGAAATAAAATAAATAACTGTACGTTCGAAAGTTGTGGGAGAGACATGATCACCTACGCCAACAGGCTCGGTATTTGATGATGATGATGATTTAACTGGTACTTTTCCATAATTCTATGATAGTGATTTTGTCCTGCCATTTCCATCCTTTTATTCTGCGTAAACATCCATTAATGAAAGTACGTATCTTCATGATCGTCATTTTTGTTGTTCTCCATGTTTCACAGTCATATAATACGACTGATTGAACATTGGAGTTGAACATTTTTATTTTTGTATTTAACCTAATTTCTTTGGACTTCCATATATTTCCCTGTACAACGAATGCTCCTCTTGCTTTTGATATCCTAGAGGTATTTCTCCTTCTGTTATTATGGTTATTGCCAATTGCTTTAATTCTTATAATTTTGGTCTTATCTCTATTTATTTTCAGTCCCATTTGTTGTCTCTCATCAAGTATGCTCATTTTATCTTGTGTCTGTTGATGACTGTGTGATAGGAGAGCTATGTCATCAGCAAAGTCTAAATCATCAAGTTACTTGGCCAGTGACCACTGGATTCCATTTCTGTTGTTTTGAGTTATTTTCATAATCCAATCTATGGCCAGTAGAAAGAGAAATGGAAATAGAAGGCATCCCTGCCTTACTCCTGTTCTTATTTCAAATGGTCCCGTAAGCTGCCCTTCATGCACCACACTACATTTCATTCTTTCATACATTGTTCTTATCAGGCTAATAAACTTTAAGGGGATTCCGTAATGATCTGCAACTTCTAAAGCATTCTTCTGTCTAAACTATTAAATGCCTTTTCGTAATCTATGAATTCAATATAAAGTGGGGACTGTAGTTCTAAACTTTGTTAAACTATTAAAATGTAGGGTAGTTATTTGATCAGCACATGATCTGTTCTTCCTTAAAACCTGCTTGTTCATCTCTCAAATGTTTCTCTATGGTCTCTTTTAGTCTCTCCGGAATGATTCTGCTTAATATTTTTCCTGGCACTGATAGGAACATAATTCCCCTATAATTTGTGCACTCTATAAACTTCCTTTCTTTAGTTGTTTGATCTTATAACCTTCTTTGCAGTCTTTATGTATTTCTTCCTTTCCCATATTTATCTAGCTTTCATTTCATCTGGCCCTGTAGTTTTCGAAAAGATGTCTTATTGTACCTTCGATCCAACACATCTGAATTCGCCATTTTTTTTTTGTATGGGTTATCTTTGGTCTTTAATCATGTTGCCAAAATTGGTAGTCCATTATCGAGCCACCCACAGAAAAGTGATCTTTATCAGTTTTAGTTAACTCATCCCGACGCAAGAAGTCAGCTATGAGTCGCCGACTGTCCAGGCGCTAGCGGGCGGTGTGGGTCCAAAACAAACAATTATTTCTACAAAATCAGACTGGGTATACAAGAGTTAAATAAATAACGGTTTTAAAGCGATGGAATGAGAGTTAGGACTCGTTGTTAACATGTCAATGAAAACAATAAGAGATAGGGAAAATAGAAATGTGTTTTTTTGTTTCAATGTCATTGTGATTATTCTATGATATGGTCGAATCAGACAACAGCGAAACGAAAGTTTTGTGCAAGGACATTTTTTCTGAAAAGGTTTGTGTTGTATGGAAAAAGTCAATGCACCCATACACGCACGCACACCAGGACAAGCAGAATTAATGTACACGAATACAAAGGCTGTATAAATAATGTAATTGAAATGATAAAAAAAAAATAGGGTGGTGAAAGTTCACACGAGCTAAGTCATGAAGTTTTGTTAATTTTTGTCAAAGATTAAAAATTGCAGATGTCATGGAGTCATTATTTACGTTCCACGAAGAAAAGAGCTTTACATTTTGCCAGGTTGCATTACGTTGGGGAAGTGGTTTAAGAAGAAAAAAAAAAAGGGGGGGGGGGGGGGGGCAATAAATTGGCGAAAATAAAAAAAAAAATCGAAAACCGGTAAACATTGCATGCATTACATTATTATTTTTTTTTAAAAGGCTAACAAATTATTATTTTGTCATGTTTCAAGTGTACATTATAAAAAAAATTTTTTTTTTTAAACTGACATCAGATTACTGTTACACTTTGAATGCTGACGTAGTTTCTGGTAGAGATTCAATATTGACTTGTAGCCACTGTGTTAGACTCATAGATTGGTCGCATGTTAGAGGTGGTGGATGTTTAAAGTGTTTTACTTATTTCGATTTGAAAATTTATCTTCATTTCAACGTTGTACTACCAATGCCAGTCCTTGACCCTAGATGCAAGAACAATAAGAAAAATAACCTCCACTGAGATGAAATGTGTCAGACGAATGGCAGGAAACAGTCTGAGAGATAAGATCAGAAATGAAGAACTGAAAAAAAACTAAGAATAGCCCCCGCCATAAAATATATAAAGAAACAACAGATAACATGGTTTGGCCACGTGACACGGCAGAAAGATCAAAACACAACACAACGAGCTTTCACTAAACGTTGTGGGAACACCAGACCCAAGGGTCGACCACGAAAAAGATGGATTGACAGAATACTAGAAGCACCAGGAAACATAACAGCAGCAGAGGCGAACAGAGGAGCAAAAGACCGAAAATTATATCTCCCCTCGACGCTGAATGGCAAATGAGGAAGGAAAGAAGAAGAAGAAAATATCACGAAGTCTCCATGTTGATGGTCCAGTAGCTTGCTGGTTAGGTACAATATATATTCAACCCCTCCCCCACCCTCTTTTAGAAAACATCCTCATTGAAATGATAAAAATGCGAACCCAACTAGGAGGAGATCACTGTTCTCCATTCACTGGAGTTATATTGAAAGATTTGATTTTAAAACTATTATTTTTTAAAAAATGTTATTTAAATTTATTTTTAAAATTTGAAATCTGCACATCTTGCAATTGTACATATTGGGGGGGGGGGGGTGTCCCAACAAGCGTTACTTATCTATATAAATATGCGTCCATCGGCCCGGGGGGAAAATGACTGAATGAATGAGTCACGACATGAGAAAAAAAACCAACAAGAACAGTGAGACGTGAGGCAACAACAGCAGACCTCACTGAGATTGAGCAACTTGCCAAAAACAGAAATGTATGGCGAGATACAATGCGGGTCCTGTGCAAGGTCTGACACTTGTTAACAAAGATAATTGAATATATGGATGGGTGGATGTGTGGGTACGGACAGCCAGATAGATAGTTTATTTGTACAAAAATAAAAAGTTTTGATAAATATTAAACCTCTTTAAAGATTACTCAAGATTTTTTTAAAAAAAACCTGCGAAAGGTGTTATTTCAAAGATTGACTTCGTCTTTCGTTAGTTACCTATTGTTTATGTCGTTGCTTTGCGATCTTAACCAACAGATAAAATGGTTTGGCCACGTGACAAGGCAGAAAGAACAAAACACAACACAACGAGCTTTCAACAAACGTTGTGAAAACACCAGACCCAAGGGTCGACCACGAAAAAGATGGGTCGATGGAATATTGAAGCACTAGGAACCATAACAGCAGCAGAGGCAAACAGAAGAGCAAACGACCGCAAATTATATCTCCCCCTCGACGCTGAAAGGCAGATGAGGAAGAAAAGAAGAAGAAGTTGCTTTGCTTTGACAACGTCCATTACTTTAGTACAAGTTGTTCTTGTGTTCAGACATACCGAATGTTTGAAAGGAAAACACCTTATTTTCGATATTACGATCTTAAAGAACGTGTCTCGCTACAACAAGACATACCTTTTATTTACTCATACTACTCCTCCTCTATATAAACAACAAATCTGTCATCTCCATTCAAACTAAAGACAGAAAAGAACAACAATCAATTTGGATTTGCAATTTGGAAACTCCCGATAGAAAAACATGGCAATTTAAAAAAAAAAAAAGTAGAAGAAGAAAAAAGTGATATGTGATATATGGGAAAGCTATCATCATACCACTTTCTTCTTCTTTATCTTTTTTTTAAAAAATTGCCATTATCATCAGCTTTACAGCAGCTTTGCATCTCTGCGCATCTTGATGCTTTTACTTCTCCCATAGAAAAACATGAAAGGAATCATCAAGGTGTGGCTGAAAGCTATTTTTAGAACGTGACTAAGGGGATTTTCCAGGCCACCGTGGCCTTGTTTACACCACGTGACGTAACGCCTGCCAGGTCTTGCGGGATGCTATTTGCGTGTGTCACTCTCCAGGCCTGATTTAAGGAAGCCTCCGCTAAACGACTTTGTCATTCTCTCGCAGTATTGGTGCTAGTATTGGACGTTCTAGCGATGATGAAGCAAAGCTATAAGTAACCACAGTAAGTAAAGTAAAACTGACTTTATCAACTGCAACATGATGTTTTGAGTTATCACAAATATATATTATGTTTTAACTTAACATTTTGCAGGTGAATATTGTTATATTTAATATTTCCACAACGGATTTTCTCGAGGCTTCTCGAATGTTCTTTTCTTTTCTAGAGCGTTATCCTTCCGTTATTATATAAATTAAATCTATTTTTAATAAAAACGTATGTGTGGTACAATAACCAATAAGACGTTATTGTTATGTTTAACCAGGGATTTATGTGAGAACAAGAACACAACAATTTGTTATAAAACATAACTTAATAACTGGCCTGACCTGAAGTTCAGGAATATTTTAATAAATATTATTGAACAAGCAAAGTTCTTGTTAATTGAAGATAATCCACTTCATTTTCTGGGTACCGGCCGTGCGAATCTCGTAAGAAATCTTTGTATTGTTTATAATTATTATTGTCAAGAAAAACAAATCTTACATTTTATTTCCTTTAACTTGTGAACTGAAGTTCATGTAACTATTGTCATCATCATGTGACACCACCATATTTTAGTGGCTTCATGATCATCATCTGCGTCTTTATCTGTTCCAGTAATATTCATGTTATGTTTTTAAATTTTGATAATTTGAGTTTAATAATGACTGTAAATTATACAAATGAAATAAACATTTGAGTAGAATATGTGCAATTAAAGTAGAGAACAACTAGAAAATTATGAACAATTTTACTGGTAAAAGCTTAGTTGTGTTCCAAATTATTTCTGCTCTTTTACTTTGCAGCTATTTTGCAAAATTGAAGCTTTTGAAATGTGGATTTATAGAAGAATAGGTAGAATTGGATGGAAAGAGAAGAAAACAAATCATGAAGTCTTAACTGAACTAAAAATTGGAAGAGAACTACTAAATACAATTCAAACAAGACAAATGAGATTTTTGGGGCATGTTAAAAGTCACAGCTGCCTACTAAAGTGATCTTGGAAGGGAAAATACAAAGTAAAAGAGGCAGAGATGGTCCGTTTAACATGGATGAGTAACAAGAAACGATGGACGAGTTATCCTATGACAACCTGCGGCATCAAAGCAAGAGACAGAGTGGAATGTCTTTCCATGGTAGCCAACCTTCGATGCGGAGACAGCAATCAATGATGATGACGGCTTTGCAGCTAGTGAAGTTTATAACAATAACACTGATGTATGAGCAACACATTTTTTCAATACTGTAGCTACTATATCTTCCTGCATGTGGATTATTATTTTGTTGTTGTTGAATATTTGTACAATTTTGTAATTATTAATTATGGTGCTAGCTTAGAAATTATAAAACTACTGTGTATTGATATATATATATATATATATATATATATATATATATATATATATATATATTATATATATACATATACATATATATATATATATATATATATATATTATATATATATATATATATATATATATATATATATATATATATATATGTATATATATGTATATATAGTTTACATTGCAATAGTTCATTTGAATAAGACTTATCACTTTTGATGTCACTTTTCAATCACTTTTGTGTTTTATATAAATTATCTTTATATCACCTTTTATATCATCATCATCAAATACCGGGCCTACTGATGTAGGTAATCATGTCTCTCCACAACTTTCAATCTCGACAGTTCTTTATCACTTCTGTTGTTGACCTTCTGCCAAGCCATTCTCTTAAGCTGTCTTGTATTTTCTCTTTTTGATTCACTCTATCTCTTCGTCCCTCAATTTTTCCAGTTGTTACAATATATTCCAGCTGTTCCCTTCTCATTACATGGCCAAAAAAAGATGATTGTTTCTTCCTAATATTGGAAATTAGTTCTCTTTTTTTTGCTTTGACCTCTTTCAGAACATTTTCATTACTCTTCTCCATGGTATATAGATTTTTAAAAAGCAATGTCGTCTAGGTTGTCTCTGTTGGAACTTGACACCCATGGCAGTTGCTCTGAAGCTATAAATAAAACATCCCCCCCCCCCCCCCCCCCATTAATTAAAGTTTAATGGAGCTCTGTCATGTCGTCCAATAAAACAAAAAAATCATGATATGCCCAGACATTTCAGGCTTAGGTTATTTTCTCAATGACCATAACACAAGGACATACATTGGTGAGGGAGCCGTGATAGCTCAGTGGTTAGTGAACTGGACTACAAAGGACAAGGGGTAGGGTTCGATCCCAACTGACGGCTTCTGGGTTCACCCAGCCTTAAATGGGTACCAGATTTTTTTCTGGGAAAGTGAAGCGGCACAGGCGTAATACCAACCACATTACCCCAAAAATCAATGTGCTGAAGGTCTGTAAAATTTATGGTCACTAACACCATATTCCCTATACGCCACTTGACGTGACGGGGGTACTTTACTTTTTTTTTACTATACATTGGCGACAATTATAATTTTTATTTGCTTTTATAAAATATGTATCTCTGTACAGTTCAAATCTGGCTATTGCCATATTCCCTAAACACCTAACAAAGTGTGGAGGAAACATTTACTTGTTGAAATCCTAAATCTTTACTGGAACATATTCTGGATGAAAAGAAATCCCAGCCCATAGGATAAAAATAAGAGTTCTTCATTGTTATATAGAACCCATCTTGACATATGGAAGTGAATCCTGGACAGTCTTACAACAGACAAGAATATTATTGGGTGTCACAGATATGTGACATTTCACTATTGTCCAACAAGGAAATAACTCTGGAGGCAAAACGAGCACTATACAATACAATCTTCATCCCAACGTTGTGCTACCAATGCCAGACCTGGACCCTAGATGCAAGAACAATAAGAAAAATAACCTCTACAGAGATGAAATGTGTTAGACAAATGACAGGAAACAGTCTGAGAGATAAGATCAGAAATGAAGAACTGAGAAAAAAGCTAGGAATAGCCCCCGCCATAGAATATATAAGGAAACAACAGATAAAATGGTTTGGCCACGTGACAAGGCGGAAAGAACAAAACACAACACAACGAGCCTTCAACAAACGTTGTGAGAACACCAGACTCAAGGGTCGACCACGAAAAAGATGGGTCGATGGAATATTAGAAGCACTAGGAAACATAACAGCAGCAGAGGCGAGCAAAAGACCGCAAACTATATCTCCCCTTGACGCTGAAAGGCAGATGAGGAAGGAAAGAAGAAGACAGATATGTGGTTTAACAGAAAAAAAAATTGAGAATGATCAGCTAAAAAGATCAATGAAGCTATTCTAAAAGTAGACAAAGCAAAAGGAACATTTAAGAGAAAACATTTTGGTAACAAATAGAGAAAAGATACAAGAGAATTGAAGAAAAAACATTTTGGCAAAACAGAGAGAAACAATACTAGAGAATTTAAGAGGAGAATGGTTTGGTAGAAAGTGAAAAGCCATTAACAGCTTTAGAGCATGGTACTTCATGTATAAAATTCAGTAATCTTAACAACTAATTTTTGTGTGTATAATATCTATTCTCTAGAGTATTTGATGATATACTTTATCTCATATCTTAAATATGTAAGAAAAAGATAAAATGACCCTGTCATGCTATGTGGCGTATAGAAACTATAGAGTTACTGGCCATATTTTTGTATCAACTTTTGTCACATGATGTATGTAGCTAATGTGGTCAGTGTCATCTCTCTTTCTCCCGGACGTACCAATGGTGAACCTGGAAGCTGTTGATGAGATTCAAACCCAGCCTCTTGCCCTTAGTAGTTAATTCACTAACCACCGAGCAACTGCTGTTCCTGTTCAATAAGTAGTCATTTATTTCTTACATCTCTTTTTCTTCTTTGGAACATGTTTCTTCTCAATATAAATCTTTTCCTGATAAAATTATCATTTTTTTTTTTATGAGTTGAGAAAATACAAACCAGTTTTGAGTTTTTTTTTAATGACTGTACTTCTTTATAGTTGCTTAAATTTATGTTGGTGAATTTATGCAAATTACCTTGAGTTCAACTTTTATTTTATCTCTACAGGTATATTGTTGAACAAGAGCAAACAGCTTAGACTAAACCATATCATCAACATGACATCACAAAAAAGATACAGGCACCATCAGGATGGCAGCAACAATGGTGCCAGATTCAGAGACATTCCTCCAAGATTCAAGCGCCAGAAGTCTTCATCATCACCAACACGTGTTTCTACTCCACCAGAAATTCCAAAGGTCGACATGAGCATTAATGCTACAGACACACAAGAAATAAATTCTCCACAGTCAAAATCTCTGATTGAGCCAGCTGCAGCATATTCCAAAAAAACATTTTATCCATTTGAAGAAAATCTGACAAGCCATAATAGACCAGTAAGTGAGGTTCCACAAAATACTCAACCTATAATAACAAAACCTACCACATGGCAATCTCCACAGGAGGCCAACATTGGTTTCCTTACATCACCATGGAATATCTATCAGGCCAGTTTGGATCTTCAAGAGCCATCTCATATTTCTCTTGGGACACACTTTGGCTATAAAGCAAACAACTCAACATGGGCTTCTGAAAGTGTTCCAGAACATGGTGAACTAAACAAGCTGGCATGGGCATCTGCAGTTAATCATCCATTTGTTGATCAAGGACTTCATCATCCTCCCAGCTATTATGGCAACAATGAAAATAATGCATTTGATCAGCATTTCATCCTTCAACATAGTCCACGGATTAATTGGAGCATGCAGACCTCTTCGCATGAACATTATCCAGCAACATTGTCACCAACTATCAAAAGTTCTAAATTACCTCATTCACTTGAGATCAGTGAGAAAATTGAAAGTAACAAAGATGTGAAAAAGGATATTGTTGAAAGAACGATTGATTATAAAGATAGTGATGTCAGAACGATTGAAATGTTGCGTGAGCTAGAAAGAGTTGCCGATCAAAAAGAAAGTGAAAATGAAGAATTTGGAACTGACAGAAAGTCACTTGTTTCCCACCATCTTCGAATGCTTATGTGTGCAGTGGATAGATACACTGAAGGCATTGCAGATGAACTTGCTATGTCTCGCCATGATGAAGCCACACCATTATCTGACAGCCGAGGGTCTACACCAGCAGTTTCACCAGCTCCCAGCAAAATCTGGAAAAATGAACAAAAAAAAGGAAATTACAGGGATTCAGCAAAAGCTGGACACACCCTTGTTTTCTCCAAATAGCAAAATGGCATGTATGTGGGATCAGCCAGTATCTCCTGCCAGAAACCATGCGATAGTAACTAACCAGAACAATCTGTCACTGCTGCCTGCCTCGTTGCAGACATCTCCTTTGATGAATGAGCAAGAAGACATAGTAGGTCAGGAAATTGCTGCATGGGACTTATGGTCAAGTCCTACATTTGATTTCTGTGACATCTTGATGAACCAAAGCCCCTGGGACTCTGAGATAACAGATAAGAAAGAGAGAAGGCCACTATACCAGCGACAGAAGCAGAATTTTTAGTTTTATATATCTGTTCCTGTCATCAAACAATGTTACAAAATAGCCTGTTTTATTTGTGGTAATTAAAAGCCCAACTTTCATTTATCTCTCAGTTATTGGACTGATGATAATTTTCTTATGAAGTCGATTATTTATTTCAGGGTTTCAGTTCTACTATAGCTTTCTTTCAGAGATGATTATTGTAGGTCACATTCTTCTCCTTTAGGCTTCATGCTGTAGAACATGCTCTGTCATCATATTTGCTGGCTTCCTCAATCTGCTGATTGTTGTAGAACATGCTTTGTCATCATATTCGCTGGCTTCCTCAAGTCTGCTGATTGTTGTAGAACATGCTTGTCATCATATTTACTGGCTTCCTCAAGTCTGCTGATTGTTGTAGAACATGCTCTGTCATCATATTTACTGGCTTCCTCAATTATGCTGATTGTTGTAGAACATGCTCTGTCATCATCATATTTGCTGGCTTCCTCAAGTCTGCTCATTGCTGTAGAACATGCTCTGTCATCATCATATTTGCTGGCTTCCTCAAGTCTGCCCATTGCTGTAGAACATGCTCTGTCATCATCATATTTGCTGGCTTCCTCAAGTCTGCTCATTGCTGTAGAACAGGCTCTGTCATCTTCATATTTGCTGGCTTCCTCAAGTCTGCTCATTGCTGTAGAATATGCTCTGTAATTATATTTATTAGGAGTGGGGGAAATAAGACTTGGTCTTTTCTGGACACTTGATAAATATTTATTCTCTGCATTATTTTCTGGATTATCTTGCATCCATTTTGCAGCGAAAAAGTTTTTAAATTGTAGGTTTTGATTTCTTCACAGCTGAACAGATAATCTTCTTGTATCATTTCACCTTCATCTGCGACCAATTTATTGCTTCTGTATTTCTGGAACTTTCCAGTGAAAGTATAGTATACTGGATCACAATTCTCAGGAAATGAAGAAACTGGTTTCACTCAGATCATTTAATTTCCTTCTCTTGCTGATAGAATAAATTCAGATATGTCCTTCACAATCTAACTTACGGAAAAAAAAATTGAATGAAAACTCATAAACCTAGAAATAATAGAAGTGAACTCTAAAATATTCTTTAGTATGTTGAAAAGGTCTACAACAAACCTGTTGAGATGCATTTATTACAAAGTTCTTGAGACTCGCCAATAAACTTGGCACACTTCATTAAATAGACAGTAAAAGTAAAGTGCCCCATCACACCATGTGGATTATAAGGAATGTGTGTTAGTGACCATAATTTTTCCAAACCTTCGGCACATGATTTTTGAAATAATGTGGTCGGTCTTACACCCATGTTGATTTACTTTCCTACAAAAAAATATGTACCCATTTAAGGCTGGGGTGAACCTGGAAGCCTTCGGTCAGGATCAAACCCGACCTCTTGTTCTTTGTAGTCCAGTTCATTAACCACTGAGCTATTGCGGCTCCCAAATAGATAGAAGTCAATGATTATTTCTATCAGGGTTAATTTATCAGAATTAAATTTGCTTCCATTGAGCTTGTTATACCAATTTTATATGCCCGTTAGCCTGTGTTAAATATTGCAAGCCATTGTTAATTTGATTCTACTTTTGTGATAATCTTTGTAAAAATTCTAACTATAACAATTATGACATTATTATCAAATGTTTGTACAATATTTGGTTTCTAGAACGCAATATAACTTGTTATATATCATTATTAATAACTGCCATAAAATTATAAACTTTTGTGCAATTTATGAATTATCTGCTGCTATATTTTATTATGGTAAAGCCATAATTTAAAATTTACCAGTAATTATGTTAGTTTCAAAACTGTAAATACATCTTGAAAGATCTCACCTCATATACCCTTGCTATGTTCATTATTGTAAGCTAATTTTCTCCTTCTCTTGTACACTTTCATATGTTTGATAAATGTGCAAGGCTGTAATTTCATGTAAAAATGTGTCATAAATTAAAGGGTTACATGTAATATATTACATATGTTAACTTTTGTATATGATTGTAGCATAATATACTTCAGTTGTAACGCACATAATAAAGTACATACACAATCACACATTTGTAAAATATACTGATTGTGATATAATTAGCTAAATTTACACTCAGGATACTTGAGAGACTTTCTCTACCTCTAAATGAAACACATATTTGTTTCTAATTATGTTTTGAATGTAAACTTACATGAACTCTGAATACTAAAATCATCTAGCTTGTGAGGCAGTATTTTTCATTTATTATCATGTGTCGTGCCTTATTTCATATTTGATCAGTTTTTTGTTCAGAAGGTCTATCTTTGGAACACTGTATGGCCTTTGTGTCCTCACCACTTTTATTATTTCCTCACAGATTTTTATTTACTTCCATTTCTCTTACTTTCTATCTATCTATCTATTGTCCTTTCGAGCCGAAGACGGCACATAAGGCAGAACCACAATCTCAAAAACAGAAACCTTGCGTGCCAAAATGGCACATATTGCAGAGATCACTGCTCTAAAATCTGTTTCCATAACAATACTTTTTATAATGACAGCTTGTCAAGCCATCGATCAACCTCCTTAGTCGCCTCTTACGACATGCCTGGAAGGTCACAGTTCTCTTACTTTACTGTCATTAAATTTTGTAAGACTGCTTTTTAAAAAAAAAAACATGTTGAATGAATTCTGACTTTTCTCATTCATCGCAAGTTGTTGAACAAATGTAAGCAACCAGTAAACTGCATCTCTCTGTATTTTATGCAGAAACCTTTCATGAACAGTATTTACTCAACATATTTTTTAGAACCCTTCCGTCTTCTCACCTGACTGCCTTGTCAGTGATATATATAGCTGGTCATCATTCTGCCTATTTATTTTAGTTCATTCAGAGCTGGCCATGCTCTAGACCACAGGGAAGTGACCTTTTTTTATTTCCTTTCTTGAGTATCTAGCATATTATCTATTTTTGTGCTGTTTGTTGTTCCAGCTGAAGGCCCACTTGGCCGAAACGTCGACTTTTGTTTTGTTAATTACTATGTAAAGCTGTTACCTTATCGCTTTTTTCTTCTTTTTTTTTAAAAATTGCCATTATCATCAGCTTTACAGCAGCTTCATATCTCTGTGCATCTTGATGCCTTTACTCCTTTATTTTATGCACTTGCCTGAGATCAAGGAAAACACAATCTTTGATGTCTGCAGCTTTTGATATAAATATCTATTTTATAGTTGTTGTTTTGTCTCTTTCCCTCAAAATCTGAGTTGAATGTGTTGGTTACTGTTCATGAAAGGTTAGCTCAAACACCGACCATCACTGGCAGAGCTTGGCTATCAGATGCAGATCTGTTACTGCCATTAACTTCTGACTCACATTATGACGAAGCTGTGCTGGTGAAATGGCTAGTGCACAAGACTGCAGACTAGATTGTCCAGGTTCAATGCATATAAACTGTGATGTGTGAATTGTAGATAAATGTCCACACAAACCTATCATCTCAGAAAGATTGTGGCACTCTATGTTTATCTTCTTTTATTATTTGTTCTTTTAAAATGTGTAATATCATGTTTTTATGTTACATTTTATATATGTTTTCATTTTAAAAATAAAACTGAAGATTTGTGTTATTTTTCTTTCTTAGAATTTGTTTCTGAATATTTTAATAATAATTTGCATTGCTAGTGAGAAATGTCAAATCAGTTTATTATTTTTAAAAATATGTTGCCTCGAAGAGAAATGCAAACCTAAGATTGTTAGCAGTTGATATTTATACAGTATTTTAACATTTATTTGTGTGGTTTTTATTTAAAGCAATAATTTGACTTGTGTGTGTGTGTGGTTTAACATTAGTTTTGATGCTGGAATTAATAATGTATAAACAGGTATTCTTTGACAGAGTTGATATAGTTTCATTCTATACAGTTAGTGATTGCTTTGACTGAATTAGCATCATTTCATTCTTTACAATTAGTGATTGCTTTGACAGAATTGGCATCATTTCATTCTTTACAATTAGTGATAGCTTTGACAAAATTAGCATCATCTCTATCTTTACAGTTAGTGATTGCTTTGACAAAATTAGCATCATTTCATTCTTTACAATTAGTGATTGCTTTGACAGAATTGGCATCATTTCATTCTTTACAATTAGTGATTGCTTTGACAAAATTAGCATCATCTCTATCTTTACAGTTAGTGATTGCTTTGACAGGTGCCTGGCTGCTCAATCTATAATTCTTCCTTTCATTACAGCCCTCAAGGTTGTTAGGACAATATTAATGGCTGCTCTCTCTCCCCCCAACCCATCCACCAAGTCCTCTCTGTTCATTGTGAGCTGATGAACTCAAGTCATGTCCAATTTTTTATGTTGTCTTCGCCTGTTTTTTTTTTTTCCTGCCTTCCGGGATTCCATCTTCCATTTGCCATAGCCTGTGATGCAACCCAAACAGGATAGATGTCCCTGCACTTAAGTTACTTTTCTTGCGCTGGCCAGGCTACCCTTCCAGTAACCCTATGGGTTCACTTGTTAACCTCCTCATATGTTACATAGTCCAGGTGGGACCAAGATCTTCTGTAGCATCTCACTTTCATGGTTTTTAATGTTTCTCAACAGTTAAAAAAAAGGGGTGGGGGTGCGGGGGGTTTGTTCAATGTCTTTCTATCTTTTGACCTTTCAAGCCGTATCCGGCCCATAGGGCTTAGACCCAGATACAGTCTATAAAAACATGGACATTTAGATGCATCTAAATGTTCACAGAATGATGATGATTCTACTTTTCCAGATGAGCTCATACTGGTTTCTCTAAAATAAAAACGTTTATATGTAATTGATAGTATTTATTAATTTACAACTGTAAATCAACTGTTATTAAACATTTACATCTACTATGGCTATTCAAACATAACATTTATTTCATCTATGCTTTGTACAATGTTTACTGTAAATTTCATTTTACGAAACTTTATACATGAAAATTGAATAAAACAATAAATATGAAAATGTCTAAAAAGAAAAATCGTATTTTGAGTGCTTTTTTTTTCAATTTGAGCTCTCATAGAATATGTGCTTGTATTTTCAAAAGTCACAGTTGGTGAAAGTGTGAAAACAAATATTCTTCTGTGGCACATCTGGCTTGATTGAGATTTAGTAGATCATAATCTGATTATGAGAAGTAGCTTCTTCAGACCAAGTCTTCTAGTTTCTCATTGGGAAGGAAGTTCCCACCTTTGTTTGACTCACAATTCTCCTTGTTGTATAATAATAAATGACTTGTAAAAATCATCATCATCATTGAGTGCCGTCTCCGCAACGAAGGTTGGCTACCATGGAGCGCCATTTTGCTCTATCTCTTGCTTTGATGGTGCAGGTTGTCATCGGTTGATTTGTCCATCTTTTTATGTTACTCGTCCATGTTAATCTTGGTCTGCCTCTGCCTCTTTTACCTTGTATTTTCCCCTCCAGGATCACTTTCAGTAGGCTGTTGTGTCTTTTAACATGGCCTAAGAATCGCATTTGTCTTGTTCTAATTGTGTTCAGAAGTTCTCTTTTCATTTTTAGTTGTTTTAAGACTTTGTCATTTGTTTTCTTTTCCTTCCATCCAATTCTACCTATTCTTCTATATATCCACATTTTAAAGGCTTCAATTCTCTGTTCTGTTTTCTTGTCTAATGTCCATGTTTCAGCACCATATAGGAATATTGAGAAGATGTAACATTTTGCTATTCTTAGTTTTAGCTCTGGTGTTATTTGTTTTGATGTTAGAATGTCCTTCATGACATTAAAATTACTTTTTGCCATTCCTATTCTTTTGTTTATTTCAGTTGTACATTTTCCATCACTGGTTATAGTATGTCCAAGGTAGTTATAGTTCTGAACTGTCTCAAGGTCTATTCCTTCAATTTTGATATCCACTTGTGGGTTTTGAGTATTTTCTTTGTTTATGATCATAGTTTTAGTCTTTTTGATATTCATATCTAGTCCATATTTTTTTCTTGTCGTGTTTATTTCATTAAGTAATTGTTGTAGGTCTTTAGGATTTTCTGCTAGTAGTACAGTCTCGTCAGCATATCTTAGGTTATTGATTATCTTTCCATTAATTTGTAGGCCTGGCATCTCTATGATGTTTTTAAAGATTTGCTCAGTGTATAGATTGAACAAGCTTGGTGATAGGATGCATCCTTGTCTTACTCCTCTTTTTATATCAATGGGTGTAGAGAACTCTTTGTTATATTTTATTATTGCTGTTTGCTCCCAGTATAGATTGCATATTAGTCGTATATCCATGTCATCTAGATGTATCTCTTTTAGGCATTCTATAAGTTGTTTGTGGTGTACTCTATCAAAAGCTTTGGTGTAGTCTATGAAGCAGGCATATATTGGTTTGTTTACTTCTGTGTATTTTTCGATTAATGTTCTCATGCAGAATATGGCTTCTTTTGTCCCGCTATTTTTCCTAAATCCAAATTGCTGCTCATCTAATTCAGTATTGATTTTATTCTGAATCCTTCCTTGTATAACTTTTAGCAAGATTTTTGTAACATGGCTCATTAGGCTTATTGTTCTAAAGTCACTGCATTCAACTGCACCATTCTTTTTAGGCAGTGCAATGAAAGTTGATGTTTTTAGTTCATTTGTAAAAATAGGGTAACTAAATTGGAACAGTTAAGAAGCACAGAATCAATGACTCAAAAAAAAAAATAAAATAGACACCATTATAGATGTCATTATACACACATCTTAACTATGGCGGAGATCTTATACTCAAACAGTCCTTGACCTCTATAGATATAAGATAGGAAGTGCAGCTGCACAAGGCTCATGTCTCTGTCCCAATGAATGGTTCTTTGGTTATGGAAGGCCTCGGCATCACTGCAAACAAATTAAAAATCCATGATTGGTCAACCGCCCATGCCAGTGGAATCATCCGAATTACTAAGTCATCTCCCAAACAAAGAAAGGTAGCTGTAGTCCCCATCATAGCAGTCTCGGCACACGCCAAAAGACATAAGGTGAAACTGCACAGAAAGTGAACACAGAATGTTTATTATTGAATGGTTATTATTGTTTAGAAAGTAATTTGTTAAAAAAACTCATGACAATTAACAGTGATCCATTATCTCCGAGTCAACAACAAGACCAAAGAAGTGGATAGGTTCTCTCTACTTTATTCTGAGAACAAACCAGCTGATGTCAAAACTCCTAGTAATTCACTGGACTTGACAGTGACTACTCCATTCACAGAGGGAACTCATCTCTGCTTCCAAATGGCAGAGGCCCAGGAAATGATGGCATGCTGCTGAGGTGCTCAAGGAAAGTGTAATATTCTTATCATATCTTTATGAATGACTAATTCAATGCTGGAGATAAGGGGATATACCCCAGGACGTTTGAGATGGAGGAATGAAAAAAAATTATAGAAAAAAAACGGTATGGTTATAGCTTTACGTAATAAGTAGATGACACAAATTAGAATAAAGTTTCGGCCCAATAGGCCTTCAGCAGGAACAAACATACACACACATATGTATTAAAAAACCCCTAACATTTTAAAATAATAATTTCAAACTAGAATGAGAAATAAGAATAAATGGTCTTCCCTGCAAACAGTGCTGTGGCCAGAAGGAAAATGAACACCACAGTACACGCACACGGGGTACTTGTGCGTGCACCAATGTGAAAACGAATAACCAGAAATTCCCACACACAGGTCCGCGTGCATATATACATCGCAAAGAACAGAACAACAGAATAAAGGGTACCCGAGAGGAGAAAAGATTGAGATGTCGCAGAGTGGGGTAAGAGATATAGGGGACAGCCGAAGTATTGCAGTGTGGTCTAGTAGATGAGATATGTGAATAGCATAGCAAGTGTATATACTAATGTGCTCATACATGAGTAAAACAGAGAACATGCAATAGGGAAGGGACAGTCACAAGGAAACTATGTGTAGTCTGATACATTAATGCCTCGTGGGGTCAACGAACCCAATTGGACTAAAAGGCAATTCTCCAAGGCAAACACTGCGGTCGCTGGAGTGGCAGATGACAATACCAGTGATACAGATGTCGTTTTTGCCTTTGTGGTCCGAGGAATTGAAGTGGGACGCCACCGGATTCCAGTATTCTGTTGTACAGCTCGAAGGTGTTCACAAAACTCTACCGATAAACGTCTCCAGACTCGCCAATATAAGTCATGTGATATCGTTGGCATCTGATGGCATAAATTATATTGCAGGACACAAATATGAAACCATCCCTGATCTCGAACTGTCCGTTAGACAGTAAGACAGAGTCGGCGCGGAGCACATAAGTACAGGTAATACAGTAACGTCCACAGGGACCGTACCAAGTGTTTATGGTCGGAGCGAGGGAGACGGCTCCTAACCAGGATATCTCTTAAATTCTTGTCGCGTTTGAAGGCGACCATAGGGGGATCACGGAAAAGTAGACGAGTGGCAGGATCAGAGAGGAGAATGGAACGATAATTGTTGAGTATTCTCACAGCAGCTAAGTTGTGAAGATAATAGGTAAGGATGAGGTTTGTTCTTTCAGAGTGGGGGCGGTTGGAAGGAATGATTTCCTCAGGACAAGAGATAAGTAGGACCCGTTTGAAGGCAGAGTGGAGGATGGAATCTAGATAAAAACTGGCGGCGAGAGGAACCTAACATGAGGTGAGTCTGTTGGAGAATACCCTGGTCATCTTGGCAGATAAAATATACATCTTTATTATTATATTTCATAATATATCTTATAATATCTCTCGCTCTATATATATTCTCTAAGCCCGCAGGCCTTAGTAAAACTATAGATGGCTGTCCAGCAGTTAGTCATGTGTCTTATATCCTACAATTCCGATGGTCCCATCTCTCGTGGCTGAATCTGTCAAAATTGGATAGACAGATCCAATCGTAGAACGAACAAGATATATTCGTGGTGCCTGGCCTCGTTTTCTTTCTCCTGGGCCTTTTGTCTTCTGAATTAGATATCAACACTGCATCGAAAGTTGCTGTGCCTTTTGTTATTTTTGTTCTCCATGTGCTACGATCTGCAGCCAGATTTTCCCAGTTTCTTTCACTGATAGATAATTCTCTCAGGGCAACTCTGCAAACATCCTTATATCTCAGCACTGGTCTGCCCTTTGGTTTAATTCCGTCTTTAAGTTCGCCGTACAATCATCATCATCGAGTGCCGTCTACGCGTCGAAGGTTGGCTACCATGGAGGGCCATTCCACTCTGTCTCTTGCTTTGATGGTGCAGATTGTCATAGGCTGACTTATCCATCTTTTGATGTTACTCATCCATGTTAGTCTTGGTCTGCTTCTGCCTCTTTTACCTTGTATTTTTCCTTCCAATATTACTTTTAGTAGATTGTTGTGTCTTTTAACATGCCTAAAAATGTCATTTGTCTTGTTCTAATTGTGTTTAGTAGTTCTCTTTTCATTTTTAGTTGTTTTAAAACTTCATCGTTTGTTTTCGTTTCCTTCCATCCAATTCTACCCATTTTTCTATAAATCCACATTTCAAAGGCTTCAATTTTCTGTCGCCATACAATATTTGTTTGGAAATACGAATGTTTGCCATTCTTCTTACATGGCCCAGCCACCTTAGTCTACGACTTCTAATGAGGTTTGTATTATTTAATCCACAACACATGGTTCTAACGTTTCATGTGCCGAGTATGAGAGATGGTGTTTTCCTTCCGATGTGTCCTAAAGATAATGGAACTGACATTTGCGTTTCCTTGCGATGTCTGGGTCAACAGTATGGAGATAATGCTTTGTCCAAAACGCAACGGCTTTTCACGGCTCCCCTTTGAAGCGTTCCGAAGGAGGGACGAGGTCCTTACGTTCAGAACCGAAGTTGCTGATGGCTTCCGCCAGGATCGGTGAACCAGAACTATCCAGACCCTGTTCCACTTCTCCGTGGTGCCTCTAGTAACAGACTAACATGTCTAGTCTGGCCAAGCGAGTAGGGACCGAAGAGGGAAGACAACCCGGTACTCAAAAATGTTGTGCTGAAGTCGGATGTGTTGGGCCGAAAGGCACAAATATCACAGTTATACTGCAAACCACAACACAACGCAGACACACCCACTCAACATCCTTTTAGGTGCGGATGACGAAGAGGAATTATATAGTCTACGAATAGTCTATAAAAAATATACTGACTAATACTTTAGTCATTGGGCGAACACAAGCAAGCAAGAACCAAAGTTGAGTTACAGGGGATGCACAGCCAACTATAGTTTTACTGTGTCAATCTAGAGTTGACTGTCCGCCAGCAATTACGCACGTGTCTCATGTCCCACACTTTCGATCGTCTCATCACAGTCAGTTATACTTTTATTAAGTGAATCTAGAGTTGACTGTCCGCCAGCAATTACTTACGTGTCTCATGTCCCACACTTTCGATCGTCTCATCACAGTCAGTTATACTTTTATTAAGTGAATCTAGAGTTGACTGTCCGCCAGCAATTACGCACGTGTCTCATGTCCCACACTTTCGATCGTCTCATCACAGTCAGTTATACTTTTATTAAGTGAATCTAGAGTTGGCTGTCCGCCAGCAATTACGCACGTGTCTCATGTCCCACACTTCCGATCGTCTCATCACAGTCAGTTATACTTTTATTAAGTGAATCTAGAGTTGACTGTCCGCCAGCAATTACGCACGTGTCTCATGTCCCACACTTTCGATCGTCTCATCACAGTCAGTTATACTTTTATTAAGTGAATCTAGAGTTGACTGTCCGCCAGCAATTACGCACGTGTCTCATGTCCCACACTTTCGATCGTCTCATCACAGTCAGTTATACTTTTATTAAGTGAATCTAGAGTTGACTGTCCGCCAGCAATCACGCACGTGTCTCATGTCCCACACTTTCGATCGTCTCATCACAGTCAGTTATACTTTTATTAAGTGAATCTAGAGTTGGCTGTCCGCCAGCAATTACTTACGTGTCTCATGTCCCACACTTCCGATCGTCTCATCACAGTCAGTTATACTTTTATTAAGTGAATCTAGAGTTGACTGTACGCCAGCAATTACTCACGTGTCTCATGTCCCACACTTCCGATCGTCTCATCACAGTCAGTTATACTTTTATTAAGTGAATCTAGAGTTGGCTGTACGCCTATCTTCTGTAGAGTTGCGCTTATTTTGGTTACTCTATTTTTAGCTTTTTACTTTTTTTTAGGTGCGCAAAGTTGACGTGTTTTTCATCATGACGTCAATAGTTTTGTGTGTCTTCTGCCATTGTAAGCAAGGAAACTACAAATACAGTGACCATGGAGTTCGATACACCTAAATTATGTGCAGAATTCACTTACGTGCAAATCATGGAAAAGTAGGGTGTTTACAATATTTTGTTTTGTTCTATCCAAACAGACCACGCGACTTTGTTGCATAGAACAGCAGTTATACGCCCTGGACTGTGTCGCACAGCCTGTCCGTTGTTTAGCTCTGACCACAACATCATTTCCTGGGATATTGTGTAGCCATCTGACCGTTGATCTTACTCGTGCCCAGAAGCCAGACAATCGAGCCATTGAAGAAGATGATCGTGAATAATTCACCGAGCGAAAAGGAAAGATAAACTTTCAACAGATAGAGCTTACAATGAGTCAAGATGAGGTTGTTGTAACAAATATGTTCATTATTTTGTAACAGTACAATTATTCACCATGTGTCTACTTGCGTTGATATTCATGTTTTGGCATTCATGTGATGGCATTTATGTGTTGGCATTAATATTTTGACATTCATGTGATGGTATTCATGTATTGACATTCATGTGTTGGCATTCATGTAATGACATTTATGTGTTGGCATTCATGTGATGGTATTCATGTGTTGGCATTCATGTGTTGGCATTCACGTGTTGGCATTCACGTGTTGGCATTCATCTAATGACATTTATGTGCTGGCATTCATGTAATGATATTTATGTGTTGGCATTCATGTACTGGCATTCATATACTGGCATTCATGTGTTTTCATTCAAGTGTTGATATTCATGTACTGGCATTCATGTGTTGACATTCATGTGTTGGCATTCATGTGTTGGAATTCATGTGTTGGCATTCATGTTGTGACATTCATGTACTAGCGTTCATGTGTTGACATTCATGTGTTGACATTCATGTGTTGACATTCATGTGTTGGCATTCATGTACTGGCATTCATGTGTTGGCATTCATATTTTGACATTCATGTGTTGACATTCATGTACTGGCATTCATGTGTTGGCATTCATATTTTGACATTCATGTGTTGACATTCATGTGTTGACATTCATGTGTTGACATTCATGTGTTGGCATTCATGTACTGGCATTCATGTACTGGCATTCATGTGTTGGCATTCATATTTTGACATTCATATGTTGGCATTCATGTTTTGGTATTCATATTTTGACATTCATATGTTGACATTAATATTTTGACATTCATATGTTGACATTCATATTTTGACATTCATGTGTTGGCATTAATATTTTGACATTCATATGTTGACATTCATGTATTGACATTCATATGTTGACATTAATATTTTGACATTCATATTTTGACATTCATATGTTGACATTCATATGTTGACATTCATATTTTGACATTCATATGTTGACATTCATGTGTTGACATTCATGTATTGACATTCATGTGTTGACATTCATGTGTGGAAGTGCAATATTTCTTTCTTATCCACGTTTTCTGTCTTCATTGACATTTGCTATTTCAGTCTTGTGAGACATTCTTATCATTCTTCTGAAAAAAAAAACACGTGTAAGTGGTTTCTAGTTATAACTTCGGTTCTTTGTATTACGAATTGTCCACAATTGATACCCATATATCAAGATTGACTTCTTTTAAAGAATTCTGCGACTCCCCTCCATCGTCATCATTGAAATAAAATATTTTATGGGTAAAGTCAAAAGTCAGGTTGTACGATGGCGCTGGATAGGACACACACGGCAGAAGCTAACTGAGAATATTACACAATAGACCCTTTTCTGGAATCCCCAGGGGAAAGGACAAAGAGGAAGACCAAAGAATTCTTGGAGAAGACAGATAGAAGCCGAGACGAAGATGATGGGGAAGACATGGAGAGTTATCTTTAAAGATCTTTAATCTTTAAAAATGGCAAGAAACAGAACGACTTGTAAAGTGTTTGTTGAAGACCTATGCTCCACAGGGAGCAGAAAGGTATAAGAAGAAGAAAGTCAGGTTGTAGTTTTCAACATGTTGCATTATGTTGAATTTTCAATGTTCTATTATCTGTTGCTCTTGGCGCAACTTATCGGACACATCCTTTTGGGTACACGAATGATCTTACTCCTTAATCTCAAATCGTTTGACTGTAGATGCTAGTCTTATTTCCAGAGTCACTGAGGGGAAGGTTTCGGCTAACTGGTCCCGGTGCGAGCTGTCAGCTGTGAGTCTCTGCTCACTTCAGTCCGTGCACTTCAACTATCTTAACCCTTTAGTGCTGCGTCATCGAAACTGCACTAACGGACTTGTATGGTTCGATTGTTCATTGATGTTATATCTGGTATTGTAGCATTCATGGCAAAATCTTTAGGTGCTCTGTCATGTTCAGCAGATGACAAAGTGTGTTGACATGTTCAGCAGATGACAAAGATGTGTTGACATGTTCAGCAGATGACAAAGTGTGTTGACATGTTCAGCAGATGGTAAAGTGTGTTGACATGTTCAGCAGATGACAAAGTGTGTTGACATGTTCAGCAGATGACAAAGTGTATTGACATGTTCAGCAGATGGCAAAGTGTGTTGACATGTTCATCAGACAACAAAATATGTTGACATGTCGTGCAGATGACAAAGTGTGTTGACATATTCAGCAGATGACAAAGTGTGTTGATATGTTCAGCAGATGACAAAGTGTGTTGACATGTTTAGCAGATGACAAAGTATCTTGACATGTTCAGCAGATGACAAAGTGTGTTGACATTTTCAGCAGATGACAAAGTGTGTTGACATGTTCAGCAGATGACAAAGTGTATTGACATGTTCAGCAGATGACAAAGTGTGTTGACATGTTCATCAGACAACAAAATATGTTTACATGTTCAGCAGATGACAAAGTGTGTTGACATATTCAGCAGATGACAAAGTGTGTTGATATGTTAAGCAGATGACAAAGTGTGTTGAAATGTTCAGCAGATGACAAAGTATCTTGACATGTTCAGCAGATGACAAAGTGTGTTGACATGTTCAGCAGATGACAAAGTGTGTTGATATGTCCAGCAGATGACAAAGTGTGTTGATATGTTCAGCAGATGACAAAGTGTGTTGACATGTTCAGCAGATGACAAAGTGTTGACATATTCAGCAGATGACAAAGTGTGTTGACATGTTCAGCAGATGGCAAAGTGTGTTGACATGTTCAGCTGATGACGAAGTGTGTTGGCATGTTCAGCAGATGACAAATTGTGTTGACATGTTCAGCAGTTGACAAAGTATGTTGACATGATAAGCAGATGACAAAGTGTGTTGACATGTTCAGCAGATGACAAAGTGTGTTGACATGTTCAGCAGATGACAAAGTGTGTTGACATGTTCAGCAGATGACAAAGTATGTTGACATGTGCAGCAGATGACAAAGTGTGTTGACATGTTCAGCAGATGACAAAGTATGTTGACATGTTCAGCAGATGACAAAGTGTGTTGACATGTTCAACAGATGGCAAAGTGTGTTGACATGTTCAGCAGATAACAAAATGTGTTGACATGTTCAGCAGATGACAAAGTGTGCTGACATATATAGCAGATGACAAAGTGTGTTGACATGTTCAGCAGATGACAAAGTGTGTTGACATGTTCAATTGATGACAAAGTATCTTGACATGTTCAGCAGATGACAAAGTGTGTTGACATGTTCAGCAGATGACAAAGTGTGTTGACATGTTCAGCATAGACAAAATGTGTTGACATGTTCAGCAGATGAGAAAGTGTGTTGACATGTTCAGCAGATGACAAAGTGTGTTGACATGTCCAGCAGATAACAAAGTGTATTGGTATGTAGCAGATGACAAAGTGTGGTGACATATTCAGCAGATGACAAAGTGTGTTGACATGTTCAGCAGATGACAAAGTATGTTGACATGTTCAGCAGATGGCAAAGTGTATTGATGTGTGCAGCAGATGACAAAGTGTGTTGACATGTTCAGCAGATGACAAAGTGTGTTGACATGTTCAGCAAATGACAAAGTGTGTTGACATGTTCAGCAGATGACAAAGTATGTTGACATGTTCAATTGATGACAAAGTATCTTGACATGTTCAGCAGATGACAAAGTGTGTTGACATGTTCAGCAGATGACAAAGTGTGTTGACATGTTCAGCATAGACAAAGTGTGTTGACATGTTCAGCAGATGACAAAGTGTGTTGACATGTTCAGCAGATGACAAAGTGTGTTGACATGTTCAGCAGAATGACAAAGTGTGTTGACATGTTCAGCAGATGACAAAGTGTGGTGACATATTCAGCAGATGACAAAGTGTGTTGACATGTTCAGCAGATGACAAAGTATGTTGACATGTTCAGCAGATGACAAAGTGTGTTGATGTGTGCAGCAGATGACAAAGTGTGTTGACATGTTCAGCAGATGACAAAGTGTGTTGACATGTTCAGCAGATGACAAAGTATGTTGACATGTTCAGCAGATGACAAAGTGTGTTGACATGTTCAGCAGATGACAAAGTGTGTTGACATGTTCAGCAGATGACAAAGTATGTTGACATGTTCAGCAGATGACAAAGTGTGTTGACATGTTCAGCAGATGACAAAGTATGTTGACATGTTCAGCAGATGACAAAGTGTGTTGACATGTTCAGCAGATGACACAGTATGTTGATGTGTGCAGCAGATGACAAAGTGTGTTGACATGTTCAGCAGATGACAAAGTGTGTTGACATGTTCAGCAGATGACAAAGTATGTTGACATGTTCAGCAGATGACAAAGTGTGTTGACATGTGCAGCAGATGACAAAGTGTGTTGACATGTTCAGCAGAATGACAAAGTGTGTTGACATGTGCAGCAGATGACAAAGTGTGTTGACATGTTCAGCAGATGACAAAGTGTGTTGACATGTTCATCTGGTTATCTGGTTATGGTAGGCCTTGGTATCACTGCAAACGAATTAAAATCCATAATTGCTCAACCGCCCGTGCCAGTGGAATCATTCGAATTGCTAACACATCTCCCAAGCAAAGAAAAGTAGCTGTATCCCCACCATAGCAGTCTCATCACACGCCAAAAGACATAAGGCGAAACCGCACAGAGAGTGAACACGGCCAACTGTTCCTGTCATACGATATCAGCATTCATCATAAGCAATTGGAATATCGGAGCATGATCAAAACGGATGAAACACACAGCTCACGGTGTGCACAGAGCACTTAACTCAGTAGCTCCTGCAACAAGCCGGACTTGGAATATGAGGAAACTGCAACAAGGAACACTTTTCAGACATAGCCTTCAATGGTTCCTGCCGCCTATCCATCACATTGCCAGGAAGATCACGTCCTCCTGAAAATGATGATCGTTATAGTATTTAAATTTATAGCGCCTGATGATGTTAGGACATCGTGTTTGACTCCAACTACGAACATACAAAACACAGTTCGTCGTAAGATTATCCCCGATGCACACCAAACAACAGATCGCAAGATTAGCGCATGGTCGGTCTTGGGACACACGATGATCCATTATGATGACGTAGCACGCACAATATGTCTGCGCCCATGTATTCATGATTACTCTAGTGAATGCAGTCTACAACGAACGAAACATGGTACAAACTTCCCGAAGACGCTGACTTGACTGACTTGAGGGAGCCCACGACATTAATGCGTTGGAACTTGTAAATAACTTGCGGCAAACATCTCCATCAACCGGTCATTGAACAGCACTTAGTGTGACGTAAAACGCAGATCAACATTAGACGTTGGAAGGCGCATTCACAACACTTGATTTGTCAAAACGGAGTATTGCCGTGCGTGCAACGCCAATTCAATGGCGCAGATATGACAATTAGAAAATCATTTCGACTGGAATGCAGAAGATTGGAACGGAAATTCGAAGTTGATAAGAATCCAAAGCAATTTTCGCAGCGATAGAGAGAACGTGACTCAATTCCGCCATCTTGGAAACGGAAGTCCTGACATGTTCAGCAGATGACAAAGTGTGTTGACATGTTCAGCAGATGACAAAGTGTGTTGACATGTTCAGCAGATGACAAAGTGCGTTGACATGTTCAGCAGAATGACAAAGTGTGTTGACATGTTCAGCAGATGACAAAGTGTGTTGACATGTTCAGCAGAATGACAAAGTGTGTTGACATGTTCAGCAGATGACAAAGTGTGTTGACATGTTCAGTAGATGACAAAGTGTGTTGACATGTTCAGTAGATGACAAAGTTGACACTTATTGCTCAAGTAGTTTCCTAGGTACTCGCACACCCAGGTTACGTCTTTACACACAGCAGCTCGATATCCAACACAGAGTTCTTGAAGACCTTGACAAACGTAGACTTTGTTATGATTATAGTTATTCGAAGACCCCGGTATCACTCCAAATGAATGGAAATCCATAATTGCTCAACCGCTCGTGCCGGTAAAATCATCCGAAGTAACATCTCATCGAATATCCAAACAAAGAAAGGCAGTTGCAGACCTCTACGTAGCAGATACAGCATACGTTAATAGACATGAGGCATTTCCGCACCTGAATTGAACGCATCTGAACTGTCCTTTTTCTTACGATTTCATCATTTATCGTAAGCAATCTGAATATAGAAACACCATCTGAATGAAACGCACAGCTCATGGTGTGCACAGAGCACTACTCATTAGCTCCAGCTAGACTTTGTTTATGTCCATAGTCCCCACCACAGGCGCATACGATAGATCATCATGATCATTGAGTGCCGTCTCCGCATCGAAGGTTGGCTATCAGGGAGCGCTATTCCACTCTGTCTCTTGCTTTGATGGTACAGATTGTCATAGGCTGACTTGTCTATCTTTTGATGTTACTCGTCCATGTTAGTCTTGGTCTGCCACTGCCTTTTTTTACATTGTATTTTTCCTTCCAATATTACTTTTAGTAGACTGTTGTGTCTTTTAACATGCCTCCAAAATTTCATTTGTCTTGTTCTAATTATGTTTAGTAGTACTCTTTTCATTTTTAGTTGTTTTAAAACTATATCATTTGTTTTCTTTTCCTTCCATCCAATTCTACCCATTCTTCTATAAATCCACATTGCAAAGGTTTCAATTTTATGTTATGTTTTCTTGTCTAACGTCCATGTTTCTGCACCATATAGGAATATTGAGAAGATGTAACATTTTGCTATTCTTAGTTTTAGCCCTGGTGTTATTTGTTTTGATGTTAGTATACATTTTATGGCATTAAAATTACTTTTTGCCATACCTATTCTTTTGTATAGATAGATATCCGGTCAATCGTTGTTACAAGCTTTCACTTGACCTTTGTGAATAAGATTAATTGCATAAGAGAAACGTGAGAACATATACTGACCACATAACACATTCTTCGAACTTATAATACTGACGTCTGGAAGTGGGCGTAGAAGAAGCATACTGCAGTACAGGGATGTTTTAAATTACCTTTCAGCTGATGGCCTACTAAAGATGATTCTGGGAAAAGCCACACACACATACACAATAATGTTGAGATATTTTATTTCGTTTCTTCTCATTCGTTCCTTTCACTTTTAGTTAGCTAAGCTAAAACAACGTTCTAGCATCGCTCCATTTGACTACCCGAACCAGTTGGAGGTCATAGTTGAAGTTGATTGATATTTTTACTCCATCTTACTCAGAGTCTGTCTCGAGTTTGCTTGCTCAAAGTGGTTCAATTGGCATTCATCCTTAGTGCACTTTTTTTCGTGTATAAAACATATGATCTTTCTGTAATTTGTCCGTTTTATAAATTTATTTTGAACTTAAACATGGCGCACTAACCATTGACACAAGCGTTGACATTTACTTCAAAAATTATAATATATAAATAATGGTGTTATAATATACAAGTAAAGGTGTTATAATATACAAATAAAGGTGTTATAATTTACAAATAAAGATGTTATAATATATATATATCTGCGATCAAGACTCAATCAGAGTAGGATTCCAGACTCTCTCATGAAATCAGTTATCTGTTTAAGCGATTCGATTGCCCCGTATAGTTTCTATTCCAGGGAGGTGGGTGTGGACCACAATGCTCAGGTCTGTGTACTGGGGGCAATCCTGTAGAACATGTTTTGTAGTCATATTGTCCAGTGTGCAGTGGACACAGTTATAATATATAAATAAAGGTGTTATAATATATAAATAAAGGTGTTATAATATATAAATAAAGGTGTTATAATATACAAATAAATGTGTTATAACATACACCTATGCTGGAGAAATTAAACATTGATGGCAAGGATCTGCGAATCATAAAAACCATGTACTGGCAACAAACAACGGCTATACGAATTAGTAATCAAACAGAACCTTTCCAATATATAAAACAAGGTGTCAGACAAGGCTGTGTTCTGTCACCGGATTTGTTTTCACTTTACAGCAAACATATTATGAGATCAATAGTAGACAAAAAAGGAATTAAAGTTAACGGTCACAACATAAATAATTTGCGATATGCAGATGACACAGTCAGAGACATAGAAATAACTACAAGAAAGTATAGACATATAGTAAAAGAACGCAACAAAAAAGGTCTCAGTCTGAATAGTAAGAAAACAGAAGTAATGGTTATATCAAAGAAACAATCATCACTATCATGCGGCATAACAATAAATAGGTCAAATCTGAAACAAGTGTAACGCGTCAAATACTTGGGTACAATAATAACATCAGATGGGAGATGCACCACAGAAATAAAAAGCACAATAGCTCAGGCCAAAGTAGTGTTTCAGAAAATAGAAAATATCTTCTTCTTCTTTCCTTCCTCATCTGCCTTTCAGCGTCGAGGGGAGATATAATTTGCGGTCTTTTGCTCTTCTGTTCGCCTCTGCTGCTGTTATGTTTCCTAGTGCTTCTAATATTCCATCGATCCATCTTTTTCGTGGTCGACCCTTGGGTCTGTTGTTCTCACAACGTTTGTTGAAGGCTCGTTGTGTTGTGTTTTGTTCTTTCTGCCTTGTCACGTGGCCGAACAATTTTATCTGTTGTTTCCTTATATATTCTATGGCTGGGGCTATTCCTAGCTTTTTTCTCAGTTCTTCATTTCTGATCGTATCTCTCAGACTGTTTCCTGTCATTCGTCTAACACATTTCATCTCTGTAGAGGTTATTTTTCTTATTGTTCTTGCATCTAGAGTCCAGGTCTGGCATTGGTAGCACAACGGTAGAAAATATCGTATGCAACAAATCTATGTCAATAGAAATGCGAAAGAGAGTTCATTGGTGCTATATAGAACCAATTCTGACCTATGGAAGCGAATCATGGACAGTAGACAAAAAAATAAAAAAGACGATTAGAGGCCACAGAGATGGGATTTCTCAGAAGAATGTTGAAAGTTCCCTGGACAGCTAAAAAGACCAATGAGGAAATTCTCAGAGGCCAACACAAAAAGGGAACTCCTAAAAAACAGCAAGAAACAATCAACATTTTTCGGGCATATCATGAGAAGAGGAAAGTTGGAATACTTGGTTACAACTGGTAAAATAGCAGGAAAGAGATAACGTGGACGACAAAGAGAGAAAATACTAGATAGCTTGGTGTCATGGCATGGAAAACAGTCCATAACAGAACTAATACGTTGCACTGTAGATAGAAGATTGTGGAAGGACATGATCGCCTACGCCAACCGGTATGGCACATGATGATAACACACAAATAACATTGTTTTAATATACAAATAAAGATGTTAGTTAACGAAGATATTTTTTTTTCTCGTAAGCGCTTGAATTATGCGTCATTTAATGACCAAAATCCAGGCTTTTGTAATGAACATGTTTTTGTTTCGTTTTTTTTTTTAAACTAGAAAGAGCCGCCGAAGTGTAGCGGTGAGCGCAGTCACCCGCTGACACGGGTGCACTACCGACAACCTCATTGTCAAAATGGTGATAATAGTAGCATCAGAGATGAGAATTCACCGCCAGACGGTGTTCTCGAGAGGTTCTCACTGGGTCAACCAGATGAGAACAAACCTGAATTCAAAGCCAGGGAAGAAGATTGTTTATTTGAATTAACTTCACATGCTTTACCTGGTTACTCAACATCAGATCCTAACCAACAACATTCGGGATCTGAATCACATGACTCAAATATTGATAAGCTGTCAGATTGCAATGGAGATGACGCTGAGTTTTCTGTTCTTCAACGGCAAATAAAATCACCAACGCAAAGTCCAATATTATATAAACACAGAAAGAGAGAACACATCACAAGCGCACAACTGTTGAACACATATCTACACATTAATGAGTCTCCTACAGAAAGACTTTTTAACGATTATTCTGTAGTTGGAGAGACTGCCTGTTCCACCGAAACCCTGAATGAACCAACCGATCGAACTGAGTCGAGCGAACTTAAAGATGTAAAAGCCGAGACGTCGAACATTTCTGAATGTCTGAACATTGAGAGATATAATACTTTAGGTTCCCACATAAACAACTTGTCAACAACACACAAACCAACGCTTACTTGTCTACAAAATGAAACACCACAGCACGAAGCTCTAGTTGAATCCTATCAATCGGCCGGTACTGCAATACCTCCCTTGCTTCTGAGAGACACTTCGGATCCCAACAAGTTGGCCTCTAATCAAATCAGAACAGCACGGGGTCTACAGCAGCCAAGACCATCTTCTCTGATGGCCGCTAGGCGAGGGTCAATGCTTGCTGGAGACAGCTTTGAAGGTAACGGCCTGAGATGTTTTGTAGAAATCAACTGTGTGTTCAATTACTCTTGTAACAAGTTCATCATCACTAGGTGTCGTCTCCGCATCGAAGGTTAGCTACTATAGAGCGCCATTCCACTCTGTCTCTTGTTTTGATGGTGCAGGTTGTCATAGGCCGACTTGTCCACGTTAGTCTTGCTCTGTCTCTGCCTCTTTTACATTGTATTTTCCCTTCCCTTCTTAGAATACTTTTAGTAGGCCGCTGTGTCTTCTAACATGCTCAAAAATCTCATTTGTCTTGTTCTATTTGTGTTTAGTAGTTCTCTTTTCGTTTAAAGTTGTTTTAAGACGTCATCGTTTTTTTTTCTTTCCATCCAATTCTTCCTATTCTTCAATAAATCCACATTTCAAAAGCTTCCATTTTCTGTTTTCTGGTCTAATATCCATGTTTCAGCACCATACATGAATATTAAGAAGATATAACATTTTGTTATTCATTGTGACAAGTTATGGTTAAGTTATTCGCTTAGTAATTATATTTTTATAATTAATATTTTTACAAATTAATTGTAATATTAATGAGTAATTATAGGATGTGTTAAATTATCATTGTGTTAGTCTGTATGTAAAATCATCCCCGATCAACTGGTCTACATTAGGATCACATTGTAGAAGTTGAAGCTATGTCAGCCGCAGGGTAGCTACCTACCATGGCCAGACTAACCAAGCAGAACTAAATTAACATTTTAAGCGCAAAGACAGATGCCATTAGCGAGTGGTGTACACTCTGGACTCATTCCCACCTCGTGAGTTTGAGGGTCTCTTTTGTCTCAACTATCCGCTGGGTCGGGAGTGTTCGAGAGTGAGAGGTCACGTAGGAGAGGGAAAATTCTACACAAAGCTGGCGGAGATGATGCTATAGACAAGAGTGAGAGGTCACTTAGGAGAGGGAAAACTCTACACAAAGCTGGCGGAGATGATGCTATAGACAAGAATGAGAGGTCACTTAGGAGAAGGAAAACTCTGCACAAAGGTGGGTGAGATGATGCTATAGACAAGAGTGAGAGGTCACTTAGGAGAAGGAAAACTCTGCACAAAGCTGGGTGAGATGATGCTATAGACAAGAGTGAGAGGTCACTTAGGAGAGGGAAAACTCTGCACAAAGCTGGGGGAAATGATGCTATAGACAAGAGTGAGAGGTCACTTAGGAGAGGGAAAACTCTACACAAAGCTGGGGGAGATGATGCTATAGACAAGAGTGAGAGGTCACTTAGGAGAGGGAAAACTCTACACAAAGCTGGGGGAGATGATGCTATAGACAAAAGTGAGAGGTCACTTAGGAGAGGGAAAACTCTGCACAAAGCTGGGGGAGATGATGCTATAGACAAGAGTGAGAGGTCACTTAGGAGAGAGAAAACTCTACACAAAGCTGGGGGAGATGATGCTATAGACAAGAGTGAGAGGTCACTTAGGAGAGGGAAAACTCTACACAAAGCTGGGGGAGATGATGCTATAGACAAGAGTGAGAGGTCTCTTAGGAGAGGGAAAACTCTACACAAAGCTGGCGGAGATGATGCTATAGACAAGAGTGAGAGGTCTCTTAGGAGAGGGAAAACTCTGCACAAAGCTGGGGGAGATGATGCTATAGACAAGAGTGAGAGGTCTTTTAGGAGAGGGAAAACTCTGCACAAAGCTGGCGGAGATGATGCTATAGACAAGAGTGAGAGGTCTCTTAGGAGAGGGAAAACTCTGCACAAAGCTGGGGGAGATGATGCTATAGACAAGAGTGAGAGGTCTTTTAGGAGAGGGAAAACTCTGCACAAAGCTGGCGGAGATGATGCTATAGACAAGAGTGAGAGGTCTCTTAGGAGAGGGAAAACTCTGCACAAAGCTGGGGGAGATGATGCTATAGACAAGAGTGAGAGGTCACGTAGGAGAGGGAAAACTCTACACAAAGCTGGCGGTGATGATGCTATAGACAAGAGTGAGAGGTCACTTAGTAGAGGGAAAACTCTACACAAAGCTGGGGGAGATGATGCTATAGACAAGAGTGAGAGGTCACGTAGGAGAGGGAAAACTCTACACAAAGCTGGGGGAGATGATGCTATAGACAAGAGTGAGAGGTCACGTAGGAGAGGGAAAACGCTACACAAAGCTGGGGGAGATGATGCTATAGACAAGAACCTATTCCTCATTAATACTAAATCTCCACTACGCGCCCCCCCCCCCCCCCCCCCCAAACACTAAACTTTCTACTTAAAAAATGGACGAATCAATGGCAATGGTTAACTTAAAGATGCAAGATGCCGTGATGGAAAAGAAACCAAACAAGACAATGAACAAATATATGGCTACTCACCATCAAGGAGATTTGAAAAGTCTAGTCTGTGCCACTGTGTCATAGCTAATGTTATAGCAAAACACATGCAACTAGGCTGTCTCCTGTATGGAGGTAGAGAACATGACACATGCCCAGGACTTTACAAGAGTCAGGTATCTCAGTCATAGTGAGTCATGATTGCAGAAGCAGAAGAGATGCGTCAAATCATGTCTGTGACAATTAAATCAAATAGTGCGTAAACCTCTTTGTTGTATAGAACTGTGTTGTAAATCATCATTGTTGTATGGAACTTGTGTTGTAAATCATCCCTGTCGTATGGAACTGTGTTGTCAATCATTTTTGTTGTATAGAACTGTGTTGTAAATCATCCCTGTCGTATGGAACTGTGTTGTCAATCATTTTTGTTGTATAGAACTGTGTTGTAAATCATTTTGTTGTATAGAACGGTGTTGTAAATCATCCCTGTTGTATAGAACTGTGTTGTAAATCATTTTTGTTATAATAGAACTGTGTTGTAAATCATTTTGTTGCATAGAACTGTGTTGTAAATCATTTTTGTTGTATAGAACTGTGTTGTAAATAATTTATGTTGTATAGAACTGTGTTGTAAACCATTTTTGTTGTATAGAACTGTGTTGTAAATCATCCCTATTGCATATAACTGTGTTGTAAATCATCATTGTTGTATGGAACTGTGTTGTAAATCATCATTTTTGTATGGAACTGTTTTGTAAATCATCCTTGATGTATAAAACTATGTTGTAAATCATCCCTGTCTTATGGAACTGTATTGTAAATCATTTTTGTTGTATAGAACTGTGTTGTAAATCATCATTGTTGTATGGAACCTTGTGTTGTAGATCATTTTTGTTGTATGGAACCTTATGTTGTAAATCATCATTGTTGTATGGAACCTTGTGTTGTAAATCATTTTTGTTGTATGGAACCTTGTGTTGTAAATCATCCATGTTGTATGGAACTGTGTTGTAAATAATTTTTGTTGTATAGAACTGTGTTGTAATTTATTTTTGTTGTATAGAACTGTGTTGTAAACCATCCCTGTTGTATGGAACCTTGTGTTGTAAATCATGTTTGTTGTATGGAACTGTGTTGTAAGTCATCCCTGTTGTATAGAACTGTGTTGTAAATCATTTTTGTTATATAGAACTGTGTTGTAAATCATTTTTGTTGTATAGAACTGTGTTGTAAATCATCCCTGTTGTATAGAACTGTGTAGTAAATCATTTTTGTTGTATGGAACTGTGTTGTAAGTCATCCTTGTTGCATGCAATTTAGTTTTGTAAATCATTGGCAATTTCCTCCACAATCTCTCAGCTGTGTCTTCCAGGCTCCTTTTGTACCTTACTTTGCTGTTGTCACTCCAGAATGTCCCTCAATAGTTTGTATTCTTCTTGGTAAAAGTGACATTGCACGTTTGTGTTAGACATGTAGCATAGTACATTCGATTTCAACATGTTTGTACCGCAATTTTCCTGGCCCACATCCCTTTCAGGGAGCCGCGATAGCTCAGTGGTTAGTGAACTGGACTACACAGGACAAGAGGTAGGGTTCGATTCCAACCGACGACTTTTGGGTTCACCCAGCCTTAAATGGGTACCGGATTTTTTCTGGGAAAGTAAAGCTGCCCAGGGCATAATATCGACCACATTACCCCAAAAATCATGCGCTGAAGGTCTGTAACATTTATGGTCACTAACACCATATTCCCTATACGCCACTTGGCGTGACGGGGGTACTTTACTTTTTACTTACATCCCTTTTACCTATCAAGCTTGGATGATTCTTTGGTCGCACTTCTACCGCTAGAAATATTATTTGGGACATGGGAACACAGACGTCTCAACTAATTTACGGCGGAGACACGTTAAAGGAGAACATTTGTATAGATACGTAACTGGCACACCTTTAAAGAATGCAACCTGATTATATAGTAGAGCATCTATTGAGTTATAATGTTGCATGGTGTCAGAACTGATGGGTCATGGCTGAGGCTGTCAGAGATGGTTCATTGTGTCAGAACTGATGGGTCATGACTGAAGCCATCAGAGGTGGCTCATTGTGTCAGAACTGATGGGTCATGACTGAAGCAGTCAGAGACGGCTCATTGTGTCAGAACTGATGGATCATGACTGAAGCCGCCAGAGATGGCTCATTGTGTCAGAACTGATCGGTAATGACTGAGGCTGTCAGAGATGGTTCATTGTGTCAGAACTGATGGGTCATGGCTGAGGTCGTCAGAGATGGTTCATTGTGTCAGAACTGATGGGTCATGACTGAAGCCGCCAGAGATGGCTCATTGTGTCAAAACTGATGGGTCATGACTGAAGCCGCCAGAGATGGTTCATTGTGTCAGAACTGATCGGTCATGACTGAGGCTGTCAGAGATGGCTCATTGTGTCAGAACTGATCTGTCATGACTGAAGCCGTCAGAGATGGCTCATTGTGTCAGAACTGATCGGTCATGACTGAAGCCGTCAGAGATGGTTCATTGTGTAAGAACTGATGGGTCATGGCCGAGACCGTCATAGATGGCTCATTGTGTCAAAACTGATAGGTCATGGCCGAGGTCGTCAGAGATGGCTCATTGTGTCAGAACTGATGGGTCATGACTGAAGCCGTCAGAGATGGTTCATTGTGTCAGAACTGATTGGTCATGACTGAGGCTGTCATAGATGGTTCATTGTGTCAGAACTGATTGGTCATGACTGAGGCTGTCAGAGATGGCTCATTGTGTCAGAACTGATTGGTTATGACTGAGGCTGTCAGAGATGGCTCATTGTGTCAGAACTGATGGGTCATGACCGATGCTGTCAGAGATGGCTCATTGTGTCAGAACTGATGGGTCATGACTGAGGCTGTCAGAGATGGCTCATTGTGTCAGAACTGATGGGTCATGACTGAAGCCGTCAGAGACGGCTCATTGTGTCAGAACTGATGGATCATGACTGAAGCCGCCAGAGATGGCTCATTGTGTCAGAACTGATCGGTAATGACTGAGGCTGTCAGAGATGGTTCATTGTGTCAGAACTGATGGGTCATGGCTGAGGCCGTCAGAGATGGTTCATTGTGTCAGAACTGATGGGTCATGACTGAAGCCGCCAGAGATGGCTCATTGTGTCAAAACTGATGGGTCATGACTGAAGCCGCCAGAGATGGTTCATTGTGTCAGAACTGATCGGTCATGACTGAGGCTGTCAGAGATGGCTCATTGTGTCAGAACTGATCTGTCATGACTGAAGCCGTCAGAGATGGCTCATTGTGTCAGAACTGATCGGTCATGACTGAAGCCGTCAGAGATGGTTCATTGTGTAAGAACTGATGGGTCATGGCCGAGACCGTCATAGATGGCTCATTGTGTCAAAACTGATGGGTCATGGCCGAGGTCGTCAGAGATGGCTCATTGTGTCAGAACTGATGGGTCATGACTGAGGCTGTCATAGATGGTTCATTGTGTCAGAACTGATTGGTCATGACTGAGGCTGTCAGAGATGGCTCATTGTGTCAGAACTGATTGGTTATGACTGAGGCTGTCAGAGATGGCTCATTGTGTCAGAACTGATGGGTCATGACCGATGCTGTCAGAGATGGCTCCTTGTGTCAGAACTGATGGGTCATGGCTGAGGCTGTCAGAGATGGCTCATTGTGTCAGAACTGATGGGTCATGACTGATGCTGTCAGAGATGGCTCATTGTGTAAGAACTGATGGGTCATGACTGATGCTGTCAGAGATGGCTCATTGTGTCAGAACTGATGGGTCATGGCTGAGGCTGTCAGAGATGGCTCATTGTGTCAGAACTGATCGGTCATGACTGAGGCTGTCAGAGATGGTTCATTGTGTCAGAACTGATTGGTCATGACTGAGGCTGTCAGAGATGGTTCATTGTGTCAGAACTGATGGGTCATGGCTGAGGCTGTCAGAGATGGTACATTCGGTCAGAACTGATCGGTCATGGCTGAGGTCGTCAGAGATGATTCATTGTGTCAAAACTGATCGGTCATGGCTGAAGCCGTCAGTGATGGTTCATTGTGTCAGAATTGACCAGTCATGACTGAGGCTGAGGCCGTCAGAGATGGCTTATTGTGTCAGATATGACCGGTCATGGCTGAGGCCGTCAGAGATGGTTCATTGTGTCAGAACTGACCGGTCATGAATGAGGCTGTCAGAGATGGCTCAGTGTATCAGAACTGATCGGTCATGACTGAAGCCGTCAGAGATGGCTCATGCCAGCATGTATTCAGTGAATCTAGTCCAGAACAATAAAGTAGCCACCCCCACCTATTCCTCGACTTTTTTCACTTTTAATTAAATTAATTCATAATTGCCAGAGTTAAATAAAAAACGTTTTAAAATAAATAAATAACTACAAACTTAGAAACCAAAAAGAAATCAGAATCCTTGTTATTGAACCAAGAATATTCTGTAGTTAGATATAACTAAGCGATCAAACTGTTTATTCAATATTAAGTCTGGGTCGACCACCATCTTCTCGCCCCTTTTCAGTCTACAACTTGGCCATTTTCCAAGTTTAGCTTGGCGTAAATACCGTCCTATGTTTGGGTACCAGGGTATCATTCTGGGAAGGTGAGAAATGCCGCCTCGCATTGTGAGTTTCGATGCTGGAAGCGGTACTGTCCAGAAGTCTCCGAACACTTCTGGATAGGCGGCCGAGCACATATGGGTGGAAACTGACGTGCTAAGACGCCGGATTCAAGTCTGGTACTTGACCTTTATCGTCCTGTGTTTAATTACATTCTATAAGAGTGCTCCCAGTACATAGACTTGGCGAGGAGACATGGTCTACGTCCACTACCTTGGAAAAGACGCTGCATGGTGCTACCAAATACATGAAACGAACAGCAGACTTTATATAAGAACTCGCAACCCCAGTCTGAATGAGGTATGATCGCAGAACGAGGATGAGTATTTGAAATTGTCTTCATAAAATTGCATTTTTTCCCCGTGATTAATGCGTTCTAGTTACGAGTGAAATATTTTATGTTACAGGCGATAGCGCCCATAATGTCCCCCCACCACCGTCCTACTATGAGTGTATTGACAACAAGTCGCCGCTAGATTTGAGAATGACCAAGAACGCACAAAGTGGAAACCTGAACGTGCCCAGCACACCTTCAAGTCATGGACCGTTACTATGCACGGAGGCCATTTACAAACCGTTGCCACAGATCACAGAAAATGATTACAGTAGATTTCAGAACAACCGCAGCAGCAGAACTCTGGATACAGATGCCGCTGGTGTTGACAGCAGATCTGATTATTATGTAAGTCTTTTATTTTTGTATATTTGATAAACGTTTTAAGAAGATCATAATGAATCACATGGACCCATGAACTGCCTCTTTCTCTCTTTGTCTATCTGAAGATCCCGGGCTGCTTGTATCTTTGGAGACAAATAATAATAAATAAATATTATTAAATAGGAAAACTTCCGAGGCAATAATAGGGAATAATAGAAGGAAAAGGTTTGTGTTAGCACTCGGAAAAAATGACAAATAAACAACAGATAAAAACAAAGAACAATATATGGTCCGAAGCAGGAAATTCAAATTATTTCCGATCTGTGATCGTAACCCTATACTATATAGTCATGGGAACGCCTTCGTGTAAGACACTGCCCACAATAGCTAATTTTTTAATTAGCTGAGTGGCTGTGTACCAAGCGTTCGGCTTCTCGTGGTAAGGCGCAGTGCCATGGAGCACGGGTTCGATCCTGCTTCGGACCATATATTGTTCCTTGTTTTTTTCTGTTGTTGTTTACTTGTCATTTTTTCCGAGTGTCAACACATACCTTTTCCTTCTATTATTCCCTGCTTGTATCTTTATTTGTCTGTCTCTGTATCAATCTCTCTACACAAGCCTATCTATCCTTACCTGTCTGTCTATATATCCTTACCTGGCTGTGTGTCTGTCTATCCTTACCTGTCTGTGTGCCTGTTTATTCTTACCTGTCTGTGTGTGTCTGTTTATCGTTACCTGTCCGTCTGTCTATCCTTACCTGTATGTCTGTCAATCCTTACCTGTCTGTCTGTCTGTCTATCCTTACCTGTCTGTGTGTCTGTTTATCCTTACCTGTATGTCTGTCAATCCTTACCTGTCTGTGTGTCTGTCTATCTTCTACCTGTCTGTGTGTCTGTTTATCCTTAACTGTCTATCTATCCTTACCTGTCTGTGTGCCTGTTTATCTTTACCTGTCTGTCTATCATTAACTGTATATCTGTCCTTGCCTGTCTATCTCTACTTACCTGCCTGGTTATCTATCATTAACTGTATATCTGTCCTTGCCTGTCTATCTCTACTTACCTGCCTGGTTATCTATCATTAACTGTATATCTGTCCTTGCCTGTCTATCTCTACTTACCAGCCTGGTTATCTATCATTAACTGTATATCTGTCCTTGCCTGTCCGTCTCTACTTACCAGCCTGGTTATCTATCATTAACTGTATATCTGTCCTTGCCTGTCTATCATTAACTGTATATCTGTCCTTGCCTGTCTATCATTAACTGTATATCTGTCCTTGCCTGTCTATCATTAACTGTATATCTGTCCTTGCCTGTCTATCATTAACTGTATATCTGTCCTTGCCTGTCGATCTCTACTTACCTGCCTGGTTATCTATCATTAACTGTATATCTGTCCTTGCCTGTCTATCTCTACTTACCAGCCTGGTTATCTATCATTAACTTTATATCTGTCCTTGCCTGTCTATCTCTACTTACCAGCCTTGTTATCTATCATTAACTGTATATCTGTCCTTGCCTGTCTATCATTAACTGTATATCTGTCCTTGCCTGTCTATCATTAACTGTATATCTGTCCTTGCCTGTCGATCATTAACTGTATATCTGTCCTTGCCTGTCTATCTCTACTTACCAGCCTGGTTATCTATCATTAACTGTATATCTGTCCTTGCCTGTCCGTCTCTACTTACCAGCCTGGTTATCTATCATTAACTGTATATCTGTCCTTGCCTGTCTATCATTAACTGTATATCTGTCCTTGCCTGTCTATCATTAACTGTATATCTGTCCTTGCCTGTCTATCATTAACTGTATATCTGTCCTTGCCTGTCTATCTCTACTTACCAGCCTGGTTATCTATCATTAACTGTATATCTGTCCTTGCCTGTCTATCATTAACTGTATATCTGTCCTTGCCTGTCTATCATTAACTGTATATCTGTCCTTGCCTGTCTATCTCTACTTACCAGCCTGGTTATCTATCATTAACTGTATATCTGTCCTTGCCTGTCTATCTCTACTTACCAGCCTGGTTATCTATCATTAACTGTATATCTGTCCTTGCCTGTCTATCATTAACTGTATATCTGTCCTTGCCTGTCCGTCTCTACTTACCAGCCTGGTTATCTATCATTAACTGTATATCTGTCCTTGCCTGTCTATCATTAACTGTATATCTGTCCTTGCCTGTCCGTCTCTACTTACCAGCCTGGTTATCTATCATTAACTGTATATCTGTCCTTGCCTGTCTATCTCTACTTACCAGCCTGGTTATCTATCATTAACTGTATATCTGTCCTTGCCTGTCTATCTCTACTTACCAGCCTGGTTATCTATCATTAACTGTATATCTGTCCTTGCCTGTCCGTCTCTACTGGTAAGTAGATCCTTGCCTGTCTGTCTGTTCTTGAACTTGACAATTTTGTCTCTCTGCCTGTCTCTCTGCCTGTCTCTCTACCTACCATCTTGTGTGTTTGTCAGTCTCCCAGTCATTCTGTCTCTCTGCCTGTCTCTCTACCTACCATCATGTGTGTTTGTCAGTCTCCCAGTCATTCTGTCTCCCTGCCTACCATCCTGTGTGTTTGTCAGTCTCCCAGTCATTCTGTCTCCCTACCTACCATCCTGTGTGTTTGTCAGTCTCCCAGTCATTCTGTCTCCCTGCCTACCATCCTGTGTGTTTGTCAGTCTCCCAGTCATTCTGTCTCTCTGCCTCTATTTATGTAAAATGCTACAGGCACACGATGATGCTAAATGTTTCTGAAGACATTAAAGATGACGTATTGTAGACTGAACAAGTGTGCTGATGATAACAATTGGGTAGAGTAGCGGCGGTTGATAACAATTGGGTAGAGTAGCGGTGGATGATAACAATAGCGGAGTAGAGTAGCGGTGGATGATAACATTGTAGCAGAGTAGTGGTGGATGATAACAATGGAGTAGAGTAGCGGTTGATGGTAACAATTGGGTAGAGTAGCGGTGGATGATAACAATTGGGTAGAGTAGCGGTGGATGATAACAATAACGGAGTAGAGTAGCGGTGGATGATAACAATAACGGAGTAGAGTAACGGTGGATGATAACAATAACGGAGTAGAGTAGCGGTGGATGATAACAATTGGGTAGAGTAGCGGCGGTTGATAACAATTGGGTAGAGTAGCGGTGGATGATAACAATAACGGAGTAGAGTAGCGGTGGATGATAACAATAACGGAGTAGAGTAGCGGTGGATGATAACAATAACGGAGTAGAGTAACGGTGGATGATAACAATAACGGAGTAGAGTAACGGTGGATGATAACAATAACGGAGTAGAGTAGCGGTGGATGATAACAATAACGGAGTAGAGTAGCGGTGGATGATAACAATAACGGAGTAGAGTAACGGTGGATGATAACAATAACGGAGTAGAGTAGCGATGGATGATAACAATAACGGAGTAGAGTAGCGGTGGATGATAACATTGTAGCAGAGTAGCGGTGGATGATAAAAATGGAGTAGAGTAGCGGTGGATGATAAGATTCTAGTAGAGTAGCGATGGATGATAAAAATGGAGTAGAGTAGCGGTGGATGATAACATTGTAGTAGGGTAGCGGTGGATGATAAAAATAGAGTAGAGTAGCGGTGGATGATAACAATAACGGAGTAGAGTAGCGGTAGATGATAACATTGTAGTAGAGTAGCGGCGGATGTTAAAAATGGAGTAGAGTAGCGTTGGATGATAACAATAACGGAGTAGAGTAGCGGTGGATGATGACAATAACGGAGTAGAGTAGCGGTAGATGATAACATTGTAGTAGAGTAGCGGCGGATGTTAAAAATGGAGTAGAGTAGCGTTGGATGATAACAATAACGGAGTAGAGTAGCGGTGGATGATAAAAATGGAGTAGAGTAGCGGTGGATGATAACAATAACGGAGAAGAGTAGCTGTGGATGATAACAATAACGGAGTAGAGTAGCGGTGGATGATAAAAATGGAGTAGAGTAGCGGTGGATGATAACAATAACGGAGTAGAGTAACGGTGGATGATAACAATAACGGAGTAGAGTAGCGATGGATGATAACAATAACGGAGTAGAGTAGCGGTGGATGATAACATTGTAGCAGAGTAGCGGTGGATGATAAAAATGGAGTAGAGTAGCGGTGGATGATAACATTCTAGTAGAGTAGCGATGGATGATAAAAATGGAGTAGAGTAGCGGTGGATGATAACATTGTAGTAGGGTAGCGGTGGATGATAAAAATAGAGTAGAGTAGCGGTGGATGATAACAATAACGGAGTAGAGTAGCGGTAGATGATAACATTGTAGTAGAGTAGCGGCGGATGTTAAAAATGGAGTAGAGTAGCGTTGGATGATAACAATAACGGAGTAGAGTAGCGGTGGATGATGACAATAACGGAGTAGAGTAGCGGTAGATGATAACATTGTAGTAGAGTAGCGGCGGATGTTAAAAATGGAGTAGAGTAGCGTTGGATGATAACAATAACGGAGTAGAGTAGCGGTGGATGATAAAATGGAGTAGAGTAGCGGTGGATGATAACAATAACGGAGAAGAGTAGCTGTGGATGATAACAATAACGGAGTAGAGTAGCGGTGGATGATAAAAATGGAGTAGAGTAGCGGTGGATGATAAAAATGGAGTAGAGTAGCAGTAGATGATAAAAATGGAGTAGAGTAGCAGTGGATGATAACATTGGAGTAGAGTAGCGGTGGATGATAACAATAACGGAGTAAAGTAGCGGTGGATGATAAAAATGGAGTAGAGTAGCGGTGGATGATAAAAATGGAGTAGAGTAGCGGTGGATGATAAAAATGGAGTATAGTAGCGGTGGATGATAACAATAACGGAGTAGAGTAGCGGTGGATGATAAAAATGGAGTAGAGTAGCGGTGGATGATAAAAATGGAGTAGAGTAGCAGTAGATGATAAAAATGGAGTAGAGTAGCAGTGGATGATAACATTGGAGTAGAGTAGCGGTGGATGATAACAATGGAATAGAGTAGCGGTGGATGATGACAATGGAGTAGAGTAGCTGTGGATGATAACAATGGAGTAGAGTAGCGGTGGATGATAAAAATGGAGTAGAGTAGCTGTGGATGATAACAATGAAGTAGAGTAGCGGTGGATGATAACACTGAAGTAGAGTAGCGGTGAATGTTAACATTTGGGTAGAGTAGCGGTGGATAATAACAATGGGGAATAACAACTAAATGGGTAGAGGACAACAGTGGACACAACTAAATGGGGTAGGGTATAACAGTGGACACAACTAAATGGGGTAGGGTATAACAGTGGACACAACTAAATGAGGTAGGGTATAACAGTGGACACAACTAAATGAGGTAGGGTATAACAGTAGACACAACTAAGTGAGGTAGATGACAATTGTGGACACAACTAAATGAGGTAAATGACAACAATGGACACAACTAAATGAGGTAGTTGACAACAGTGGACACAACTAAATGAGGTAGATGATAACAGTGGACACAACTAAATGAGGTTGGGTATAACAGCGGACACAACTAAATGAGGTAAGGTATAACAGCGGACACAACTAAATGAGGTCGGGTATAGTAGATGACACAACTAAATGAGGTAGGGTATAACAGTGGACACAACTAAATGAGGTAGGGTATAACAGTAGACACAACTAAGTGAGGTAGATGACAATTGTGGACACAACTAAATGAGGTAAATGACAACAATGGACACAACTAAATGAGGTAGTTGACAACAGTGGACACAACTAAATGAGGTAGATGATAACAGTGGACACAACTAAATGAGGTTGGGTATAACAGCGGACACAACTAAATGAGGTAAGGTATAACAGCGGACACAACTAAATGAGGTCGGGTATAACAGCGGACACAACTAAATGAGGTCGGGTATAACAGTGGGCACAACTAAATGAGGTAGGGTATAACAGTGGACACAACTAAATGAGGTAGATGACAACAGTGGACACAACTAAATAAGGTAGATGACAACAATGGACACAACTAAATGAGGTAGGGTATAACAGTGGACACGATTACATGGGATAGGAACAACAGTGGCCACAACTAAATGAGGTAGATGACAACAGTGGACACAACTAAATGAGGTAGATGACAACAGTGGACACAACTAAATGAGGTAGGGTATAACAGTGGACACAACTAAATGAGGTAGATGATAACAGTGGACACAACTAAATGAGGTAGATGACAACAGTGGACACAACTAAATGAGGTAGGGTATAACAGTGGACACGATTACATGGGATAGGAACAACAGTGGCCACAACTAAATGAGGTAGATGATAACAGTGGACACAACTAAATGAGGTAGATGACAACAATGGACACAACTAAATGAGGTAGGGTATAACAGTGGACACAACTAAATGAGGTAGGGTATAACAGTGGACACAACTAAATGAGGTAAGGTATAACAGTGGACACAACTAAATGAAGTAGGGTATAACAGTGGACACGATTACATGAGATAGGAACAACAGTGGCCACGATTACATGAGATAGGAACAGTGGCCACGATTACATGAGATAGGAACAACAGTGGCCACGATTACATGAGATAGGAACAACAGTGGCCACGATTACATGATATAGGAACAACAGTGGCCACGATTACATGAGATAGGAACAACAGTGGCCACAATTAAAGGAAGGGGCAGGAATCTCGGTTTCTGAAATAGAACATCTTTAGAGATAACGAGTTTTAGTGAATTTACGAGGATAAGGAAGGTTATCAGACCACTCTTAGAAGACGTCGGTAACTGTTTCCAGACTGACTAATCTATGATGAGATTTTAATCTGGTAGGTGCAGTCAACCGTAAATATATCGTCGTGTAAAAAAATTAGGGCTAAGCTTCATTTGGAAAGATGAAATCTAAACTAAAGTAGTTCTACTGCCAGGTTTATGTTTCTGAAAGTAGGCAAGTACCTTATTGGAAAGGAATGTGATAGGAGGTTGAAAGAAAGGTAGGCTATAGAAGAAGTAGAAGACAATACCAACAGAATACACGAGTTGTGGCCGCTTAAATTCAGGCGTCCTGAAGAGGAGAACGCTGTTTGCAATTTTCCGGTCCACGATGTCCCCAACTCTACAGGTCAAGTTTGAGGTTGAAGCCGGTGACCAGCTTGCATTAACTACCACCCTGGAGTCGTCAAAAAAAAAAGGCAGCTCCTAAAAAACATCAGAAAGAAACAATCAACATTTTACGGGCACATCGTGAGAAGATGAAAGTTGGAATACTTGGTTACAACTGGCAAAATAAAAGGAAAGAGGGATCGTGGACGACAAAAAGAGAAAATATTGGATAGCTTGTTGTCATGGCATGGAAAACCGTCAACAACAGAACTGATACGATGCACTGTGGATAGAAGATTGTGGAAGGACATGATCGCCTACGTCAACCGGTATGGCACATAATGATGATGGAGTCATCGCGAGCCGCTGGCAGGCAATCAAGGATCGGGTGAACAAAATACGAGGTTTGTGGCCAACCATAGTCGCCAGGTAAAATGGGGACAAGAATTCACACTTTATGAAGTCAAGGTCGAGGAATGTCGTTACGCAACTTGTGCTGACGGCAACACAAGTCAGAAGTTTCTGGTCATTTACCGTTTGGGTAGCAGAACATTTTATGTTAATGTTTCCGTCGCCAAGACGACTATTCAGTTCTGACGCTATTAACTTGTCATTCCTTTAGTTTGATCGTCTCGTTCTTCATCAGACAGGGGGGGTCTGTTAAAGAACAATCATTTTCCATTAACAATTATCGTTATTTCCAATAAAAAAATTACAGAGATCTCGGGACATCGGAGTGCCGAATATTCTAGAGAATGACCACCAACTTCTGGCTTTCATTTCATGTCTTTTCTGTTGGCCAGTCGGCCTGGTGGCCATATACTATTCCAACTTGGTAAGCAGTTTTTAGAATGAATCTCATTAAATTATATGCTCACAGTTAGGTGTACAACACATGTAACTCTAAGCGCCTGTAACTTTGGCCACATTATTCACTGTGCGTCACTATCTCCGTGCGGCAAACACAACCACTGTGACCGGGTACATGCTATCACTCACTTTCATTTTTATTTAAATACGATTGTTTTCGTTGTGGTGCATTTTAAATCATTTACAAGTTTCCCAAAACTGAGGGTAGGACTTTTTTATAAAAGTAGATAATGAACATTTATTTCTTGTTTACTTCATCATCATCAAGTATCGGCCTGCTGGCGTAGGTGATCATGTTTCTCCACAACTTTCGATCTCGACAGTTATTTATCATTTCTATTGTTGACCTTCTGCTAAGCCATTCTCTTAAGCTGTCTAGTATCTTTTCTCTTCGCTTCCCTCTATCTCTTCGTTCCTCAATTTTCCCATTGTTACAATATATTCCAGTTGTTCTCTTCTCATTACATGGCTAAAAAATGATGATTGTTTCTTCCTAATATTGGAAATTAGCTCTCTTTTTGCTTTGACCTCTCTCAGAACATCTTCATTACTCTTCTTAGCTGTCCATGGTGCTCTCAATATTCTTCTGTAAAACCACATTTCTACAGACTCCAGTGATTTTCTTGTATGTTGTCCTATTGTCCATGATTCGCATCCATATGTTAAGACTGGCTCTACATAGCATTTAAGAACTCTTTTTCTTGTTTCTATTGTCAAAAATGGATTGCATAGTACCTTAATCATTTTTTTAAAGCTGCTTTTGCCTGAGTCATTCTTCATCTCACCTCTTTTGTACATCTACCGTCTGAGGTTAACAAAGTTCCCAAATATTTAAATTCATTTACCTGTTTTAATATAGTTCCACTTGTCTTTATTTTGCACAAAGGTGATGTCTTTTTCTTTGTTGTTATGTTTTCTTCAAGCAATGTCATATATATCATACGATCTTTAGTAGAAAGAGCCATAGAGGTGAAAACAGATCTATACCTTGTTTACTTACAACACGTAAAGCCCACATTCATATAACTTATCCCAATAAATAAGAAACATCTGACTAAACTACCCAATAATAAAATACATCCTTCGTGGCTGTCGTCGATAGCTTCAATACAACAAGTGCAGATATTTAATCTTGACTGCCCCAGATAATTGTTTCATTTCCTGTGTAATACTTCTCTTGCATCATTATAGTTCACTTTTTATCATCCAATGTCGTGTACATTTATCACTTGCAGCGCCTGTACCTTTGAGAGATAATCAACTGAAAAAGCAACGAGTCAACGCGCCTAACAAGAAATACAGACACGTCAACAAACATCCGTTGGCATTTATAACGCGCGTGTTTCTCAATCGCGAGGACCTTCCAGTGGAAGAAATACATTTTAAAAATGTTAAGCCCTTTTCGAAACACCAACACAGGAGAGAACCTATAGCCAACATCCTTGTCGGTGGACATTTATTTTGATATATTATCCCCCAAAAGAAAGGTAAATAACTGACAGCCGTTTAAACTAGACGTGCACAAATGAATGTATTTATTACATTGGAACCATTAGATGAGTCTGATTCTTTTATTTAATACGATATTATTGAGACGTAATAAATGATGCTGTGAAACAAAAACAGATTAAAAGATCACGGAATTAAATGAGGATTTTGCTTTGTAAAGCACACCCCAAGCTATTGCAAAACACGGACTGTTCTTTCCGTTCACAACTTTGTTGTGTTTAATTCAAGAGAACGAACCTTGTACTTATCTCAACATATCTCTCCCTCCCTCTCTATCTCTCTCTCTCTCTCTCTCTCTCTTATAGCATAGTCAATGTTCATGTGAATGGAGTTAACAAAAAACTCCACACAATTAATACGGCCTCTTTCTCGCATAAGATACCAAACTCACCCCTCCTGTTTCCAAACTAGCCATCAGCTCGTAACACCGCCCACAAAAGAACTAACATTCGTATAAATCGAGTATTTGCAATCAAGCAGGACGCCCTAAAATGAATTACATGATCCAGCCCTACCACGGCGTCGTAACAGCCAAATCACAGTCTCGTCCCAAAATTTGTAAAGGGCGAAAGAAAGCGCATCCATTTAGCGTTATATTGCAGTACAGGTTATTTTAAGAATGTTACTACTTCATTTAGCAGCATTTGTTTGCTTGCTTGCCTGCTTGCTTGCTTACTTGCCTGCTTGCTTACTTGCCTGCTTACTTGCCTGCTTGCTTGCTTGCTTACTTGCCTGCTTGCTTGCTTACTTGCCTGCTTGCTTGCCTGCTTGCTTGCCTGCTTGCTTGCTTACTTGCCTGCTTGCTTGCTTGCTTACTTGCCTGCTTGCTTGCTTACTTGCCTGCTTGCTTTCTTACTTGCCTGCTTGCTTGCTTACTTGCCTGCTTGCTTGCTTACTTGCCTGCTTGCTTGCTTGCCTGCTTGCTTGCTTACTTGCCTGCTTGCTTACTTGCCTGCTTGCCTTCTTGCTTGCTTACTTGCCTTCTTGCTTGCTTACTTGCCTCCTTGCTTGCTTACTTGCCTGCTTGCTTGCTTACTTGCCTGCTTACTTGCCTGCTTGCTTGCTTGCCTCCTTGCTTGCTTACTTGCCTGCTTACTTGCCTGCTTGCTTGTTTGCTTGCTTACTTGCCTTCTTGCTTGTTTACTTGCCTGCTTGCTTGTTTGCTTGCTTGCTTGCCTGCTTGCTTGCTTACTTGCTTGCCTGCTTGCTTGCTTACTTGCCTTCTTGCTTGCTTACTTGCCTTCTTGCTTGCTTACTTGCCTGCTTGCTTACTTGCCTTCTTGCTTGCTTACTTGCCTTCTTGCTTGCCTTCTTGCTTGCTTGCTTACTTGCCTTCTTGCTTGCTTGCTTACTTGCCTTCTTGCTTGCTTACTTGCCTTCTTGCTTGCCTTCTTGCTTGCTTGCTTACTTGCCTTCTTGCTTGCTTACTTGCCTTCTTGCTTGCCTTCTTGCTTGCCTTCTTGCTTGCTTGCTTACTTGCCTTCTTGCTTGCTTACTTGCCTTCTTGCTTGCTTACTTGCCTTCTTGCTTGCTTACTTGCCTGCTTGCTTGCCTTCTTGCTTACTTGCCTTCTTGGTTGCTTACTTGCCTTCTTGCTTGCTTACTTGCCTTCTTGCTTGCTTGCTTACTTTGACTTCTTGCCTGCTTACTTGCCTTCTTGCTTGCTTGCTTACTTGCTTGCTTACTTGACTTCTTGCTTGCTTACTTGCCTTCTTGCTTGCTTACTTGCCTTCTTGCTTGCTTGCTTACTTGCCTTCTTGCTTGCTTACTTGCCTTTTTGCTTGCTTACTTGCCTTCTTGCTTGCTTACTTGCCTTCTTGCTTGCTTACTTGCCTTCTTGCTTACTTGCCTGCCTGCTTGCTTGCTTACTTGCCTGCTTGCTTGCTTGCTTACTTGCCTGCTTGCTTGCTTACTTGCCTTCTTGCTTGCTTACTTACCTTCTTGCTTGCTTACTTGCCTTCTTGCTTGCTTACTTGCCTTCTTGCTTGCTTACTTGCCTTCTTGCTTGCTTACTTGCCTTCTTGCTTGCTTACTTGCCTTCTTGCTTACTTGCCTGCTTGCTTGCTTGCTTACTTGCCTGCTTGCTTGCTTGCCTGCTTGCTTGCTTACTTACTTGCCTTCTTGCTTGCTTACTTACTTGCCTTCTTGCTTGCTTACTTACTTGCCTTCTTGCTTACTTACTTACTTGCCTTCTTGCTTGCTTACTTGCCTTCTTGCTTACTTACTTGCCTTCTTGCTTACTTACTTGCCTTCTTGCTTGCTTACTTACCTTCTTGCTTGCTTACTTACTTGCCTTCTTGCTTACTTACTTGCCTTCTTGCTTGCTTACTTACCTTCTTGCTTGCTTACTTACTTACCTGCTTGCTTGCTTACTTGCCTTCTTGCTTGCTTACTTGCCTTCTTGCTTGCTTACTTACCTGCTTGCTTGCTTGCTTACTTGCTTTCTTGCTTGCTTACTTGCCATCTTGCTTGCTTACTTGCCTTCTTGCTTGCTTGCTTACTTACCTTCTTGCTTGCTTACTTACCTTCTTGCTTGCTTACTTGCCATCTTGCTTGCCTGCTTTCTTACTTGCCTGCTTGCTTACTTACTTACCTTCTTGCTTGCTTACTTACCTTCTTGCTTGCTTACTTGCCTTCTTGCTTGCCTGCTTTCTTACTTGCCTGCTTGCTTACTTTCTTGCCTGCTTGCTTACTTACTTGCCTTCTTGCTTACTTACTTGCCTTCTTGCTTGCTTCCTTACCTTCTTGTTTGCTTACTTACTTACCTGCTTGCTTGCTTACTTGCCTTCTTGCTTGCTTACTTGCCTTCTTTCTTGCTTACTTACCTGCTTGCTTGCTTGCTTACTTGCTTTCTTGCTTGCTTACTTGCCTTCTTGCTTGCTTACTTGCCTTCTTGCTTGCTTGCTTACTTACCTTCTTGCTTGCTTACTTACCTTCTTGCTTGCTTACTTGCCTTCTTGCTTGCCTGCTTTCAAACTTGCCTGCTTGCTTACTTACCTTCCTGCTTGCTTACTTACCTTCTTGCTTGCTTACTTGCCTTCTTGCTTGCTTGCTTACTTGCCTTCTTGCTTGCTTACTTGCCTTCTTGCTTGCTTGCTTACTTGCCTTCTTGCTTGCTTACTTGCCTTCTTGCTTGCTTACTTGCCTTCTTGCTTGCTTGCTTACTTGCCTTCTTGCTTGCTTACTTGCCTTCTTGCTTGCCTGCTTTCTAATTTGCCTGCTTACTTGCCTGCTTGCTTGATTGCCTGCTTGCTTGCTTGCTTACTTGCCTGCTTACTTGCCTGCTTGCTTACTTGCTTGCTTGCTTGCTTACTTGCCTGCTTACTTGCCTGCTTGCTTACTTGCCTGCTTACTTGCATTCTTGCTTTCTAACTTGCCTGCTTGCTTGCTTGCCTGCTTGCTTGCTTGCTTACTTGCCTGCTTGCTTACTTGCCTGCTTGCTTGCTTGCTTACTTGCCTGCTTACTTGCCTGCTTGCTTACTTGCCTGCTTACTTGCCTGCTTGCTTGCTTGCTTACTTGCCTGCTTGCTTGCTTGCTTGCTTACTTGCCTGCTTACTTGCCTGCTTGCTTACTTGCCTGCTTACTTGCATCCTTGCTTTCTTACTTGCCTGCTTGCTTTCTTACTTGCCTGCTTCCTTGCTTGCCTGCTTGCTGCTTGCTTGCTTGCCTGCTTGCTTACTTGCCTGCTTGCTTACTTGCCTGCTTGCTTGCTTGCTTACTTGCCTGCTTACTTGTCTGCTTGCTTACTTGCCTGCTTACTTGCCTGCTTGCTTGCTTGCTTACTTGCCTGCTTGCTTGCTTGCCTGCTTGCTTGCTTGCTTACTTGCCTGCTTACTTGCCTGCTTACTTGCCTGCTTACTTGCCTGCTTACTTGCCTGCTTGCTTGCTTGCTTACTTGCCTGCTTGCTTACTTGCCTGCTTACTTGCCTGCTTGCTTGCTTGCTTACTTGCCTGCTTGCTTGCTTGCCTGCTTGCTTCCTTGCTTACTTGCCTGCTTACTTGCCTGCTTACTTGCCTGCTTACTTGCCTGCTTACTTGTCTGCTTGCCTGCTTACTTGTCTGCTTGCCTGCTTACTTACTTGCTTACTTACTTGCTTACTTACTTGCTTACTTACTTGCTTACTTACTTGCTTGCTTACTTGCCTAATTACTTGCTTACATACTTGCTTACTTACTTGCTTACTTACTTGCTTACTTACTTGCCTGCCTGCTTGCTTGCTTACTTGCTTACTTACTTGCTTACTTACTTGCTTGCTTACTTGCTTACTTACTTGCTTGCTTACTTGCTTACTTACTTGCCTGCTTACTTGCTTGCTTACTTGCTTACTTACTTACTTGCCTGCTTACTTGCTTGCTTACTTGCTTACTTACTTGCTTGCTTACTTGCCTGCTTACTTACTTGCTTACTTGCTTGCCTGCTTACTTGCATACTTACTTGCTTACTTACTTGCTTACTTACTTGCTTACTTACTTGCTTGCTTACTTGCTTACTTACTTGCTTACTTGCTTACTTGCTTACTTACTTGCTTACTTACTTGCTTGCTTACTTGCTTACTTACTTGCTTACTTACTTACTTGCTTACTTGCTTACTTACTTGCTTACTTGCTTGCCTGCTTACTTGCTTACTTACTTGCTTGCTTACTTGCTTACTTACTTGCTTACTTACTTGCTTGCTTACTTACTTGCTTGCTTACTTAATTGCTTACTTGCTTGCTTACTTGCTTACTTAGTTGCTTGCTTACTTGCTTACTTACTTGCTTACTTACTTACTTTACTTACTTACTTGCTTGCTTACTTGCTTACTTACTTGCTTACTTACTTGCTTACTTACTTGCTTACTTACTTGCTTACTTACTTGCTTACTTACTTACTTACTTACTTGCTTGCTTACTTGCCTGCTTACTTGCTTACTTACTTGCTTACTTACTTGCTTGCTTACTTGCTTACTTACTTGCTTGCTTACTTGCTTACTTACTTGCTTACTTGCTTGCTTACTTGCCTGCTTACTTGCTTACTTACTTGCCTGCTTACTTACTTACTTACTTGCTTGCTTACTTGCTTACTTACTTGCTTACTTACTTGCCTGCTTACTTACTTACTTACTTGCTTACTTACTTGCTTACTTACTTACTTGCTTACTTACTTACTTGCTTACTTGCTTACTTACTTGCTTACTTACTTGCTTGCTTACTTGCTTACTTACTTGCTTGCTTACTTGCTTACTTACTTGCCTGCTTACTTACTTACTTGCTTGCTTACTTGCTTACTTACTTGCTTACTTACTTGCCTGCTTACTTACTTACTTACTTGCTTACTTACTTGCTTACTTACTTGCTTACTTACTTACTTACTTGCTTACTTACTTGCCTGCTTACTTACTTACTTACTTGCTTGCTTACTTGCTTACTTACTTGCATACTTACTTGCCTGCTTACTTACTTACTTACTTGCTTACTTACTTGCTTACTTACTTACTTGCTTACTTACTTACTTACTTACTTGCTTACTTACTTGCCTGCTTACTTACTTACTTACTTGCTTGCTTACTTGCTTACTTACTTACTTGCTTACTTGCTTACTTACTTGCTTACTTACTTGCTTACTTACTTGCTTACTTACTTACTTACTTGCTTACTTACTTGCTTACTTACTTGCTTACTTACTTACTTGCTTACTTACTTGCTTGCTTACTTGCTTACTTACTTGCTTACTTACTTACTTGCTTACTTGCTTACTTACTTACTTGCTTACTTACTTACTTGCTTACTTACTTGCCTGCTTACTTACTTGCTTACTTACTTACTTGCTTACTTACTTACTTACTTGCTTACTTACTTACTTGCTTACTTACTTGCTTGCTTACTTACTTGCTTGCTTACTTGCTTACTTACTTGCTTACTTGCTTGCTTACTTGCCTGCTTACTTGCTTACTTACTTGCTTACTTACTTGCTTACTTACTTACTTTCTTACTTACTTACTTGCTTACTTACTTACTTGCTTACTTACTTACTTACTTGCTTACTTACTTACTTGCTTACTTACCTGCTTGCTTACGTGCTTACTTACTTGCTTACTTGCTTGCTTACTTACTTACTTGCTTACTTACTTGCTTACTTACTTGCTTGCTTACTTGCTTACTTACTTGCTTACTTGCTTGCTTACTTACTTACTTGCTTACTTGCTTACTTGCTTACTTACTTACTTGCTTACTTACTTACTTGCTTACTTGCTTGCTTACTTGCCTGCTTACTTGCTTACTTACTTACTTGCTTACTTGCTTACTTGCTTACTTACTTCTTACTTGCTTACTTGCTTACTTACTTACTTGTTTACTTACTTACTTACTTACTTGCTTACTTGCTTACTTACTTGCTAACTTACTTGCTTACTTACTTACTGGCTTACTTGCTTACTTGCTTACTTACTTACTTGCTTACTTGCTTGCTTACTTGCCTGCTTACTTGCTTACTTACTTGCTTACTTACTTGGCTGCTTACTTGCTTACTTACTTGCTTACTTACTTGCTTACTTACTTGCCTGCTTACTTACTTACTTACTTACTTACTTGCTTACTTACTTGCTTACTTACTTGTTTACTTACTTACTTGCTTACTTACTTACTTACTTACTTACTTACTTGTTTACTTACTTACTTGTTAACTTACTTACTTTCTTACTTACTTACTTGTTCACTTACTTACTTGTTTACTTACTTACTTGTTTACTTACTTACTTACTTACTTACTTGCTTACTTACTTGTTTACTTACTTACTTACTTACTTACTTGCTTACTTACTTACTTACTTGCTTACCTACTTGTTTACTTACTTACTTACTTGTTTACTTACTTACTGACTTGCTTACTTACTTACTTGTTTACTTACTTGCTTACTTACTTGCTTACTTACTTGTTTACTTACTTGTTTACTTACTTACTTGCTTACTTACTTGTTTACTTACTTACTTACTTACTTGCTTACTTACTTGTTTACTTACTTGTTTACTTACTTACTTGCCTGCTTACTTGTTTACTTACTTACTTACTTACTTGCCTACTTACTTGTTTACTTACTTACTTGCCTGCTTACTTGTTTACTTACTTACTTACTTACTTACTTACTTATTTGTTTACTTACTTACTTACTTGTTTACTTACTTACTTACTTACTTACTTACTTACTTGTTTACTTACTTACTTACTTACTTACTTGTTTACTTACTTACTTACTTACTTACTTGTTTACTTACTTACTTACTTACTTACTTGCTTACTTACTTACTTACTTGTTTACTTACTTACTTACTTACTTACTTACTTGTTTACTTACTTACTTACTTACTTACTTGTTTACTTACTTACTTACTTACTTACTTGTTTACTCACTTACTTACTTACTTACTTACTTGTTTACTTACTTACTTGTTTACTTACTTACTTACTTACTTACTTACTTGTTTACTTACTTACTTACTTACTTGTTTACTTACTTACTTGTTTACTTACTTACTTACTTACTTACTTACTTACTTACTTGTTTACTTACTTACTTACTTACTTGTTTACTTACTTACTTACTTACTTACTTACTTGTTTACTTACTTACTTACTTACTTACTTACTTGTTTACTTACTTACTTACTTACTTACTTACTTACTTACTTACCTACTTACTTGTTTACTTACTTACTTACTTACTTACTTGTTTACTTACTTACTTACTTACTTACTTACTTGCTTAACTACTTGTTTACTTACTTACTTACTTACTTACTTACTTGCTTACTTACTTACTTACTTGTTTACTTACTTACTTACTTACTTACTTACTTACTTACTTACTTGCTTACCTACTTGTTTACTTACTTCCTTACTTACTTACTTACTTACTTGTTTACTTACTTACTTACTTACTTACTTACTTAATTACTTACTTGTTTACTTACTTACTTACTTACTTGTTTACTTACTTACTTACTTACTTACTTACTTACTTACTTACTTGCTTACCTACTTGTTTACTTACTTACTTACTTACTTACTTACTTACTTACTTACTTACTTACTTGTTTACTTACTTACTTACTTACTTACTTTCTTACTTACTTACTTACTTACTTACTTACTTGTTTACTTACTTACTTACTTACTTACTTGCTTGCCTACTTGTTTACTTACTTACTTACTTACTTACTTACTTACTTACTTACTTACTTGTTTACTTACTTACTTACTTACTTACTTACTTACTTACTTACCTACTTGTTTACTTACTTACTTACTTACTTACTTACTTACTTACTTACTTACTTACTTGCCTACTTACTTGTTTACTTACTTACTTGCTTGCCTACTTGTTTACTTACTTACTTGCTTGCCTACTTACTTGTTTACTTACTTACTTGCTTGCCTACTTGTTTACTTACTTACTTACTTGCCTACTTTTTTACTTACTTACTTGCCTTCTTGCTTGCTTACTTACTTGCCTTCTTGCTTACTTACTTACTTGCCTTCTTGCTTACTTACTTGCCTTCTTGCTTGCTTACTTACTTGCCTTCTTGCTTGCTTACTTACTTGCCTTCTTGCTTGCTTACTTACTTGCCTTCTTGCTTACTTACTTGCCTTCTTGCTTGCTTACTTACTTGCCTTCTTGCTTGCTTACTTACTTGCCTTCTTGCTTACTTACTTACTTGCCTTCTTGCTTACTTACTTACTTGCCTTCTTGCTTGCTTACTTGCCTTCTTGCTTACTTACTTGCCTTCTTGCTTACTTACTTACTTGCCTTCTTGCTTACTTACTTGCCTTCTTGCTTACTTACTTACTTGCCTTCTTGCTTACTTACTTGCCTTCTTGCTTACTTACTTACTTGCCTTCTTGCTTACTTACTTGCCTTCTTGCTTACTTACTTGCCTTCTTGCTTACTTACTTACTTGCCTTCTTGCTTACTTACTTACTTGCCTTCTTGCTTGCTTACTTACTTGCCTTCTTGCTTACTTACTTACTTGCCTTCTTGCTTACTTACTTACTTGCCTTCTTGCTTACTTACTTACTTGCCTTCTTGCTTGCTTACTTACTTGCCTTCTTGCTTGCTTACTTACTTGCCTTCTTGCTTACTTACTTACTTGCCTTCTTGCTTGCTTACTTACTTGCCTTCTTGCTTACTTACTTGCCTTCTTGCTTACTTACTTACTTGCCTTCTTGCTTACTTACTTGCCTTCTTGCTTGCTTACTTACTTGCCTTCTTGCTTACTTACTTACTTGCCTTCTTGCTTGCTTACTTACCTTCTTGCTTGCTTACTTACTTGCCTTCTTGCTTGCTTACTTACTTGCCTTCTTGCTTACTTACTTGCCTTCTTGCTTGCTTACTTACTTGCCTTCTTGCTTACTTACTTGCCTTCTTGCTTGCTTACTTACTTGCCTTCTTGCTTACTTACTTGCCTTCTTGCTTGCTTACTTACCTTCTTGCTTGCTTACTTACTTGCCTTCTTGCTTACTTACTTGCCTTCTTGCTTGCTTACTTACCTTCTTACTTGCTTACTTACTTACTTGCTTACTTACTTACTTGCTTACTTACTTGCCTGCTTACTTACTTGCTTACTTACTTGCTTACTTACTTACTTACTTGCTTACTTACTTACTTGCTTACTTACTTGCTTGCTTACTTGCTTACTTACTTGCTTACTTGCTTGCTTACTTGCCTGCTTACTTGCTTACTTACTTGCTTACATACTTGCTTACTTACTTACTTTCTTACTTACTTACTTGCTTACTTACTTACTTGCTTACTTACTTACTTACTTGCTTACTTACTTACTTGCTTACTTACCTGCTTGCTTACTTGCTTACTTACTTGCTTACTTGCTTGCTTACTTACTTACTCGCTTACTTACTTACTTGCTTACTTACTTGCTTGCTTACTTGCTTACTTACTTGCTTACTTGCTTGCTTACTTACTTACTTGCTTACTTGCTTACTTGCTTACTTACTTACTTGCTTACTTACTTACTTGCTTACTTGCTTGCTTACTTGCCTGCTTACTTGCTTACTTACTTACTTGCTTACTTGCTTACTTGCTTACTTACTTCTTACTTGCTTACTTGCTTACTTACTTACTTGTTTACTTACTTACTTACTTACTTGCTTACTTGCTTACTTACTTGCTTACTTACTTGCTTACTTACTTACTTGCTTACTTGCTTACTTGCTTACTTACTTACTTGCTTACTTACTTACTTGCTTACTTGCTTGCTTACTTGCCTGCTTACTTGCTTACTTACTTGCTTACTTACTTGCTTACTTACTTACTTGCTTACTTACTTACTTGCTTACTTACTTACTTGCTTACTTACTTGCTTGCTTACTTGCTTACTTACTTGCTTACTTGCTTGCTTACTTGCCTGCTTACTTGCTTACTTACTTGCTTACTTACTTGCTTACTTACTTGCCTGCTTACTTACTTACTTACTTGCTTACTTGCTTACTTACTTGCTTACTTACTTGCTTACTTACTTGCTTACTTACCTGCCTGCTTACTTGCTTACTTACTTGCTTACTTACTTGCTTACTTACTTGCCTGCTTACTTACTTACTTACTTACTTACTTACTTGCTTACTTACTTGCTTACTTACTTGTTTACTTACTTACTTGCTTACTTACTTACTTACTTACTTACTTACTTACTTGTTTACTTACTTACTTGTTTACTTACTTACTTGCTTACTTACTTACTTGTTTACTTACTTACTTGTTTACTTACTTACTTGTTTACTTACTTACTTGCTTACTTACTTACTTACTTACTTGCTTACTTACTTGTTTACTTACTTACTTACTTACTTACTTGCTTACTTACTTACTTACTTACTTACTTACTTACTTGCTTACCTACTTGTTTACTTACTTACTTACTTGTTTACTTACTTACTGACTTGCTTACTTACTTACTTGTTTACTTACTTGCTTACTTACTTGCTTACTTACTTGTTTACTTACTTGTTTACTTACTTGTTTACTTACTTACTTACTTACTTGCTTACTTACTTGTTTACTTACTTGTTTACTTACTTACTTGCCTGCTTACTTGTTTACTTACTTACTTACTTACTTACTTGCCTACTTACTTGTTTACTTACTTACTTGCCTGCTTACTTGTTTACTTACTTACTTACTTACTTACTTACTTATTTGTTTACTTACTTACTTACTTACCTGTTTACTTACTTACTTACTTACTTACTTACTTGTTTACTTACTTACTTACTTACTTACTTGTTTACTTACTTACTTACTTACTTACTTACTTGTTTACTTACTTACTTACTTACTTACTTGCTTACTTACTTACTTACTTACTTACTTGTTTACTTACTTACTTACTTACTTACTTACTTGTTTACTTACTTACTTACTTACTTACTTGTTTACTTACTTACTTACTTACTTACTTACTTGTTTACTCACTTACTTACTTACTTACTTACTTGTTTACTTACTTACTTGTTTACTTACTTACTTACTTACTTACTTGTTTACTTACTTACTTACTTACTTGTTTACTTACTTACTTGTTTACTTACTTACTTACTTACTTACTTACTTACTTGTTTACTTACTTACTTACTTACTTGTTTACTTACTTACTTACTTACTTACTTGTTTACTTACTTACTTACTTACTTACTTACTTGTTTACTTACTTACTTACTTACTTACTTACTTACTTACTTACTTACCTACTTACTTGTTTACTTACTTACTTACTTACTTACTTACTTGTTTACTTACTTACTTACTTACTTACTTACTTGCTTAACTACTTGTTTACTTACTTACTTACTTACTTACTTACTTGCTTACTTACTTACTTACTTGTTTACTTACTTACTTACTTACTTACTTACTTACTTACTTACTTACTTACTTACTTGCTTACCTACTTGTTTACTTACTTACTTACTTACTTACTTACTTGTTTACTTACTTACTTACTTACTTACTTACTTACCTACTTACTTGTTTACTTACTTACTTACTTACTTACTTGTTTACTTACTTACTTACTTACTTACTTACTTACTTACTTACTCGCTTGCCTACTTACTTGTTTACTTACTTACTTGCTTGCCTACTTACTTACTTACTTACTTGCCTACTTTTTTACTTACTTACTTGCCTTCTTGCTTGCTTACTTACTTGCCTTCTTGCTTACTTACTTACTTGCCTTCTTGCTTACTTACTTGCCTTCTTGCTTACTTACTTACTTGCCTTCTTGCTTACTTACTTACTTGCCTTCTTGCTTACTTACTTGCCTTCTTGCCTACTTACTTGCCTTCTTGCTTACTTACTTACTTGCCTTCTTGCTTACTTACTTACTTGCCTTCTTGCTTGCTTACTTACTTGCCTTCTTGCTTACTTACTTACTTGCCTTCTTGCTTACTTACTTACTTGCCTTCTTGCTTGCTTACTTACTTGCCTTCTTGCTTGCTTACTTACTTGCCTTCTTGCTTACTTACTTACTTGCCTTCTTGCTTGCTTACTTACTTGCCTTCTTGCTTACTTACTTGCCTTCTTGCTTACTTACTTACTTGCCTTCTTGCTTACTTACTTGCCTTCTTGCTTGCTTACTTACTTGCCTTCTTGCTTACTTACTTACTTGCCTTCTTGCTTGCTTACTTACCTTCTTGCTTACTTACTTACTTGCCTTCTTGCTTGCTTACTTACTTGCCTTCTTGCTTACTTACTTGCCTTCTTGCTTGCTTACTTACTTGCCTTCTTGCTTACTTACTTGCCTTCTTGCTTGCTTACTTACTTGCCTTCTTGCTTACTTACTTGCCTTCTTGCTTGCTTACTTACCTTCTTGCTTGCTTACTTACTTGCCTTCTTGCTTACTTACTTGCCTTCTTGCTTGCTTACTTACCTTCTTGCTTGCTTACTTACTTACCTGCTTGCTTGCTTACTTGCCTTCTTGCTTGCTTACTTGCCTTCTTGCTTGCTTACTTACCTGCTTGCTTGCTTGCTTACTTGCTTTCTTGCTTGCTTACTTGCCTTCTTGCTTGCTTACTTGCCTTCTTGCTTGCTTGCTTACTTACCTTCTTGCTTGCTTACTTACCTTCTTGCTTGCTTACTTGCCATCTTGCTTGCCTGCTTTCTTACTTGCCTGCTTGCTTACTTACTTACCTTCTTGCTTGCTTACTTACCTTCTTGCTTGCTTACTTGCCTTCTTGCTTGCCTGCTTTCTTACTTGCCTGCTTGCTTACTTACTTGCCTGCTTGCTTACTTACTTGCCTTCTTGCTTACTTACTTGCCTTCTTGCTTGCTTACTTACCTTCTTGCTTGCTTACTTACTTACCTGCTTGCTTGCTTACTTGCCTTCTTGCTTGCTTACTTGCCTTCTTTCTTGCTTACTTACCTGCTTGCTTACTTGCTTTCTTGCTTGCTTACTTGCCTTCTTGCTTGCTTACTTGCCTTCTTGCTTGCTTGCTTACTTACCTTCTTGCTTGCTTACTTACCTTCTTGCTTGCTTACTTGCCTTCTTGCTTGCCTGCTTTCTTACTTGCCTGCTTGCTTACTTACCTTCTTGCTTGCTTACTTACCTTCTTGCTTGCTTACTTGCCTTCTTGCTTGCTTGCTTACTTGCCTTCTTGCTTGCTTACTTGCCTTCTTGCTTGCTTGCTTACTTGCCTTCTTGCTTGCTTACTTGCCTTCTTGCTTGCTTACTTGCCTTCTTGCTTGCTTGCTTACTTGCCTTCTTGCTTGCTTACTTGCCTTCTTGCTTGCCTGCTTTCTTATTTGCCTGCTTACTTGCCTGCTTGCTTGCTTGCCTGCTTGCTTGCTTGCTTACTTGCCTGCTTACTTGCCTGCTTGCTTACTTGCCTGCTTGCTTGCTTGCTTGCTTACTTGCCTGCTTACTTACCTGCTTGCTTACTTGCATTCTTGCTTTCTAACTTGCCTGCTTGCTTGCTTGCCTGCTTGCTTGCTTGCCTGCTTGCTTGCTTGCCTGCTTGCTTACTTGCCTGCTTGCTTACTTGCCTGCTTGCTTGCTTGCTTACTTGCCTGCTTACTTGCCTGCATGCTTACTTGCCTGCTTACTTGCCTGCTTGCTTGCTTGCTTACTTGCCTGCTTGCTTGCTTGCTTGCTTACTTGCCTGCTTACTTGCCTGCTTGCTTACTTGCCTGCTTACTTGCATTCTTGCTTTCTTACTTGCCTGCTTGCTTGCTTGCCTGCTTGCCTGCTTGCTTACTTGCCTGCTTGCTTACTTGCCTGCTTGCTTGCTTGCTTACTTGCCTGCTTACTTGTCTGCTTGCTTACTTGCCTGCTTACTTGTCTGCTTGCTTACTTGCCTGCTTGCTTGCTTGCCTGCTTGCTTGCTTGCTTACTTGCCTGCTTACTTGCCTGCTTACTTGCCTGCTTACTTGCCTGCTTACTTGCCTGCTTGCTTGCTTGCTTACTTGCCTGCTTGCTTACTTGCCTGCTTACTTGCCTGCTTGCTTGCTTGCTTACTTGCCTGCTTGCTTGCTTGCTTGCTTGCCTGCTTGCTTCCTTGCTTACTTGCCTGCTTACTTGCCTGCTTACTTGTCTGCTTGCCTGCTTACTTGTCTGCTTGCCTGCTTACTTACTTGCTTACTTACTTGCTTACTTACTTGCCTGCTTACTTGCTTACTCACTTGCTTACTTACTTGCTTACTTACTTGCTTGCTTACTTGCCTGCTTACTTGCTTACATACTTGCTTACTTACTTGCTTACTTACTTGCTTACTTACTTGCCTGCCTGCTTGCTTGCTTACTTACTTGCTTACTTACTTGCTTGCTTACTTGCTTACTTGCTTACTTACTTGCTTACTTACTTGCTTACTTACTTGCTTGCTTACTTGCTTACTTACTTGCTTACTTACTTACTTGCTTACTTGCTTGCTTACTTGCTTACTTACTTGCTTGCTTACTTGCTTACTTACTTGCTTACTTACTTACTTTACTTACTTACTTGCTTGCTTGCTTGCTTACTTACTTGCTTACTTGCTTACTTACTTGCTTACTTACTTGCTTACTTACTTGCTTACTTACTTACTTGCTTACTTGCTTGCTTACTTGCCTGCTTACTTGCTTACTTACTTGCTTACTTACTTGCTTGCTTACTTGCTTACTTACTTGCTTGCTTACTTGCTTACTTACTTGCTTACTTGCTTGCTTACTTGCCTGCTTACTTGCTTACTTACTTGCCTGCTTACTTACTTACTTACTTGCTTGCTTACTTGCTTACTTACTTGCTTACTTACTTGCCTGCTTACTTACTTACTTACTTGCTTACTTACTTGCTTACTTACTTACTTGCTTAATTACTTACTTGCTTACTTGCTTACTTACTTGCTTACTTACTTGCTTGCTTACTTGCTTACTTACTTGCAAGCTTACTTGCTTACTTACTTGCCTGCTTACTTACTTACTTACTTGCTTGCTTACTTGCTTACTTACTTGCTTACTTACTTGCCTGCTTACTTACTTACTTGTTTACTTACTTACTTACTTACTTACTTACTTACTTACTTGCTTACCTACTTGTTTACTTACTTACTTACTTGTTTACTTACTTACTTATTTACTTACTTTCTTACTTACTTACTTACTTACTTGTTTACTTACTTACTTACTTACTTACTTGCTTGCCTACTTGTTTACTTACTTACTTACTTACTTACTTACTTACTTACTTACTTACTTACTTACTTACTTACTTACTTACTTACTTACTTACTTACTTACTTACTTACTTACTTACCTACTTGTTTACTTACTTACTTACTTACTTACTTACTTACTTGCCTACTTACTTGTTTACTTACTTACTTGCTTGCCTACTTGTTTACTTACTTACTTGCTTGCCTACTTACTTGTTTACTTACTTACTTGCTTGCCTACTTGTTTACTTACTTACTTACTTGCCTACTTTTTTACTTACTTACTTGCCTTCTTGCTTGCTTACTTACTTGCCTTCTTGCTTACTTACTTACTTACTTGCCTTCTTGCTTACTTACTTGCCTTCTTGCTTGCTTACTTACTTGCCTTCTTGCTTGCTTACTTACTTGCCTTCTTGCTTGCTTACTTACTTGCCTTCTTGCTTACTTACTTGCCTTCTTGCTTGCTTACTTACTTGCCTTCTTGCTTGCTTACTTACTTGCCTTCTTGCTTACTTACTTACTTGCCTTCTTGCTTACTTACTTACTTGCCTTCTTGCTTGCTTACTTGCCTTCTTGCTTACTTAATTGCCTTCTTGCTTACTTACTTACTTGCCTTCTTGCTTACTTACTTGCCTTCTTGCTTACTTACTTCCTTGCCTTCTTGCTTACTTACTTGCCTTCTTGCTTACTTACTTACTTGCCTTCTTGCTTACTTACTTGCCTTCTTGCTTACTTACTTGCCTTCTTGCTTACTTACTTACTTGCCTTCTTGCTTACTTACTTACTTGCCTTCTTGCTTGCTTACTTACTTGCCTTCTTGCTTACTTACTTACTTGCCTTCTTGCTTACTTACTTACTTGCCTTCTTGCTTACTTACTTACTTGCCTTCTTGCTTGCTTACTTACTTGCCTTCTTGCTTGCTTACCTACTTGCCTTCTTGCTTACTTACTTACTTGCCTTCTTGCTTGCTTACTTACTTGCCTTCTTGCTTACTTACTTGCCTTCTTGCTTACTTACTTACTTGCCTTCTTGCTTACTTACTTGCCTTCTTGCTTGCTTACTTACTTGCCTTCTTGCTTACTTACTTACTTGCCTTCTTGCTTGCTTACTTACCTTCTTGCTTGCTTACTTACTTGCCTTCTTGCTTGCTTACTTACTTGCCTTCTTGCTTACTTACTTGCCTTCTTGCTTGCTTACTTACTTGCCTTCTTGCTTACTTACTTGCCTTCTTGCTTGCTTACTTACTTGCCTTCTTGCTTACTTACTTGCCTTCTTGCTTGCTTACTTACCTTCTTGCTTGCTTACTTACTTGCCTTCTTGCTTACTTACTTGCCTTCTTGCTTGCTTACTTACCTTCTTGCTTGCTTACTTACTTACCTGCTTGCTTGCTTACTTGCCTTCTTGCTTGCTTACTTGCCTTCTTGCTTGCTTACTTACCTGCTTGCTTACTTGCTTTCTTGCTTGCTTACTTGCCTTCTTGCTTGCTTACTTGCCTTCTTGCTTGCTTGCTTACTTACCTTCTTGCTTGCTTACTTGCCTGCTTGCTTACTTGCCTGCTTGCTTGCTTGCTTACTTGCCTGCTTACTTGCCTGCATGCTTACTTGCCTGCTTACTTGCCTGCTTGCTTGCTTGCTTACTTGCCTGCTTGCTTGCTTGCTTGCTTACTTGCCTGCTTACTTGCCTGCTTGCTTACTTGCCTGCTTACTTGCATTCTTGCTTTCTTACTTGCCTGCTTGCTTGCTTGCCTGCTTGCTTACTTGCCTGCTTGCTTACTTGCCTGCTTGCTTGCTTGCTTACTTGCCTGCTTACTTGTCTGCTTGCTTACTTGCCTGCTTACTTGTCTGCTTGCTTACTTGCCTGCTTGCTTGCTTGCCTGCTTGCTTGCTTGCTTACTTGCCTGCTTACTTGCCTGCTTACTTGCCTGCTTACTTGCCTGCTTACTTGCCTGCTTGCTTGCTTGCTTACTTGCCTGCTTGCTTACTTGCCTGCTTACTTGCCTGCTTGCTTGCTTGCTTACTTGCCTGCTTGCTTGCTTGCTTGCTTGCCTGCTTGCTTCCTTGCTTACTTGCCTGCTTACTTGCCTGCTTACTTGTCTGCTTGCCTGCTTACTTGTCTGCTTGCCTGCTTACTTACTTGCTTACTTACTTGCTTACTTACTTGCCTGCTTACTTGCTTACTCACTTGCTTACTTACTTGCTTACTTACTTGCTTGCTTACTTGCCTGCTTACTTGCTTACATACTTGCTTACTTACTTGCTTACTTACTTGCTTACTTACTTGCCTGCCTGCTTGCTTGCTTACTTGCTTACTTACTTGCTTACTTACTTGCTTGCTTACTTGCTTACTTGCTTACTTACTTGCTTACTTACTTGCTTACTTACTTGCTTGCTTACTTGCTTACTTACTTGCTTACTTACTTGCTTACTTGCTTGCTTACTTGCTTACTTACTTGCTTGCTTACTTGCTTACTTACTTGCTTACTTACTTACTTTACTTACTTACTTGCTTGCTTGCTTGCTTACTTACTTGCTTACTTGCTTACTTACTTGCTTACTTACTTGCTTACTTACTTGCTTACTTACTTACTTGCTTACTTGCTTGCTTACTTGCCTGCTTACTTGCTTACTTACTTGCTTACTTACTTGCTTGCTTACTTGCTTACTTACTTGCTTGCTTACTTGCTTACTTACTTGCTTACTTGCTTGCTTACTTGCCTGCTTACTTGCTTACTTACTTGCCTGCTTACTTACTTACTTACTTGCTTGCTTACTTGCTTACTTACTTGCTTACTTACTTGCCTGCTTACTTACTTACTTACTTGCTTACTTACTTGCTTACTTACTTACTTGCTTAATTACTTACTTGCTTACTTGCTTACTTACTTGCTTACTTACTTGCTTGCTTACTTGCTTACTTACTTGCAAGCTTACTTGCTTACTTACTTGCCTGCTTACTTACTTACTTACTTGCTTGCTTACTTGCTTACTTACTTGCTTACTTACTTGCCTGCTTACTTACTTACTTGTTTACTTACTTACTTACTTACTTACTTACTTACTTACTTGCTTACCTACTTGTTTACTTACTTACTTACTTGTTTACTTACTTACTTATTTACTTACTTTCTTACTTACTTACTTACTTACTTGTTTACTTACTTACTTACTTACTTACTTGCTTGCCTACTTGTTTACTTACTTACTTACTTACTTACTTACTTACTTACTTACTTACTTGTTTACTTACTTACTTACTTACTTACTTACTTACTTACTTACTTACTTACTTACTTACTTACTTACTTACCTACTTGTTTACTTACTTACTTACTTACTTACTTACTTACTTGCCTACTTACTTGTTTACTTACTTACTTGCTTGTCTACTTGTTTACTTACTTACTTGCTTGCCTACTTACTTGTTTACTTACTTACTTGCTTGCCTACTTGTTTACTTACTTACTTACTTGCCTACTTTTTTACTTACTTACTTGCCTTCTTGCTTGCTTACTTACTTGCCTTCTTGCTTACTTACTTACTTACTTGCCTTCTTGCTTACTTACTTGCCTTCTTGCTTGCTTACTTACTTGCCTTCTTGCTTGCTTACTTACTTGCCTTCTTGCTTGCTTACTTACTTGCCTTCTTGCTTACTTACTTGCCTTCTTGCTTGCTTACTTACTTGCCTTCTTGCTTGCTTACTTACTTGCCTTCTTGCTTACTTACTTACTTGCCTTCTTGCTTACTTACTTACTTGCCTTCTTGCTTGCTTACTTGCCTTCTTGCTTACTTAATTGCCTTCTTGCTTACTTACTTACTTGCCTTCTTGCTTACTTACTTGCCTTCTTGCTTACTTACTTCCTTGCCTTCTTGCTTACTTACTTGCCTTCTTGCTTACTTACTTACTTGCCTTCTTGCTTACTTACTTGCCTTCTTGCTTACTTACTTGCCTTCTTGCTTACTTACTTACTTGCCTTCTTGCTTACTTACTTACTTGCCTTCTTGCTTGCTTACTTACTTGCCTTCTTGCTTACTTACTTACTTGCCTTCTTGCTTACTTACTTACTTGCCTTCTTGCTTACTTACTTACTTGCCTTCTTGCTTGCTTACTTACTTGCCTTCTTGCTTGCTTACCTACTTGCCTTCTTGCTTACTTACTTACTTGCCTTCTTGCTTGCTTACTTACTTGCCTTCTTGCTTACTTACTTGCCTTCTTGCTTACTTACTTACTTGCCTTCTTGCTTACTTACTTGCCTTCTTGCTTGCTTACTTACTTGCCTTCTTGCTTACTTACTTACTTGCCTTCTTGCTTGCTTACTTACCTTCTTGCTTGCTTACTTACTTGCCTTCTTGCTTGCTTACTTACTTGCCTTCTTGCTTACTTACTTGCCTTCTTGCTTGCTTACTTACTTGCCTTCTTGCTTACTTACTTGCCTTCTTGCTTGCTTACTTACTTGCCTTCTTGCTTACTTACTTGCCTTCTTGCTTGCTTACTTACCTTCTTGCTTGCTTACTTACTTGCCTTCTTGCTTACTTACTTGCCTTCTTGCTTGCTTACTTACCTTCTTGCTTGCTTACTTACTTACCTGCTTGCTTGCTTACTTGCCTTCTTGCTTGCTTACTTGCCTTCTTGCTTGCTTACTTACCTGCTTGCTTGCTTGCTTACTTGCTTTCTTGCTTGCTTACTTGCCTTCTTGCTTGCTTACTTGCCTTCTTGCTTGCTTGCTTACTTACCTTCTTGCTTGCTTACTTACCTTCTTGCTTGCTTACTTGCCATCTTGCTTGCCTGCTTTCTTACTTGCCTGCTTGCTTACTTACTTACCTTCTTGCTTGCTTACTTACCTTCTTGCTTGCTTACTTGCCTTCTTGCTTGCCTGCTTTCTTACTTGCCTGCTTGCTTACTTACTTGCCTGCTTGCTTACTTACTTGCCTTCTTGCTTACTTACTTGCCTTCTTGCTTGCTTACTTACCTTCTTGCTTGCTTACTTACTTACCTGCTTGCTTGCTTACTTGCTTTCTTGCTTGCTTACTTGCCTTCTTGCTTGCTTACTTGCCTTCTTGCTTGCTTGCTTACTTACCTTCTTGCTTGCTTACTTACCTTCTTGCTTGCTTACTTGCCTTCTTGCTTGCCTGCTTTCTTACTTGCCTGCTTGCTTACTTACCTTCTTGCTTGCTTACTTGCCTTCTTGCTTGCTTGCTTACTTGCCTTCTTGCTTGCTTACTTGCCTTCTTGCTTGCTTGCTTACTTGCCTTCTTGCTTGCTTACTTGCCTTCTTGCTTGCTTACTTGCCTTCTTGCTTGCTTGCTTACTTGCCTTCTTGCTTGCTTACTTGCCTTCTTGCTTGCCTGCTTTCTTACTTGCCTGCTTGCTTACTTACCTTCTTGCTTGCTTACTTACCTTCTTGCTTGCTTACTTGCCTTCTTGCTTGCTTGCTTACTTGCCTTCTTGCTTGCTTACTTGCCTTCTTGCTTGCTTGCTTACTTGCCTTCTTGCTTGCTTACTTGCCTTCTTGCTTGCTTACTTGCTTTCTTGCTTGCTTGCTTACTTGCCTTCTTGCTTGCTTACTTGCCTTCTTGCTTGCCTGCTTTCTTATTTGCCTGCTTACTTGCCTGCTTGCTTGCTTGCCTGCTTGCTTACTTGCCTGCTTACTTGCCTGCTTGCTTACTTGCCTGCTTGCTTGCTTGCTTGCTTACTTGCCTGCTTACTTGCCTGCTTGCTTACTTGCATTCTTGCTTTCTAACTTGCCTGCTTGCTTGCTTGCCTGCTTGCTTGCTTGCCTGCTTGCTTGCTTGCCTGCTTGCTTACTTGCCTGCTTGCTTGCTTGCTTACTTGCCTGCTTACTTGCCTGCTTGCTAACTTGCCTGCTTACTTGCCTGCTTGCTTGCTTGCTTACTTGCCTGCTTGCTTGCTTGCTTGCTTACTTGCCTGCTTACTTGCCTGCTTGCTTACTTGCCTGCTTACTTGCATTCTTGCTTTCTTACTTGCCTGCTTGCTTGCTTGCCTGCTTGCTTGCTTGCCTGCTTGCTTACTTGCCTGCTTGCTTACTTGCCTGCTTGCTTGCTTGCTTACTTGCCTGCTTACTTGTCTGCTTGCTTACTTGCCTGCTTACTTGCCTGCTTGCTTGCTTGCTTACTTGCCTGCTTGCTTGCTTGCCTGCTTGCTTGCTTGCTTACTTACCTGCTTACTTGCCTGCTCACTTGCCTGCTTACTTGCTTGCTTACTTGCCTGCTTGCTTGCTTGCTTACTTGCCTGCTTGCTTACTTGCCTGCTTACTTGCCTGCTTGCTTGCTTGCTTACTTGCCTGCTTGCTTGTTTGCCTGCTTGCTTCCTTGCTTACTTGCCTGCTTACTTGCCTGCTTACTTGCTTGCTTACTTGCCTGCTTACTTGTCTGCTTGCCTGCTTACTTGTCTGCTTGCCTGCTTACTTACTTGCTTACTTACTTGCTTACTTACTTGCCTGCTTACTTGCTTACTTACTTGCTTACTTACTTGCTTACTTACTTGCTTGCTTACTTGCCTGCTTACTTGCTTACATACTTGCTTACTTACTTGCTTACTTACTTGCTTACTTACTTGCTTACTTACTTGCCTGCCTGCTTGCTTGCTTACTTGCTTACTTACTTGCTTACTTACTTGCTTGCTTACTTGCTTACTTGCTTACTTGCTTACTTACTTGCTTACTTACTTGCTTACTTACTTGCTTGCTTACTTGCTTACTTACTTGCTTACTTACTTACTTGCTTACTTGCTTACTTACTTGCTTACTTGCTTGCTTGCTTGCCTGCTTACTTGCTTACTTACTTGCTTGCTTACTTGCTTACTTACTTGCTTACTTACTTGCTTGCTTACTTGCTTACTTACTTGCTTGCTTACTTAATTGCTTACTTGCTTGCTTACTTGCTTACTTACTTGCTTGCTTACTTGCTTACTTACTTGCTTACTTACTTACTTTACTTACTTACTTGCTTGCTTACTTGCTTACTTACTTGCTTACTTACTTGCTTACTTACTTGCTTACTTACTTGCTTACTTACTTGCTTACTTACTTACTTGCTTACTTGCTTGCTTACTTGCCTGCTTACATGCTTACTTACTTGCTTACTTACTTGCTTGCTTACTTGCTTACTTACTTGCTTGCTTACTTGCTTACTTACTTGCTTACTTGCTTGCTTACTTGCCTGCTTACTTGCTTACTTACTTGCCTGCTTACTTACTTACTTACTTGCTTGCTTACTTGCTTACTTACTTGCTTACTTACTTGCCTGCTTACTTACTTACTTACTTGCTTACTTACTTGCTTACTTACTTACTTGCTTACTTACTTGCTTACTTACTTGCCTGCTTACTTGCTTACTTACTTGCTTACTTACTTGCTTACTTACTTGCCTGCTTACTTACTTACTTACTTACTTACTTACTTGCTTTCTTACTTGCTTACTTACTTGTTTACTTACTTACTTGCTTACTTACTTACTTACTTACTTACTTACTTGTTTACTTACTTACTTGTTTACTTACTTACTTGCTTACTTACTTACTTGTTTACTTACTTACTTGTTTACTTACTTACTTGTTTACTTACTTACTTGCTTACTTACTTACCTACTTACTTACTTACTTACTTGCTTACTTACTTGTTTACTTACTTACTTACTTACTTACTTACTTGCTTACTTACTTACTTACTTACTTACTTGCTTACTTACTTGTTTACTTACTTACTTACTTACTTACTTACTTGCTTACCTACTTGTTTACTTACTTACTTACTTACTTACTTGTTTACTTACTTACTTACTTGCTTACTTACTTACTTGTTTACTTACTTGCTTACTTACTTGCTTACTTACTTGTTTACTTACTTGTTTACTTACTTACTTGCCTGCTTACTTGTTTACTTACTTACTTACTTACTTACTTACTTGTTTACTTACTTACTTACTTACTTACTTACTTGTTTACTTACTTACTTACTTACTTACTTACTTGTTTACTTACTTACTTACTTACTTACTTACTTGTTTACTTACTTACTTACTTACTTACTTACTTACTTACTTGTTTACTTACTTACTTACTTACTTACTTACTTACTTACTTTTGTTTACTTACTTACTTACTTACTTACTTACTTACTTACTTGTTTACTTACTTACTTACTTACTTACTTGTTTACTTACTTACTTACTTACTTACTTACTTGTTTACTTACTTACTTACTTACTTGTTTACTTACTTACTTACTTACTTACTTGTTTACTTACTTACTTACTTACTTACTTACTTACTTGTTTACTCACTTACTTACTTACTTACTTACTTGTTTACTTACTTACTTGTTTACTTACTTACTTACTTACTTACTTGTTTACTTACTTACTTACTTGTTTACTTACTTACTTGTTTACTTACTTACTTACTTACTTACTTACTTGTTTACTTACTTACTTACTTACTTACTTGTTTACTTACTTACTTACTTACTTACTTGTTTACTTACTTACTTACTTACTTACTTACTTACTTACTTACTTACTTGTTTACTTACTTACTTACTTACTTACTTACTTACTTACTTACCTACTTACTTGTTTACTTACTTACTTACTTACTTACTTACTTTACTTACTTACTTACTTACTTACTTACTTACTTACTTACTTACTTACTTGTTTACTTACTTACTTACTTACTTACTTACTTACTTACTTACTTACTTGCTTACCTACTTGTTTACTTACTTACTTTACTTACTTACTTACTTGTTTACTTACTTACTTACTTACTTACTTACTTACCTACTTACTTGTTTACTTACTTACTTACTTACTTACTTACTTACTTACTTGTTTACTTACTTACTTACTTACTTACTTACTTACTTACTTACTTACTTGCTTACCTACTTGTTTACTTACTTACTTACTTACTTACTTACTTACTTACTTACTTACTTACTTACTTACTTACTTACTTACTTACTTACTTGTTTACTTACTTACTTACTTACTTACTTACTTACTTTACTTACTTGTTTACTTACTTACTTACTTACTTACTTACTTGCTTGCCTACTTGTTTACTTACTTACTTACTTACTTACTTACTTACTTACTTGTTTACTTACTTACTTACTTACTTACTTACTTACTTACTTACTTACTTGTTTACTTACTTACTTACTTACTTACTTACTTACTTACTTACTTACTTACTTACTTACTTACTTGCCTACTTACTTGTTTACTTACTTACTTGCTTGCCTACTTGTTTACTTACTTACTTGCTTGCCTACTTACTTGTTTACTTACTTACTTGCTTGCCTACTTGTTTTCTTACTTACTTACTTGCCTACTTGTTTACTTACTTACTTACTTGCCTACTTGTTTACTTACTTACTTGCTTGCCTACTTGTTTACTTACTTACTTACTTGCCAACTTGTTTACTTACTTACTTACTTACTTACTTACTTACTTGTTTACTTACTTACTTACTTACTTACTTACTTACTTGCCTACTTACTTGTTTACTTACTTACTTGCTTGCCTACTTGTTTACTTACTTACTTACTTGCCTACTTACTTGTTTACTTACTTACTTGCTTGCCTACTTGTTTACTTACTTACTTACTTGCCTACTTGTTTACTTACTTACTTGCTTGCCTACTTGTTTACTTACTTACTTGCTTGCCTACTTGTTTACTTACTTACTTACTTGCCTACTTGTTTACTTACTTACTTACTTACTTACTTACTTACTTACTTACTTACTTGCTTGCCTACTTGTTTACTTACTTACTTACTTGCCTACTTACTTGTTTACTTACTTACTTACTTACTTACTTACATACTTGTTTACTTACTTACTTACTTACTTACTTACTTACTTACTTACTTACTTACTTGCCTACTTACTTGTTTACTTACTTACTTGCTTGCCTACTTGTTTACTTACTTACTTACTTGCCTACTTACTTGTTTACTTACTTACTTGCTTGCCTACTTGTTTACTTACTTACTTACTTGCCTACTTGTTTACTTACTTACTTACTTACTTACTTACTTACTTACTTACTTACCTACTTACTTGCCTACTTACTTGTTTACTTACTTACTTGCTTGCCTACTTGTTTACTTACTTACTTACTTGCCTACTTACTTGTTTACTTACTTACTTGCTTGCCTACTTGTTTACTTACTTACTTACTTGCCTACTTGTTTACTTACTTACTTACTTACTTACTTACTTACCTACTTACTTGCCTACTTACTTACTTACTTGCTTGCGTTCGCCCGATGACTAAAGGAGTACACCTCCTCATCCTCCGCCGCCGTTAAGTGGGCGTGTCTGCGCTGTGTTATGGTTTACACTACTACTGTTATATTTGCGCCTTTCGGCTCAACACATCCGCCTTCAGCATGACAGTTTTAAGTACCGGGTTGTCTTCCCTCTTTGATCCCTACTCGCTTGGTCAGACTAGACAGGTTAGTCTGTTAATAGAGGCACCACGGAGAGGTGGGGCTGAGTCTGGGTGGTTCTGATTCACCGATCCTGGTGCAAGCCATCAACTGTGGGTCGCTGACAACTTCCAGCTCTGGTGCTGTGAGGCGCGCCTTCGCCTCCTGGTAGCATTTGTGAGGAAACATGTTTGTCTTTTATTGAAATGAAATTTATCGACTTTGTTTAAAATATAGTTTTTAGAAAATTATTATGATTATTACTACCATGACTACTATTACCACTGCCTTCTTAAATTCTGTACAGAGCCAGATGTTGAGAACACAAGGGAACTATGCGCAGGCTCAAGTCTATGGGAAACAGGCCTTTATTATTTCAACAGTGGCTTTGTGCTCAGGTAGTCTAATGTACATCGTTGTCTTCATCTATGAGAAGATGATGTAGGTATCATATTCCTGTAGGAACGTCACCTCTTGTCAGATGACGTATCTGTCACTTAGTGTGTTCGTTCCTTCCTCACTATTAAAAAAAAAAATAAAAATAAAAAAAAACAACAGAATTCCATTTACACTTTACACCCACTTACAAAGTAAACCAAATGTCAACCTAACATTACTAAGCTGACAAATTTGCTATCCTTAAATTGTCGTCTTATTTGAACACACGGAGAATAATTGTCATCTCTTTTGAACACACGGATAATAATTGTGCCTCATTTGAACATATGGAGAATAATTGCGTCTCATTTGAACACACGGAGAATAATTGCGTCTCATTTGAACACACGGAGAATAATTGCGTCTCATTTGAACACACGGAGAATAATTGCGTCTCATTTGAACAAATGGATAATAAATGGCATCTCATTTGAACACACGGAGAGTAATTGCGTCTAATCTGAACAGACGGAGAATAGTTGCGTCTCATTTGAACACACGGAGAATAATTGTGTCTCATTTGAACATACGGAGAATAATTGCCGTCTCATTTGAAAACACGGAGAATAATTGCCGTCTCATTTTAACACACGGAGAATAATTGCCGTCTCATTTGAACACACCGAGAATAATTGCCGTCTCATTTGAACAGACGGAGAATAATTGCGTCTCATTTGAACATATGCGGAATAATTGCATCTCATTTGAACAGACGGAGAATAATTGCGTCTCATTTGAACAGACGGAGAATAATTGTGTCTGATTTGAACAGACGGAGAATAATTGTGTCTGATTTGAACATACGGAGAATAAGTGTGTCTCATTTGAACATACGGAGAATAATTGTGTCTCATTTGAACATACGGAGAATAATTGCTCCTCATTTGAACATATGGAGAATAATTGTGTCTGATTTGAACATACGGAGAATAATTGTGTCTGATTTGAACATACGGAGAATAAACCTAAGAAGTGTCACAATAACGCTATTTTTTTTTTCTCCGTGTTTGAAGAGACCAGCTTTAATAAGTTCAAAGAAAGTAATGGCTAGCTGAAGGTTTGTGGCATACACTCCAAATGACATTATGAAGTATGACACTAGTGATGTACACAATAAACTTCACTGTTCAATATATAGCACAGATCGAAAAATAATAAAGAACATGAACTGACAACAAACAGCGGCCATAATAACTGGAAATCGATTGGGAATATTTCAGCAAATAAAAAATATGGTGTTTAGGAAAGGTTGTGTGCTGTCTCCAGATTTATTTAATATGTATAGTGAAATTATTTTAAGATCCATAAGGGACATGCCTGGAATAACAATCAGAGGTCATAATATATATATATATATATATATATATATATATATATATATATAATCTAAGATATGCTGATGATATAGTCTTAATCGCTAGGAATGAAAGTGAGTTGCAAGAAATGTTAGACATTGTAGTGAAAGAAAGCAAAAATAAAGGACTCAGTTTCAATATAAAAAAGACAGAAGTAATGGTAGCAACAAAGAAAAAGACATCACTGAAATGCACAATAAAGACAAGTGGTGCAATATTAAAACAGGTAAATGCATTTAAATATTTGGGAACTTTGTTAACCTCAAACGGAAGATGTACAACAGAGGTGAGATGCAGAATGGCTCAGGCAAAAGCAGCTTTCTTTAAAATGAGGAAGCTACTGTGCAATCCATTTTTGACAATCAAAACAAGAAAAGATTTCTTAGATGTTATGTAGAGTCAGTCTTAACGTATGGATGTGAATCATGGACAATAGGACAGCAGGCAAGAAAATCACTGGAGTCTGTAGAAATGTGATTTTACAGAAGAATATCGAGAATACCATGAACATCTAAGAATAGTAATGAAAATGTTCTGAAAGAGGCTAAAGCAAAAGGAGTAAATATCCAATATAAGGAAGAAACAATCATCATTTTTTTGGCCATGTAATGAGAAGAGAACCACTGGAATACATTGTAACAATCTTAGAAAATTGAGGGGCAAAGAGATAGAGAGAAGCACAGAGAAAATATACCAGACAGCTTAAGAGAATGGCTTGGCAGAAGGTCAACAACAGAAATGATAAATAACTGTCGAGATCGAAAGTTGTGGAGAGACATGATCACCTACGCCAGCAGGCATGGTATTTGATGATTCGTTCGTTCGTTCGCTTTCGTCAGCTTTGACCTCTGACGAAGTCCCACCCACTCAATTTTGTGGGACTGAATTTTGCGTGTAAAGTCTGTTTTATTCCATTACAGGATGCCCCTCGCCATGCAGGCAGATTTACTCCGACTTCAGAGGTACTAATTTTTAGGGAATTAGTAAAACCCAGGTGTCCTCGCCAGGGTACGAATCCCGGCTGTTGCCGTGGTAAGCCAACCGCCTATCGGTTGCGCTAACCGGACACTGTGTTTGATGATGATAATGATGATGATGTTCAATATATGTTTACAACTGAATTCGTTATTTATTTAAAATTAAAATATAACAAGAAAGAAGAAAACAGTGAGACCTTACAAAGCTTCACGTCCCTGGCCAAGTTCACTGTGCTGTCCAACCATTCAAATTATTTGCCAGAAAGAGCTTACAGATTGTTCGAATTTCTTCCTGATATCATTGTTATATCATGTTATCATAGTTATGTCATGTTATCATGGTTATATCAGGATATCATAGTTACAACATGTTGTCATAATTATATCATGTTGTCATAGTTTTGTTACTAAGCTAAACCATTATTTATTTTGGGTTTTTTTTAATACTCCGATGAGAGAGGGAAAAAAAAAACAATTCAACTTTTACATAGTCGATCTATTTGTCTTATAGCAGATTTATTTGTTTTATAGCAGATTTATTTGTTTTATAGCAGATTTATTTGTCTTATAGTAGATCCATTTCTCTTATAGCAAATCTATGTGTCCTATAGCAGATCTATTTGTCTTATAGCAGATTTATGTGTCTTATAGCAGATTTATTTGTCTTATAGCAGACCTATGTGTCTTATAGCAGACCTATTTGTCGCTCAAGCAGATATATTTGTCTTATAAGGAACAAGCAAATAATTGCAATGCTGCGGTAAAGCTAGTAGCAAGGAGCCAGTGGACGGGAGTGTTAAACACTCTAAGGCATGACAGCTTTATAAAGAAGGAACATAACACAATACTGACGTTTCGGTTTGTGGCCTTCTTCAGAGTACAAGGTCAACGACAACAAACGGTGAAGCACAATTATCTATAACTACATTTTAGATGATCAGATGAATGGAGAGATAGACAGAAAAGAAGAAAGTAGGATGTTAAAAATAAAAAAGGAAGCTACATGAGGGGAGGTAGGATGAGTGTTAAGATGTATAAAATAGAAAGAATAGGAGAATATATATATATATATATATATATATATATATATATATATATATATATATATATATATATATATATATATATATATATATATAATTATTTCACTTAGCTCAAATAAAAATAACTTTTCTGTCCGCCGTGAAGGAAACGAATGAAAGACTGTATGTGGAGCATCTCATGGCGGAAGAACGCGATACAGGAATCGTGGGAAAACAATTAAGAGGGGAGGGGGTTTATTATTGGGGGGTGGGGGGGGGGGAAAAAGAAGAAATAGCGGGTAAGCCAGACCAGTGTCAAAACACCGGTCGAAATAAATAGAAACCAAAACAATAGCTCAGGTAAGGCATGACAAAGAGCGGAAGAAGGAGAAGATAATAGGTCTCATAAAACTACTGGAGCCTAACGGAGGGGGAGGGGTGTGGTAATCCAAACAGAGGAATCGGAGAGGATAGAGAGGTAGGGAGAGGGAGGTACTAATAACCAGAGGAAGAGAAATAGAAAGGATGAATAAGAAGAGAAAGAATCAGGTACAGGAAAAGTGGATAGGAGGAGAGGCGGTGGGTCAGGAGAGAATAGACAGAGAGGGAGTCAAAAAGAAGTGGAGTAATAGAGGGATGGTACGCAGGAAGTAGTGCCAAGAGTGGTAGAGAAGTTGGGAAACGGAGAGACTGAGGGGATACAAAGAGAAGTGGAGTGAGAGTGGCTGATGAATAGACAAGTGGAGTCCTAGAAGAGGGCTAAGAGGAGACAACCGGGTGGGGGGGGGTTATTATACTGGAATAGTGAGGGTAGAGAAGTGGTGACACAAGAGAATAGAGAATCCTAAGAGTGTATATATAAAGGGGAATAGGAAGTATCCATCCGAGGAAGAGAGGTAATATAGTGATAAGGAGGAGATTGACATAAAGGTAGTCCGCAGAGAGAGAGAGAGAGAGAGAGAGAGGGGGGGTGTGGGGTTTGTTAAAAGGGGAAGAAGAAGGCAAGATAAGGGATGACTCTAAGTGGATAGGGGGAAAAAAGGGATAGATGGGGAGCAGACGAACATAAAGGTGAGATAGGAAGAAAAGTACAGGGCTGGGAGAAGGGGACAGAGGATGAGGGGTCCTCAGAGGGACAGGGATACATTGATGCCACGGGGGGGGGGGGGGTGAGGCAACCCCAACGAGCGATCAGACGGTGCTCAAGAGTAAGACGACTGAGGTAATCAGAAGAGCATGATACTAGGCCCGTGACCAGGACATCAGCCTTCCCCTGATGGCCCCTCGAGTTAAAGTGGGCTACTACAGGAGTGCCCGCTTCTCGGGTGATGTCATGTAAATGTTCACGGCACCTATCTCAGATACGTCTACCAGGACATCAGCCTTCCCCTGATGGCCCCTCGAGTTAAAGTGGGCTACTACAGGAGTGCCCGCTTCTCGGGTGATGTCATGTAAATGTTCACGGCACCTATCTCAGATACGTCTACCAAGACATCAGCCTTCCCCTGATGGCCCCTCGAGTTAAAGTGGGCTGCTACAGGAGTGCCCGCTTCTCGGGTGATGTCTTGTAAATGTTCACGGCACCTATCTCAGATACGTCTACCAGGACATCAGCCTTCCCCTGATGGCCCCTCGAGTTAAAGTGGGCTGCTACAGGAGTGCCCGCTTCTCGGGTGATGTCATGTAAATGTTCACGGCACCTATCTCCGATACGTCTACCAGATTGGCCGATGTAGATCAACTTGCATCGCTTACAAATGATGGCATAAATGATGTTCCGCGATGTGCAAGTGTATCCCTCTCTGATCTCGAAAGGATCATTAGGAAAAAAGGACAGTATCAGTCTGGAGAACGTGGTTACAAGTTTTGCATACTCTGCGGTTGCAGCGGAATGGTTGGGGAGAGCTGCTCGATGGTTGGGGAGAGCAGCTGGAAGACGACCCCTGACAAGAAAGTCACGGAGGTTCCGGTCACGTCTAAAGGCCACCAGTGGTGGGTCGGGGAAGAGCAGACGAGTAGTAGAGTCAGATCGAAGAATAGGGGGGGGGGTAGCGGTGAATGGTCCTAATCACAGCGTAGTGGTGAGGGTGATAGGTGAGCACTACTCTATCCTAGGGGGGATGAGTACAGGGGGTTAGAGCAGACTGACGTGAAGTGGGGAGAACTCGACGCAGGGCAGGGAGGAGAGCTGATTCTGGATAAAGGCGTCGGCGGAAGAAGTCAAGCATGAGGTGGGCATTGTGAAGGAAATCTTCACAGGCAAAGGCGACGAAGTCTGAGAAGCTGGAAATAGGGAAGAGAGTTCTTACAGGATGTAGGATGAAGGGAGTCGTAGCGGAGGAAACTGTGGGAGTCTGTGGTCTTGTAGAAGTCCGAGGTGAGAAGATGAGAGGTGCCCAAGGAGACTGTGGTCTTGTAGAAGACCGAGGTGAGAAGATGAGAGGTGCCCAAGGAGACTGTGGTCTTGTAGAAGACCGAGGTGAGAAGATGAGAGGTGCCCAAGGAGTCAGTGGTCTTGTAGAAGTCCGAGGTGAGAAGATGAGAGGTGCCCAAGGAGTCAGTGGTCTTGTAGAAGTCCGAGGTGAGAAGATGAGAGGTGCCCATGGAGTCAGTGGTCTTGTAGAAGTCCGAGGTGAGAAGATGAGAGGTGCCCAAGGAGTCAGTGGTCTTGTAGAAGTCCGAGGTGAGAAGATGAGAGGTGTCCAAGGAGTCAGTGGTCTTGTAGAAGTCCGAGGTGAGAAGATGAGAGGTGCCCAAGGAGTCAGTGGTCTTGTAGAAGTCCGAGGTGAGAAGATGAGAGGTGCCCAAGGAGACTGTGGTCTTGTAGAAGTCCGAGGTGAGAAGATGAGAGGTGCCCAAGGAGACTGTGGTCTTGTAGAAGTCCGAGGCGAGAAGATGAGAGGTGCCCAAGGAGTCAGTGGTCTTGTAGAAGTCCGAGGTGAGAAGATGAGAGGTGCCCAAGGAGTCAGTGGTCTTGTAGAAGTCCGAGGTGAGAAGATGAGAGGTGCCCAAGGAGTCAGTGGTCTTGTAGAAGTCCGAGGTGAGAAGATGAGAGGTGCCCAAGGAGACTGTGGTCTTGTAGAAGTCCGAGGTGAGAAGATGAGAGGTGCCCAAGGAGACTGTGGTCTTGTAGAAGTCCGAGGTGAGAAGATGAGAGGTGCCCAAGGAGACTGTGGTCTTGTAGAAGTCCGAGGTGAGAAGATGAGAGGTGCCCAAGGAGTCAGTGGTCTTGTAGAAGTCCGAGGTGAGAAGATGAGAGGTGCCCAAGGAGTCAGTGGTCTTGTAGAAGTCCGAGGTGGGAAGATGAGAGGTGCCCAAGGAGTTAGTGGTCTTGTAGAAGTCCGAGGTGAGAAGATGAGAGGTGCCCAAGGAGTCAGTGGTCTTGTAGAAGTCCGAGGTGAGAAGATGAGAGGTGCCCAAGGAGTCAGTGGTCTTGTAGAAGTCCGAGGTGAGAAGATGAGAGGTGCCCAAGGAGTCAGTGGTCTTGTAGAAGTCCGAGGTGAGAAGATGAGAGGTGCCCAAGGAGTCAGTGGTCTTGTAGAAGTCCGAGGTGAGAAGATGAGAGGTGCCCAAGGAGTCAGTGGTCTTGTAGAAGTCCGAGGTGAGAAGATGAGAGGTGCCCAAGGAGACTGTGGTCTTGTAGAAGTCCGAGGTGAGAAGATGAGAGGTGCCCAAGGAGACTGTGGTCTTGTAGAAGTCCGAGGTGAGAAGATGAGAGGTGCCCAAGGAGACTGTGGTCTTGTAGAAGTCCGAGGTGAGAAGATGAGAGGTGCCCAAGGAGACTGTGGTCTTGTAGAAGACCGAGGTGAGAAGATGAGAAGATGAGAGGTGCCCAAGGAGACTGTGGTCTTGTAGAAGTCCGAGGTGAGAAGATGAGAGGTGCCCAAGGAGTCAGTGGTCTTGTAGAAGTCCGAGGTGAGAAGATGAGAGGTGCCCAAGGAGTCAGTGGTCTTGTAGAAGTCCGAGGTGAGAAGATGAGAGGTGCCCAAGGAGTCAGTGGTCTTGTAGAAGTCCGAGGTGAGAAGATGAGAGGTGCCCAAGGAGTCAGTGGTCTTGTAGAAGTCCGAGGTGGGAAGATGAGAGGTGCCCAAGGAGTTAGTGGTCTTGTAGAAGTCCGAGGTGAGAAGATGAGAGGTGCCCAAGGAGTCAGTGGTCTTGTAGAAGTCCGAGGTGAGAAGATGAGAGGTGCCCAAGGAGTCAGTGGTCTTGTAGAAGTCCGAGGTGAGAAGATGAGAGGTGCCCAAGGAGTCAGTGGTCTTGTAGAAGTCCGAGGTGAGAAGATGAGAGGTGCCCAAGGAGACTGTGGTCTTGTAGAAGTCCGAGGTGAGAAGATGAGAAGATGAGAGGTGCCCAAGGAGACTGAGATATCTAGGAAAGATACGGAGGAGATGAGATCTGTTTGTCTTATAGCAGATCTATTTGTCTTATAGCAGATCTATTTGTCTTATAGCAGATCTATTTGTCTTATAGCAGATCTATTTGTCTTATAGCAGATCTATTTGTCTTATGGCAGGTCAATTTGTGTTATAGCATACCTATTTATCTTATAATATATGTATTTGTCTTATAGAAGATCAATTTGTCCTAAGCGGATCTATTTGTCTTATATCAGATCTATTTGTCTTATGGCAGGTCAATTTGTGTTATAGCAAACCTATTTATCTTATAGTATATGTATTTGTCTTATAGAAGATCAATTTGTCCTAATCAGATCTATTTGTCCTAAGCAGATCTATTTGTCTTTTTAATTATTCAAGTTCATGAAGTCTATAGCGCCGAAACAATCTGTTTTGTTTTCTTTTACTTTCACCCGAAGACTAAAGGAACAGTTATACCTTTCTTCATCCGCCCTTAAAATGACGTTAAGGGGGCGTAAATGCGTTGTGTTGTATAGTTTACAGTAAGACTGTGAGAGTTCCGACGTTCGTCTTCAGCCTGGCATTTTTTTTAAAAAAAAAGGTTGTCTTCTTTCTCGATCTTTACACCTGGGCAGACTAGACTGGTAAGTTTGTTACTAGTAGCACTGCGAAGATGTGGAGTGCGGTCTAGAAAGTTCTGGTTCACCAACCCTGGCGCAAGCCATCAATTAAGAGTCGCTGACAACTTTCAACACTGTCGCTATCTTGGCGCCACTGCCCTCGACACCTGTTTAATGTTTTTAAAAAAAAAAAAAACAATAGAAGTTTGTTCAACATGGCTGACAGAGCAAATAAACATTGTCACATAACACCCTGCAGTGCTTCTCTTGTTAATGATGTCCGTCCTGTCCTTGTGCAATACGTAATGTTTATTTACTTAATGTTTTAACATACTCGTAATCATTAACGTCGTAGTCAAGCGTTTGGCTCACCAATCGTTCTCCCCAGCGGCACCACGGGAACACTCCCAGCAAATCCCTTTGGGGATATTGAAAAGCAAAAAGCAATCAATCAGAAATATTAAAAAGTAAAAAGTAATGAATCTGAACTATTGAAAAATAAAAAGTAATCAATCAGAAATATTGATAAGTAAAAAGCAGTCAATCAGAAATATTAAAAAGTAAAGGGTAATCAATCAGAAATATTGATAAGTAAAAAAAAAAAAACAATCAGAAATATTGAAAAGTAAAAAAGCAGCGAATCAGAAATGATGTTGCAAGAAAAGAGTTAGGTTAACACTAGGGCTGAATTGTTAATGTTAAAATACAGCTATTCCATGATCAAACGGACAAGAAAGCAACTATAAAATATTAAAATCTGAGGTGGAAAAAGCTATAAAAAACAATGAAAAAGGGAAAAACGGCAGTACCTGACAGCATACAGATAGAGATGATACAGTCACTATAAGATTTTGACATTAAAGTGATTACAGACATATGCAACGGCATATACCACACAGGATACATACCAAATGAACTAAAAACATCAACTTTCATTGCATTGCCTAAAAAGAATGGTTGCAGTTGAATGCAGTGACTTTAGAACAATAAGCCTAATGAGCCATGTTACAAAAATCTTGCTAAAAGTTATACAAGGAAGGATTAAAAATAAAATCAATACTGAATTAGATGAGCAGCAATTTGGATTTAGGAAAAATAGCGGGACAAAAGAAGCCATATTCTACATGAGAACATTAATCGAAAAGTACACAGAAATAAACAAACCAATGTATGCCCGCTTCATAGACTACACCAAAGCTTTTGATAGAGTACACCACAAACAACTTATAGAATGCCTAAAAGAGATACATCTATATGACATGAACATACGACTAACATGTAATCTACCATCATCATCATCATCATCAAGTACCGGGCTTGCTGGCGTCGGTGATCATGTCTTCCACAACTTTCGATCTCGCCAGTTATTTATCATTTCTGTTGTTGACCTTCTACCAATCCATTCTCTTAAGCTGTCTGGTATTTCTCTCTTTGCTTCCCTCTATCTCTTCGTCCCTCAATTTTTCGAGTTGTTACAATATATTCCAGCTGTTCTCTTCTCATTACATGGCCAAAAAATAATGATTATTCCTTCATAATATTGGAAATTAGCTCTCTTTTGCTTTTGCCTCTTTCAGAACGTTTTCATTACTCTTCTTAGCTGTCCATGGTATTCTCAATATTCTTCTGTAAAACCACATTTCTACAGACTCCAGTGATTTTCTTCTCTGTTGTCCTATTGTCCATGATTCACATCCATATGTTAAGACTGACTCTACATAACATTTTCAAGAAATCTTTTTCTTGTTTCTATTGTCAAAAATGGATTGCATAGTTTCTTCCTCATTTTTTGGAAAGCTGCTTTTGCCTGAGCCATTCTGCATCTCACCTCTTCTGTACATCTTCCGTCTGAGGTTAACAAAGTTCCTAAATATTTAAATTCATTTACCAGCTTTAATATTGTTGCACTTGTTTTTATTTTGCACTGAGGTGGTGTCTTTTCTTTGTTGTTACCATCATTTCTGTCTTTTTGCTATGCAATCTATACTGGGAGCAAACAGCAATAATAAGATACAACAAAGAGAACTCTACACCCATTGCTATAAAAGGAGGAATAAGACAGGGATGCATCCTATCACCAAGTTTGTTCAATCTATACACTGAGCAAATCTTTAAAAACATCACAGAGATGCCAGACCTAAACATTAATGGAAAGATAATCAATAACCTAAGATATGCTGATGCTAGTGTAATACTAACAGAAAATCCTAAAGATCTACAACAATTACTTCATGAAATAAACATGACAATCAAAAAATATGGACTAGATATGAATATCAAAAAGACTAAAACTATGATCATGAAAACAAAGAGAATACTCAAAACCTACAAGTGGATATCAAAATTGAAGGAATAGACCTGGAAACAGTTCAGAGCTACAACTACCTTGGACATACTATAACCAGTGATGGAAAATGTACAACTGAAATAAACAAAAGAATAGGAATGGCAAAAAGTAATTGTAATGTCATGAAAAACATACTAACATCAAAACAAATAGCACCAGGGCTAAATCTAAGAATAGCAAAATGTTATGTCTTCTCAACATTCCTATATGGTGCAGAAATACGGACATTAGACAAGAAAACAGAACAGAGAATTGAAGCCTTTGAAATGTGGATTTATAAAAGAATAGGTAGAATTGGATGGAAAGAAAAGAAAACAAACGATGAAGTCTTAAAAGAACTAAAAATGAAAAGAGAACTACTAAACACAATTCAAACAAGACAAATGCGATTTTTGGGCCATGTTAAAAGACACAGCAGCCTACTTAAAGTAATCCTGGAGGGGAAAATACAAGGTAAAAGAGGCAGAAGCAGACCAAGACTAACATGGACGAGTAACATCAAAAGATGGACAAATCAGCCTATGACAACCTGCACCATCAAAGCAAGAAACAGAGCAGAATGGCGCTCCATGGTAGCCAACCTTCGTTGCGGAGATGGCACTCGATGATGATGTAAAGACAACAGATCAAGAGGTTTGGACGGGTATACACATTTGGACTTTTCATGCAGAATTGTTATATTTGTATTCTCCTTGTGTTATAATCGTGGATAATCCTTGAGAGTGGAAGCGAGGGTTTGTGAGTCTCCATGTTGATTGTCTTATCATCAAAGCTGCAAACATGCTATTGTAGTTATTAAAAAAAAGTAACACAAAGTAGAAGGAAGAAAATGGCAGAACAAATTCACTAACGTACAATTATGGGAAAATACCAGTCAAATACCAGTGGACAAAGTGATACAACAAAGATGACACTGGATAAGACACACTGCAGAAGCCAAATGAGAGTGTTACACGACACGCCCTTTTTTTGGAATCCCCAGGGGAAGGGACAATGAGAGAGAGAGCAGAATATTTGTGGAGAATTCAAGTGGAAGCAGAGAGATAACAATGATGGGGAAGATATGGAATGTTCTTAAAAGAATGGAAACAAATAGAATGGTTTGGAAAGTGTTTGTTATAGACCTATACTCCATGGGGAGCTGAACGTGTTTGTTGTAGACCTATGCTCAACAGACAGCTAAAAGTGTTTGTTGGAGACTCCCGTCTAATGTCGCCTCATGCATCGTAACTTACGAGCTAGGCACCATTCCTCATCTTCACAGAGTATAAAATCTGGTACCCATTTCTGTCAGCGGCTGGGCCGACCGCAAGGGCATCTTTTTTTCAACCACGAGTATAAATCACACTGCTTCCAGCTGGAATCGAACACGGGCTGTGCGAACGTCGGTAGCTAGTGGGGTGGTTTTACCACAACAATGAGGGATGACACAACAGCCGTAGCTAGTGGGGTGGTTTTACCACAACAATGAGGGATGACACAACAGCGGTAGCTAGTGGGGTGGTTTTACCACAACAATGAGGGATGACACAACAGCCGTAGCTAGTGGGGTGGTTTTACCACAACAATGAGGGATGACACAACAGCCGTAGCTAGTGGGGTGGTTTTACCACAACAATGAGGGATGACACAACAGCGGTAGCTAGTGGGGTGGTTTTCCCAGCGAGGAATGACACAACAGCGGTAGCTAGTGGGGTGGTTTTCTCGGCGAGGAATGACACAACAGTGGTAGCTAGTGGGGTAGTTTTCTCAGCGAGGAATGACACAACAGTGGTAGTTAGTGGGGTGGTTTTCTCAGCGAGGAATGACACAACAGTGGTAGCTAGTGGGGTGGTTTTCCCAGCGAGGAATGACACAACAGCGGTAGCTAGTGGGGTGGTTTTCCCAGCGAGGAATGACACAACAGTGGTAGTTAGTGGGGTGATTTTCTCAGCGAGGAATGACACAACAGCGGTAGCTAGTGGGGTGGTTTTCCCAGCGAGGAATGACACAACAGTGGTAGCTAGTGGGGTGGTTTTCCCAGTGAGGAATGACACAACAGTGGTAGCTAGTGGGGTGGTTTTCCCAGCGATGAATGACACAACAGTGGTAGCTAGTGGGGTGGTTTTCCCAGCCAGGAATGACACAACAAAACTATCTGGTGTTCTCTCTCTCTCTCTCTCTCTCTCTCTCTCTCTCTCTCTCTCTCTCTCTCTGCGATCAGGACTCAGTCAGAGTAGGATTCCAGACTCCCACATGAAGTCAGCTGTCAGGTTACGTGTGTTGATCGCCCCCACATAAGGCTAGCACAGAAACACACCAAGATATGAGCTATGACTAGCACAGAAAAACATTAAGATATGAGTCATGTCTTCACGGAAAAAACACCAAGAAATGAGCCAAGTCTAGCACATAAACACATTGAGGTATCCATATGCTTGGGTTAGTCTGCAGACTCTTCTTAACGTGTGAATCATCGACATTCGAGACGCAGGCTTCGATTAACGGTCCACAGGTTTCGTTCAAACAGTTGTCCAGAGATTTGAGAGTGCAGTCTGACACGTAGAACTTTCCCTTGCATGCACAGTTCCCGGTTGACTGTTCACATGTGTCGTTGAAACAGTTGTCTGGACGTTTCCTTGCACGTACAGTCTGCACTTTCCGGGTCACATATGATGTCACAGCCATCAGAACACGTCTGTTCGCAGTGTAGCTCAAAATTACCATCGGGACAAGTGTCATTACAGGTATAGCCAGGATGTTTACATTGTAGGCATTTTCCGGATTTTTCCCACATAAAGGACAGACACTGAGACAAGACCTGGAGCAATCGTGTCCATAGATCCCATGTGAGCATTTGCCGTGACACGTACCGATGATGAAGTCGCAGCTTTTGCTACACCCACTACACACTGCACAAAACGACCAAGAATACCCGTCCAGACAATAGGTGTCTGTAAATGTTTGCGCCCCACACACCGTCAGTTCACTGCCGGCCTGCGAAATGGTCGGTGAGAACTCAATCTTAATGTGTGCCATTGGCGTTTGTGTGGTGACTACAATAGTGTTCATAGAAACATTAGGGTATGATATATCATTAGACTGGAACACTTCGCCGCCGCTGTCAGAGAAAGCCTTTAGAGTGGCATTCTTTACCCGAATCATAGTGCTAGCTCGGTGATCGATTCGAATGGTGTGAATCTTCTGGGGCGTGGCAAAGTTCAGATACCAGTAAACAGGACTGTTTCCACTTCTCAGTTTTGTGTGTGTGCAGTCATTGTCATAGAGATTGGTCCTTGTTTTGCAATTTACTGCGGCCTCTGGTCCACATCTGTCTCCTGTATAACAAGAATTAAAAGTGTCGGCCTGGTCTGTGTTCTGTTTGAGAGCCACATTCCGACCCCCACCTATGTGGATGGAGCAGATATTTGCAACTATCGCCCCAGCAATCTATAACTTGTTGATCATACCAGCCACAGAGCAAAAGACATCAATCTCGTGCTGACTAACTACAAACATGAGGCAGAACCATTTAGTATTGCCGTGAAACTGTCCGGAACTGTTAAGTCATTTACATAAATCCTAAACCAGGAGAACAGCAAAGATTGGTTGAGAGTTGCCTCAACTGATGTAGAATTTGTGTCCGAATTACATGTGGTTTCGTTGTAATCAAACAGGAAATTAGGTTCAGAATTTTGGGCGTATTTGTACACGAGATCCAAGTACTGACACTGGGGTCCAAAATATTCGTGCTGATAACTGTCATTGTTTGGGCATATCCCTGTAGTTTTGTCATAGACTCTCTCTCTCTCTCTCTCTCTCTCTCTCTCTCTCTCTCTCTCTTTTTCTCTTGGCGATCAAGACTCGATCAGAGTAGGATTCCAGTCTCTCTCATGAAGTCAGCTGTCTGTTTAAGCGAATCAATCGCCCCATATAATTTCTCCTCCAGGGAGGTGGGCGTGGACCACATTGCTCTTCTCAGGTCCGTGTACTGGGGCAATCCTGTAGAACATGGTTTGTAGTCATATTGTCCAGTGTACAGTGGCATAGGCTTGTAGTTCCTATTTTGAATTTGGTGAACATGTTATTTCTCATTCTATTGTGGCCAGTGCGTAGGCGAAGTATGATGACTTGATCCCTCCTTGATAGTTGGTGGTATCCGTCACTCTCGTTATGCTTTTCGGGAGTTGCCTTTCCCTTGGAAACTATATGTAGAGATGTGTTTTTAAGACTGCGCATGTGACAATTAGGTATCAATATGTCCAACAAACCTGAGCATTGCTCAGCAACCTAAAAGTAAACGCTTATCTACAGTGCCAGTTAGGGTGTTCTAAAGTTAAGTTAATATTCAGAAGCGTTTTTTTTATCAATTTCTGCTTTCGTCTTAGGAGAGAAAAAAATTGATAGAAAACTGGTTCTGACTTTTGAAATGTGAGATTTCAGAGAGTTATGACTAAGGCTAAAACTATGATCATAAACAAAGAAAATACTCAAAACCCACAAGTGGATATCAAAATAGAAGGAATAGACCTGGAGACAGTTCAGAACTATAACTACCTTGGACATACTATAACTAGTGATGGAAAATGTACAACTGAAATAAACAAAAGAATAGGAATGACAAAAAGTAATTTTAATGTCATGAAGAACATACTAACATCAAAACAAATAACACCAGGGCTAAAACTACGAATAGCAAAATGTTATGTCTTCTCAACATTCCTATATGGTGCAGAAATATGGCCATTAGACAAAAAACAGAACAAAGAATTGACGCCTTTGAAATGTGGATATATAGAAGAATAGGTAGAATTGGATGGAAGGAAAAGAAAACAAACAATGAAGTCTTAAAACAACTAAAAATGAAAAGAGAACTACTAAACACAATTCAAACAAGACAAATGCGATTTTTGGGCCATGTTAAAAGACACAACAGCCTACTAAAAGTAATCCTGGAGGGGAAAATACAAGGTAAAAAAGGCAGAGGCAGACCAAGACTAACATGGACGAGTAACATCAAAAGATGGGCAAACCAGCCTATGCCAACCTGCACCATCAAAGCAAGAGACAGAGCAGAATGGTGCTCCATGGTAGCCAACCTTCGTTGCGGAGATGGCACTCGATGATGTTGATGGCAAAGTTGATATAAGATATGTGATCGCTATTGCAGTTCCTACAGTTTGTGTCTCCTTTAGAAGATCAGTGCCGTCAAGATAGTTCAAGCTGATGTTGATTGTGAGTCCAAGCTGATGTTGATTGTGAGCCCAAGTTGATGTTGATTGTGAGTGCAAGTTGATGTTGATTGTGAGTCCAAGCTGATGTTGATTGTGAGCCCAAGTTGATGTTGATTGTGAGTCCAAGCTGATGTTGATTGTGAGTGCAAGTTGATGTTGATTGTGAGTCCAAGCTGATGTTGATTGTGAGCCCAAGTTGATGTTGATTGTGAGTGCAAGTTGATGTTGATTGTGAGTGCAAGTTGATGTTGATTGTGAGTGCAAGTTGATGTTGATTGTGAGTGCAAGTTGATGTTGCTTGTGAGTGCAAGTTGATGTTGATTGTGAGTCCAAGCTGATGTTGATTGTGAGCCCAAGTTGATGTTGATTGTGAGTGCAAGTTGATGTTGATTGTGAGTGCAAGTTGATGTTGACTGTGAGTGCAAGATGATGTTGATTGTGAGTGCAAGTCAATGTTGATTGTGAGTGCAAGTTGATGTTGATTGTGAGTGCAAGTTGATGTTGATTGTGAGTGCAAGTTAATGTTGATTGTGAGTGCAAGTTAATGTTGATTGTGAGTGCAAGTTAATGTTGATTGTGAGTGCAAGTTGATGTTGATTGTGAATGCAAGATGATGTTGATTGTGAGTGCAAGTTGATGTTGATTGTGAGTGCAAGTTGATGTTGATTGTGAGTGCAAGTTGATGTTGATTGTGAGTGCAAGTTGATGTTGATTGTGAGTGCAAGTTGATGTTGATTGTGAGTCCAAGTTGATGTTGATTGTGAGTGCAAGTTGATGTTGATTGTGAGTGCAAGTTAATGTTAATTGTGAGTCCAAGTTGATGTTGATTGTGAGTGCAAGTTAATGTTGATTGTGAGTCCAAGCTGATGTTGATTGTGAGTGCAAGTTAATGTTGATTGTGAGTCCAAGTTGATGTTGATTGTGAGTGCAAGTTGATGTTGATTGTGAGTGCAAGTTAATGTTGATTGTGAGTCCAAGTTGATGTTGATTGTGAGTGCAAGTTGATGTTGATTGTGAGTGCAAGTTGATGTTGATTGTGAGTGCAAGTTAATGTTGATTGTGTGTCCACGCTGATGTTGATTGTGAGTCCAAGCTGATGTTGATTGTGAGTCCAAGTTGATGTTGATTGTGAGTCCAAGTTGATTTGATTGTGAGTCCAAGTTGATGTTGATTGTGAGTCCAAGTTGATGTTGATTGTGTTCTCCCACATGCTTGGGTTGGTTCTTCGCCAGCAGATCACAAAAGATAGAGCAAGTTCTGAAAACGGTCATGAAGCGTCACCGCGACATCGCGCACAGACATCTCATGAGAAGTGGCGCACCGGCAATTGCATCATGGTCTATGACAATGCCCCTGCTTATAGGTCTGTCTCAGCACGAGAATTTGTGGTATAAACACAATATTCAATTACACCCACACACTCCACACTTTCTTCAAGTTGATCCGTGTTACTTCTTGCTCATTAAAAAAAAAAAAAAAACAATTATAAAAATAAATTATAAAAAATAAAAAACTGAAGAAAGCAA